>CM042144.1:118140411-118149697 GCA_023376005.1 Doryteuthis pealeii
GAATAACGCAGATAATACTAAATGAAGCTTATCTGACCTTTTTGGGTGGGGTAGGGGTTATAATTTCAATTTAAATGCTTCTTTTGATATATCTTATTAATATTATTTGAATTGAATAAAGTTTTCATGATTGAAATGATAAGATTTTTGAGCAATTTTATATCTAAATGTATCATAAATAAGGATTTTTGGGAGGCTGCAGATTAGACGGGGTGGTAGTACCTGATAGGGTCCCATCTATAGGTTCTTAGTAATTAGAATAAATTAATTCCACAAGAATCCTGGAGAATATGATCATGTTGATATATTTTAAAACTTTTAAGCCCAATATTCAGCACATCTGATGCAAAAACAATCTCCCTGGTCTAGTGCTAGTGAAAAGGAGATAGACTCCCTCATTGCCCTGCTGATACCAACAATAGGCTACTCCACCGACTTTATATATCACATTTAAAAAAAATTATAAATTTAAAATAAAGATTTTATTTTTAAATTATATCAAATTTCCACACAATTTTAAATGGTAGAAAAAAAGCTAAACAATTATATCCTGGAGTCAATATTAAAATAAGACACGTTTTTTTAAACAGCTCTTTTGTAATATCAAAGGTATACATTAATCATAATGATACATGGATTCCGATGACTCTCTCTCACCACCCATCCCTATTGGTCATCGCTTCTGGGAAGTCCTCTTCATGACATCCAATATCTGCACAAAGCTGATCAATGTAAGTATTTACTGGTCGGCCCACTCTAGTGTGCCCTTGTGCAAATGTCCACAGGAAAACATCACTTATGCTTTCATCCTTACTTATCTTGCATGTCTTATTCTTCTTACTTGGATGTTTTTTTTACGAGGGGAGGTAAAGTCATCAGTTTTACCCATCACATTAGGAAATGGGTTTCCTTTGTAAGTTATTAAGTTAGTATTAAATATTTGCAGCTCTTTTTAACATGTTAGGCTTACTTTATACGGTTGTTTTACAATTTTACATAAACGTTTGTGCAGAATTCATTAACTACATAATTGGTTTCAACAAAACCACTACAAGGTGCACTGGGTTATATATGGAGGGGGGTCCATGAGAGGCCAATCAAATTTTTGTAAGAGTCTACGGAATTAAAAGTTTGAGAACACCTGGTCTAAATGGATGCGTGTTTGAAAGATATGAAGTGGGTGACTCTAATCTGTCTACATAATTTATTTTCAAATGTATTGATTTTTACAAACGGTATTATGAAGCTTAATAACATTGAAACGAAGTTATTCATAATGATGGCTTCTAAAATAATCATTTTAAATTAAAAAAATTAAGATTATTATATATAATAATATATATATATATATATATAATATGCGTGTGTGTGTGTGTGTGTGTGTGTGTGCGTGTACGTGTATGTGTGTGGTCGTCTGTGTCTGTGCGTGTATAAAGTGGTACTATGAGTTGCACATTTAATCCGTTCCGCTTGTAATTCATTTCTTCTTCGTATGTCAAATCAATATTGTCCATTGAAATAAGCTGAAATGATATTAATCCGTTCCAACCCACACTAAAAAATACCTAATTATTTTGTTACGCATTTTAAATACGAAATAGCACTGTATTGTATACAATAATACTAAATATATGTAAGAAATTATTTTCTAGTAAACAGCATTTTTTCTTGGCAAAAAAATTTGGAAACTTATGGAACATATTAAAAAACTTACTAACATAAGTATATCTAAAGCTCACACTAACTTAAGTTTTAGCTCGCAGCACAAAAAAATATTGACTGAGTGACAGCTCGTAAATTGGGCCAGGTAAGTCAAGATACACTATATATTATATATATATATAATATATATATATATATATATATATATTATATTTGGTTAGGAGGTTGATTTAGAAGGCTATCACAATGCAGTTTGGAATAAATAAAAAATAATAATACGGTAACAATGGTGTTGTGTGTTGACCTGTATTTTTTTATTAAAATACAGGTCAGCACACAACACCATTGTTACCGTATTATTATTTTTTATTTATTCCAAACTGCCTTGTGATAGCCTTCTAAATCAACCTCCTAACCAATACATACACAATGCTTCAAGCAAATTATGAAACTCTCTTATATATTATATATATATATATATATATATATATATTATATATATATTATATAAACACATTTTTGAAACAGCTGAACTGTATAGATTTTGAAAAATAACGACATACTTTATTGATCAGCTATTTTTTTTTTCGAAATAGAAAAGAGAAAATGGAAACTTTAGAGATTCAATCAAGCATTTTGCTTGATTGAATCTCTCTTTTACCCATTTGATTTACATTGTGACTTTTAAACGATCTACCGGTCGTTATTTTGACAAAGCACCGGTCGAAAGGGCCCTAAAGTTTCCATTTTCTCTTTTCTCTTTCGAAAAAAAAACTTTGCTGATCAATAAAGTATGTCGTTATTTTTCAAAATCATATATTATATATAATATATATATATATATATATGAACGATCGTTGCAGACCACGCCTACGATTTAAATATATCTGCAGGAGAGTTATGGGATATGCCATATTGACACAAACACGTGGGAGTAAATGCAAAAAATAGAGCGTCCTGGCGCCTCAACGTTAAGCAAGGCACGGAGAGGGGTCAGACAGAGAGGAGAGTAGCCTCGACAGAAAAGAGAACCAGAAAGAGAGAGAAAAGCAGCAGCCCCAGAAAGCATCACAGTTTGTATGCATTCAGTGCACCGAAGACTGCCACTCAAGAATTGGCCTGCTGAGTCACTTGCGCAGATGCAGATACTTTTTGGGGACACTACGCCATCGTCCTTAGTGGACAAAAAGGATCCAATATATATGAACGAAAACCTGTTAGACATATTGAATTGTTTTAAGAATTGTTTTCTAGGAAATGTGCTCAGTACTCCAAAACCAAAACAAATACAGGAGTAAAATCTAAAATTGTTACGTTAGAAAAGTTTGGTTATGAAATTAAATGTCGTACATTTCATTTTCAAACATGTCATTAAATCTTGCATGGAGTTTGACCATGACAATTTCACACAGTAGAAAAATATCTGTATATGTGTATGTGTGTGCACGTTTGTCAGTGTGTGTATATGTGTGCGTGCGTGCGTGTGTTCACATGTGTCAGTATGTATGTATGTATGTATGTATATATCTACCTGGAATTTGCATGAATTGACACCTGTCATATTGGAGAGAACATGGAGGGTTGGAAGTGTCTGACATGTGGTCGAGTTTTGCTTTCGAGGGCTGGCTATGTCAATCATAGGAAATCTCACCTGGGTCAATCCATGCAGATTCCAGGAGTAAATAATGTGTCTTGTGCTATACGTGGCAAGGTCTGTAAGTCGGCTTCTGGTCTTAAGAGACATATGGTGGTGCATAAGCATCAAATTTTATCATCTGACTCATCTGATTCATCTGAATCATCTCATTCAACGGGGAAGAAGTCTTTTCAATGTCATATTTGCGTCAAACTTTGTAGATCTGCAGCAGGTTTGATGAGTCATTTGAGGGCTCATGCAAGGAAAGGTTCTGGTAGTGGAGTTATAGGATTGTGAGGGACGGCAATGATCTGTAAAGATTATGCTATGTTGTTGATGTACCTACCTATTTATCTGTGCATATGTCTATCTATCTATGTATAGGTGTATGAATTATTATCGTTACATTTATTAATAGAAAAAGATTATTGATGTCTAAATTGTTTGGGTATATAAGAATTTTACATTTTTAATATAACAATTGTGTTCGCTAATGTAAAGCTTTTTTTTCTTTTAAATTTTTATATAAAGCTTAATATTTTTTTGAAATTCACAAGAAAAATGTCTGCAGTTGTCACTTTGTTATAAAATGTTATCTATATATCTATGCCCGTTTTGTTAGGGTATTAATTATCTGAGAGTTATCAGGCATGTATTTTCTTTTTAAATTTTAATTAGATCTAAATAAAATATCATACAAACTGAATACATGAAATAACTTGAAAATACCGTATATATATATATATATATATATATATAATATATATATATATATATGTGTGTGTGTGTGTGTGTGTGAAGAAAGGAAGTGATTCCGACGGTATGTAGTATATTAAGAAAAATGAAAAAACACAGGTTAAAATTTTAACACACACACACACCACACACACAACCTTGAGGTTTACATCCGCTGTCGTTTATCGCAACAGAAAAAATTATACACACACACATACAACAACCACATACCTAAAAAATGCACAATGTTTCCTTTCGATACACACACTTACAGCGTCCCATACTCACGCCATAAAATAGAATATTTGATGTCATATTTTCAAACCGTCTCTTTTCAAACCTCAAAAATTTTAAACAGACTGAATGACAAGGATTACACACGCCTTTCTCGTTATTCTGTGATAAATAATTTCTTATCACCTTCCACATACCAACAAATGCCCTGAAGATGATCAAATTAATAGATCGAAACACTGCAGCGTCGGCCATAAACTCACCACTTAACCCATTTAAACTGTGTTTTTTTCATTTTTCTTAATATACGACACACACACACCACACACACACACCACACACACACATATATATATATATATAATATATGTTATATATAATATATATATATATATATAATATATATTTGTGTTTATAAGTTGGTGGTATTGTTGAGAATCTTCGGATTTAGTATTGAGACAAGAGTGTGTTTTAAAAAATGTTGTGTTATTTGAGCTAGTGTTGAAAGTGCATTGTAAGACGCCTGGAAGGGTAGATGTCGTACTCACACCGATGTATATATTGGAGATAAATTCTCCTAATGGACATTTTAAATTGACATACTACTTTGTTTTTTGTAACGGTTCAATTGAGGGAGGAATTATTTTGATGATTAAGTTGAAGTTTACATTTTTTTATAGTACACAATATGTTTCATTTACTTGGGTCAGTAGGGAGTACATTTTTTTAAATTAATGTTTTAATATATTTCATCTATTTTAAATATTGTATATATATATATATATATATATATAATATACAAGGTGTGTCAAAAATATCAAGTTTTGTACTTTTTGACACAACCTTTATTCTAGAAAAAGAATAACACTCCATTCATTGTTCATTTCTGTCTCGGTAATATAGATTTAACCTTGTACTTTTACACACCTTATTCTGAAAAAATAATGAATGGAATGTTTTTTTTTCCGAATACAAGATGGGTCAAAAAGTAAAAAAATCTCGATACTTTTTTGACGCACCTTATAATAAACGGAAATAACTTAAAATAAATATATATATATATTATATATATTATATATATATATGTGTGTGTGTGTGTTGTGTGTGTGTGTCATGTTATTTTATTAGCTTATGTGAACGCATACACGATAAGTTGTGATTCTAAGAAAACATATAGCACTGTCGGCGGGTCTAGAATAGATGACTGTTTCCTCTACAGTGGGTTAAGACACTCCAAAATGGGTACTCGGGATATGAGAATATAACTGCATCTGACGGTGAAGCATCCGTTTGGGGGTAGAGTAACCCGTTACAAGTTTTGTGGCCATCCTTTAGCTTCACAAGAGCGCGTCCAGCGGAGATCTTTTTTAAGCAGAGCGCGATCCTTAGTGATAATCCCCTTTGGTCGGTCTTTGGTGCTCCTCATAGAAGGTCCTTCTCAATATTGCAAATGGACGTCTTCTGTATCAGCGATTAAGGAGTTAACCGGCCACGTATCCGGCTGTTGAGTGCTCAGGTTTAAACCACTGCCTCTGCTGGTCTATGATTTAAGTGGTGTATTGCAGCACACGTTATATACCAAAATAATCCAATAACCGTAATCGTCATTACTACCAGTACAGTTTTATTCTAAGTGGTATTTTCTGATAGGATTGTGTAAAAAAATACACAAAAAATGTAATATAAATATACATTGAACGCGATCCTCTAACGTCTAAGGTATTATATATTTTACTCAACCTCCGCACGAGCAGGATACGACACAAGGTCAGTTTTCTTAAGTGGAGTTCAACAGGTTGAATTCAGATTTTTCCTCTCCTAGACTGTTACCTTAGCCAGATTAAGAATCCAGTCTGCCTGCTATTTGCCCATAGCTAGAGGAGAGTAGGATTCATACCTTTCCCAATATGGTATTAGCGCTATATGAAATCAATTACCTACGTCCAGGATTTGAACTCGGACGACGAGTCATTTCCCATGACTTTAACCATTACAACCACGCGCTTCCTAGCGTCTAGGTTAAGATAGCTAAGCGAGTTGACCGTGCCGTTAAAATAAATCAAGCAGAAAGATGTATGACTTGCGAACAGAGATGTCACTGGTTTTAAATTACTAAATTTATTAAATTAATTTTGTAATTGAAAAGAGAAGAAGAAATTGATGATGATAGCAATATTGGTGGTCGAGTGGTGAAAATTTGGAAATCGTGGGGAGCGGGGTCCGATGCTGGTTTTGTAAACGTTTTAAGTTTGATAGCGATTTGAGTTGATTAGGCGTCAATTGGTTAATTGATGATTAGAGAATGTGTCAGTCATAGTCCTTTAAGACTCGCCGTTGGCCGTGTCAGCAGAGGGGTAGTGAAGATTTAGGTCGCTGTTGTAGCACGAGTAGGGTTGAATTAAATTCGTTTGTTATTACCTGTATGTAATGGTTAATAAGCTAGTCCTTAAGTTCAGTGTTACTTAAAAGCCAGTCTACAGACTTGTTCAAATCCTATCAGTGGGTAACATTTCAGTACAGTTTTAACACACACACAACAACACACACCCACACACCACCCGCCTCTGTCCTGCTGGGCGTTAAAATGCACCCGACTGCACCTCTGCAGAAGGGTTAAGACACCCCATGGGCCAAACACATTTGGCCGTGGGTGGCGCCCTGATGCTTAAGGATAGAGCCCTAGGTGGTGAGCAGTTCATGACATGCAAACTGCCATTTGGCCCTAATTTGTAGACGGCGTGTCGGAGAGGCCCCTCTGATCAATGCGTCGGTCACCGTCAAGCCTAGCACCTATATGATTGCCCATCATTCCATATTGCCCTTATGGCAAGCCCCAACCCTTTTATCATATGGTCTAGAAGGCGTCTGGGCCCTATCATGTCTGTGGAATGACTTAAACTCTATCTGATGGTGACAGGTTCCAGTTTTGGAGGTTTGGGAATGTGGTAGCACCTTTCATCATCATTGCTCCAAGGTCCACTCTGACCCGGAAGTGGTAGTACCTGTTAGGTCCCATCTATGGTAACTAGAAAAATGTATTTATAAAAAATGTATATCCATAAGAATGATTTATTTCAAAACTTTAATCGCATTAAATGACCCACGAGGTTGATATCGTTAAACAAACCAAACCAAAACAAAAACAAGCACACACTACACACACACACTACACACAATATAAGTATATATATATATAATAATATATAATTATATATATATATTTACTCAACTCTTTCAAACGAGCAGGATTTGACACAAGGTCAATCTCTTAAGCGGATTTAAGGTTAAATCAGAGTTTTCCTTCTCCTAGACAGGTTCTTAGCAATGTAAATGAGCCCAGTTTGCTCGACTATTACCCATAGCTGATGCGAGAGTAGTTAGATACAAGCTTTTCTCAAGTATTAGCGTATGTGAATACAAACTGCCTCGTAAGTATTTGAACTCGAGTCATCGAGTCCATTTCCTACGACTCTAACGTTTACACCACGCACGTGTAACTCAATATAAGTTTATATAAACACTGACGCAAAACCATATATTTCTCAAATAAAAGAACTCCTTAGATGATGGCCTGAAGTCAGTCATGGATTCGGGCGGAAACATTATTGCCATGATCTCAATACAAACAGGGCTTTTTTTTCATTTTATCTCAATTATTTTATTCATTATTTAATTTAATTTTATTATTTTATTTTTGGCACTCTCATCACAATGTGAGAATCCCGATGATAGCTTTTTCTGCTTGATCTGTTAGCCTGCAAATATTTCCCCCTTTAATGTTGGCGAACAACAGTGTTTACTCAGGTATATCCAATCTCGAATTGGCAATAACAGCATGGAATTAGACGTCAATAGGAAAATATATTGGTCGTTGTGACTCTTGTAGATATTAGGGGTTTTCAACGAATATAAATGTGCTAGTCAATATTACCACAAAAGAAACGCAGGCACGCACGCATCACACACATTTACAGCATATATATATATATAAAAAATATAATATATAATTATATAATATATATATATAATAATAATAAATAATAATAATAATAATTTGAGCCATGAAAATTTGAACCATCCAGAAAAGCACTGCTGCAATCTGCCAGAAATACTTAGAAGAGTCTAGAGACCTGAGGAGACTTGCTGTCACTCAGACTCCAGTAAAGACCATCATCTAATGCGATTGAAAATTCAAAGGAGTGAATAATAAATAAACATTTAAATGAGAATTACTTAATATCGAAACATTTCAACACATTGAATACACTGTTAGTTAATCGAAATAGGGGCTTAATAAAATCGTAAAAACTGAATCAATATCCGAGCTCTGAGTCCCTTTAAGAGAATCCAGGTGTAATGCTATTTTCTGTATTTTACTGCAACAACGAAAATTACTTGCTGTCAATCTTTTATTTTTGGTGTGTGGGGTGTGGGAATTTGCGAAAGGAAAGACAGATTTGTGTTAAAAAGTGGCACTTTATAAATTCCTATCAAATTGATAGGAACCAGATTTTATTATTCATAATTCCAGATGGATTGTAATAGTTTATTTATTTATTGTCAATCTTTATGTTTTATACAAGAATAAGATACAGGAAATATAAAATAGAGGATTATGAGTAGCATTATATGCATAGCGGATATAATCTACATATTCTATATATCAGTCACACCACTACACACACACACACACACATAACACACACATATATATATGTAATATAATAATACTATATACAATTAATTCTTAAAATAAACTAAAGTGGAATTGTTTATATGCATAAATATAGTAATATATAAAATATATATATATAATATATATATATTACATATATATATATATAACTCATTATCTAAACAATACACTTTATTATTATTAAAAAATATTATGTATATATATATATTATTATATATATATATATAACATATATATGTGGTAATCAGTATATGTGGTGTGTGTTGGTGTGTTGTGTGTGAAAACTTAGATAATTAAACTAAGTGTATTGGGTTACCGTTCGT
>CM042144.1:118149797-118157297 GCA_023376005.1 Doryteuthis pealeii
GTGTGATAGATAAAATAGATTAGATAGATAGATATGGAGCGGGTGTGGATAGATAGATAGATAGATAGATTGAGCCGGGTTGGTGATATATATATAATATATATTATATAGATAGATAGATAAATTGAGCCCGGGTGTGATAGATAGATAGATAGATAGATATGAGCGGGTGTGATAGATAGATAGATAGATAGATAGATATGAGCGGTGTGTGATATATATTATTATATATATAGATAGATAGATAGATAATGAGGGCCGGGTGTGATAGATAGATAGATAGATATGAGCCGGGTGTGATAGATAGATAGATAGATAGATAGATAGATGATAGATAGATAGATAATGAGCCGGGTGTGATAGATGGATAGTTTAGATAGATAGCTAGATAGATAGATATGAGCCGGGTGTGATAGATAGAATAGATAGATAGATAGATATGAGCCGGGTGTGATAGATATAGATAGATAGATAGATAGATTGAGATGAGACAGGATATGAGCCGGGTGTGATAGACGACAGACAGATAGATAGATAGATAGATAGATAGATATGAGCCGGGTGTGATAGATAGATAGATAGATAGATAGATATGAGCCGGGTGATTATATATATATTATATATATATATATAGTATTATATTATTATGAGCCGGGGTGTGCAAGATAGATAAGATAGATAGATAGTATTATGAGCCGGGTGTGATAGATTATATTAGTATTATAGATAGATAGATAGATAATATGAAGGCCGGGTGTGATAGATATATAGATAGATAGATAGATAGATAGATATGAGCGGTGTTAGATAGATAGATAGATAGATAGATAGATAGATTTTAGATAGATAGATATGGCCGGTTGTGATATTATATATTATAATAATATATATAATATATATTTATATATAGATAGATGATAGATAGATAGATAGATATAGATATGAGCCGGGTGTGATAGATAGATAGATAGATAGATAGATAGATAGATAGATATGAGCCAGGGTGATGATAGATAGATAGATAGATAGATAGACTATGAGCCGGGTGCTGATAGATAGATAGATAGATAGATATGAGCCCGGTTGTGATAGATAGATAGATAGATTAGATAATGAGCGGGTGTGATATAGTATATATATATATATATATATATATATATATATATATACTATATAGATAGATAGATAGATATGAGCCGGGTTGTGATAGATAGATAGATAGATAGATAGATAGATAGATTGAGGGTGTGATAGATAGATAGATAGATAGATAGTATGAGCCGGGTGGATAGATAGATAGATAGATAGATATAAATAGAAACGTAAGCGAACTTCCCTATGTGGACAATGGCGTACCAGTGTTGGCTCACCAACAAAAACGCTTGCATTCATCAGCTCTGTTTATGTTCTTTCGTTTTAGAATTCCGTTGCAGACGACGATGAACTCACTCCATGACGTTCAACAGTTGTCGACCCTCTGGTGGCTAGTTAGTCGAATTCCGGACTTGCAGATCGGTCACACACTTTGCAGGGGAAGTTCCCGTCTGCATTTGGTGGTTCATGACGATGAAGACATCGCCGCTCTGCAGCCCTGTTCATCTTTATATTAAGCCACTCAGCTCCTGTGCAGCACGTGTCTCGCCACAATAGCCGAAAGCGATGGGGGAATAGAGAGTGAGTGAGTGAGTGAGAGAGAGAGAGGGGCGGGGGCGGGAGCGAGAGATAGGGCAGGCAAGAGATAGGGAGAAAGGGCGAGAGAGAGAGAGACAGAGAGAAAGAGAGAGAGACAGATAGAGAGAGAGGGGGGATGGAGCGAGAGATGGAGCAGGCAAGAGATAGGGAGAAGGGCGAGAGAGAGAGAGAGAGAGAGACGGTAGAAAAAGACGATGAGGGAACAGAGAGAGAGAGAGAGAGAGAGAGAGAGAGAGAGAGAGAGAGAGAGAGAGAGAGAGAGAGACGGTAAGAAAAAAGTCGATGAGGGAACACAGAGAGAGGAGAGAGAGGGGGCGGGAGCGAGAGATAGGGGCAGGCAAGAGATAGGGAGAAAGGGCGAGAGAGAGAGAGAGAGAGAGAGAGAGAGAGAGAGAGAGAGAGAGAGAGAGAGAGAGAGAGAGAGACGGTAGAAAAAAGACGATGAGGGAACAGAGAGAGAGAGAGAGAGAGAGAGGAGAGGACGGTAGAAAAAAGACGATGAGGGAACAGAGAGAGAGAGAGAGAGGGGCGGGAGCGAGAGAGATAGGGCAGGCAAGAGATAGGGAGAAAGAGAGACAAACAGAGAGAGAGAGAGAGACAGATAGAGAGAGAGGGTGAGGGAGCGAGAGATAGAGCAGGCAAGAGATAGGGAGAAAGGACGAGAGAGAAGAGAGAGAGAGAGAGAGAGAGAGAGAGAGATTCAAGGGAATACGTTCTATCAGCGCGCATGATGATGATGATGATGGTGATGTGTTAGTTTTATGCCTATCTATTAATGCATTTTGTCGTTTGGAGATATTATTTAATGTAATTTGCATTAGTTTGATTTCTCTGTTTAACGTTATATCAGAATTCGTGGGTAATTTAATATCAAAGCCATCCTTACAGAAGAAATGTAGTGGTACGATTTTAAACCATATCTCAGCGGATAAGATGGTCCCTCTAATTAATATGATGAAAAATAGATATTTCAAAAGAAGAAAAACGATGTTACCAGGTGATTGTCAAGATGTACTTCCTTTTTAGTTGTCACCACTTCAATGTTATTATCACAGAAAACATATATTGTCGCTAGTTACAATTTTTATATCTTATTATAATGGATATTGTGTGTTTTTCCGTCTGTAACCGAAACTATATTACTACTTAAGTCACAATTCCATTAGTTATTTATATAACATTCTCAATGTTTTTATTTTTATTTAAACCTCAATTATTAATAAAATTGTTTTACATTATTATTACTGTTAACCATATCTACATACTAACAACATGCAATTATATTTATATATACAACAAAATAGCAGTTTACAGTGTGAACGGGAAGGCTAATTTGCATATTGATATTAAAAATGTGATTTTAATAATATGTGCTTAGTATTATTGATTTCTAATTGTTTAGCTTTATTTTAATGAATATAAGCAAACATTTCTTCAATGATCGTAATGAAATCCGTTAACAAGAAGAAATAAGTGTCATTTTATTCTTCACTTCCTCTTTTAAACTAAATACTTAAATTAGAAAAATAACAATGAAAGACGAGAGTGATGGAAGAGTAAGTTTCAGTTGTTCTATTTTTCGATTATACTCCTCTGTTTCAAATCTTTTTATCTGCACTCTTATTTAGTTTCATTAGCCTTTCTAATTTAATATAATATATTATTACATTAAAACTTAAATACTTGCACCCGGAGGGTGCATATATTTGCTAGTATATTTAAAGTTATCTAATGTATAGAATTTCATGAGAAAATTATTTACAAACAAGAAATCGTCACATAATCTCATTCGACATTGAATTTGAAGAGGTTTGTGTATTTAACTTTATCCGGTTTATTTTTACCCATGTCCAAGATCTGTTCAGCAAAAATCCATTTATGTAATTTTGACGTCGATAAAATTGAGATATAAATTTAATAAAGTGTATATATATATTTTTACACTCAAATATTCGTTCAATTTTAATAAAATTTTATAGAATCATATAAAAATGGGTGTATTTTTTAAGTAACATTTTCGTCTGTCGTAAATCCAAACATTCTTTTGAAAACAAACTTTTCAGTGGGGTGGAGAGAATACGATGTTTTTTAATTAATCTAAAAAATGTTATTGTAATGTGAAATAATGTTCCTAGTACAAAATAAAATAACACCCTCCGGGCGATGTAAAAATAGATTTTTGAAACATTGCCTGAGGGGTGGGAGTAAAAAATTCAATGTCAGCGAGTTTGTACCCTAAGTAAGTAAAATCATCAAATTTGAAAGAGAAAAGATGCAGTTAGTTTTAAAAATCATCTTATATGAAGCTTCCCAAAATCCTTGTTTATAATACATTTAGATATAAATTAATCATATTTCATAAGATAATATGATAATAATAAAATGTAAATATTTCATAAGATAAATTAATTTGTTCCCAGCAGAGTTCATACTTGTTTACTTTTGTTCCATTGATAACAGAAAAAAAGATCTGTTTTACAATATCTTGCAATGTTTTCACTGACGTATATCAGTTAATGAGGTAAATGGAGCTTTTTCTCTGAATGTTTGAGATGAGGCTTGATGATTAATATTATCTGAGTTATTCGCACTATTGTCCTCATCTTCATTGCTATCTGTACAACGTTTCAGCCGATATGCTCTCCGGCCTTCTTCAGGTATTTCTTGTCTGGAAGGTTCCCGAGTCCGACAAGAAATACCTGAAGAAGGCCGGAGGGCATATCGGCCGAAACGTTGTACAGATAACAATGAAGATGGGCACAAAAGTCCGAATAACGCAGATAATACTAAATGAAGCTTATTGACCTTTTTGGTGGGGTAAGGGGTTATAATTTCAATTTAAATGCTCTTTTGTATATTCTATTAATATTATTTGAATTGAATAAAGTTTCATGATTGAAATAAGATTTTTGAGCAATTTATATCTAAATGTATCATAAATAAGGATTTTGGGAGGCTGCAGATAGCAGGGTGGTAGTACCTGATAGGGTCCCCTCTATAGGTCTTAGTAATTAGAATAGATTAATTCACACAGAATCCTGGAGAATATGATCATGTTGATATATTTTCAAACTTTAAGCCCAATATTCAGCACATCTGATGCAAAAACAATCTCCCTGGTCTAGTGCTAGTGAAAAGGAGATAGACTCCCTCATTGCCCTGCTGATACCAACAATAGGCTACTCCACCGACTTTATATATCACATTAAAAAAAAATTATAAATTTAAAATAAAGATTTTATTTTTAAATTATATCAAATTTCCACACAATTTTAAATGGTAGAAAAAAAGCTAAACAATTATATCCTGGAGTCAATATTAAAATAAGACACGTTTTTTTAAACAGCTTTTTTGTAATATCAAAGGTATACATTAATCATAATGATGCATGGATTCCGATGACTCTCTCTCACCACCCATCCCTATTGGTCATCGCTTCTGAGAAGTCCTCTTCATGACATCCAATATCTGCACAAAGCTGATCAATGTAAGTATTTACTGGTCGGCCCACTCTAGTGTGCCCTTGTGCAAATGTCCACAGGAAAACATCACTTATGCTTTCATCCTTACTTATCTTGCATGTCTTATTCTTCTTACTTGGATGTTTTTTTTACGAGGGGAGGTAAAGTCATCAGTTTTACCCATCACATTAGGAAATGTGTTTCCTTTGTAAGTTATTAAGTTAGTATTAAATATTTGCAGCTCTTTTTAACATGTTATGCTTACTTTATACGGTTATTTTACAATTTTACATAAACGTTTGTGCAGAATTCATTAACTACATAATTGGTTTCAACAAAACCACTACAAGGTGCACTGGGGTATGTATGGAGGGGGTCCATGAGAGGCCAATCACATTTTTGTAAGAGTCTACGGAATTAAAAGTTTGAGAACACCTGGTCTAAATGGATGCGTGTTTGAAAGATATGAAGTGGGTGACTCTAATCTGTCTACATAATTTATTTTCAAATGTATTGATTTTTACAAAACGGTATTATGAAGCTTTAATAACATTGAAACGAAGTTATTCATAATGATGGCTTCTAAAATAATCATTTTTAATTAAAAAAATTAATGATTATATATATATATATATATATATATATATATATATGCGTGTGTGTGTGTGCGTGTGTGTGTGCGTGTACGTGTATGTGTGCGTGTCTGTCTGTGTCTGTGCGTGTATAAAGTGGTACTATGAGTTGCACATTTAATCCGTTCCGCTTGTAATTCAATTTCTTTCTTCGTATCTCAAATCAATATTGTCCATTGAAATAAGCTGAAATGATATTAATCCGTTGTCACTTTGTTATAAAATGTTATCTATATATCTATGCCCGTTTTGTTAGGGTATTAATTATCTGAGAGTTATAAGGCACGTATTTTCTTTTTAAATTTTAATTAGATCTAAATAAAATATCATACAAACTGAATACATGAAATAACTTGAAAATACCTTATATATATAATATATATATATATATATATATATATATTATATATAAGGTATTATAGGCATATATAATATATATATATAAATATATATATATATATATATATATATATATATTGTTTCTATAATGGTGGTGTTATTGTTGAGTATCTTTCGGAATTTAGTATTGAGACAAGAGTGTGTTTTTAAATGTTGGGTTATTGAGCTAGTGTTTGAAAGGTGCATTGTAAGACGCCTGGAAAGGGTAGGTGTCGTTACACCGATGTATATATTGTTATTGGAGATACATTCTCCTAATGGACATTTAAATTGACATACTACTTTGTTTTTTTGTAACGGTTCAATCAAAGGGGAGGAATTATTGTTGATGATTAAGTTTGAAGTTTTACATTTTTTTATAGTACACAATATGTTTCATTTTATTTACTTGGGTCAGTAGGGAGTACATTTTTTTAAATTAATGTTTTTGTTATATTTTCATCTATTTTATAATACTTTATATATATATATATATATATATATATATATATATACAAGGTGTATCAAAAATATCAAGTTTTTGTACTTTTTGACACACCTTTTATTCTGAGAAAAAGAATAACACTCCATTCATTGTTAATTTCTGTCTCGGTAAATATAGATTTAACCATGGTACTTTTTACACACCTGTGTGTCTTGTGTGTGTGTGTGTGTGTTGTGTGTGTGTGTGCATGTGTTATTTTATTAGCTTTAGTGAAAGCATACACGATAAGTTAGTGATTCTAAGAAAACATATAGCACTGTCGGCGGGTCTTAGAATATGATGACTGTATCCTCTACAGTGGGGGTAAGACACTCCCAAAATGGGTACTCTGGATATGAGAATAAACTGCATCTGAGGGTGAAGCATCCGGTTTGGGGAGTGTAGAGTAACCCGTTACAAGTTTTGTGGCCATCCTTTAGGCTTCATGCAAGAGCGCTGTCCAGCGGAGATCTTTTTGTTAAGCAGAGCTGAAGCAGTCATCGGTAAGGATGAACCTGTTGTTGCGGCTTTTAGTAAAGAAGATGTAGTTGTTCCAAATGATAAGGAGGAAATAGCAGCAGCAGCAGCAGCAGCAGCAGCAGCAGCAGCAGTCATCGTCAAGGCACCAGAATTGGATCCAATTCCAATAGAAACATCTAGAGCAACTACCCCCAAATCTCAAGAAAGCACAAAGATCAAGAATCAAGAGCCTCAACTGAGTAGAGTAACACGTTACAAGTTTTGTGGCCATCCTTTAGGCTTCATAGAGCGCTGTCCAGCGGAGATCTTTTTGTTAAGCAGAGCGCGATCCTTAGTGATGAATCCTTTGGTCGAGAATGTCATTTTTCAATGA
>CM042144.1:118169797-118172297 GCA_023376005.1 Doryteuthis pealeii
TTCAGGAGTAACTCGACGTAAACATCTCCTTCGAGACCAAGAATTGTGTGTATTCAATCCCATGCAGCTGTGGCAAAGTATACAAAGGCGAAACATGCCGTCCACTGAAAGTAAGACTAGAAGAGCATCGTTAAACAGTGGTTCGAGGAGAAATAGAAAAGTCGAGTATGGCTGACCATAAATGTAATAAAAAGGGAAACCATCTGCCCTCATGGGATGAAGTTAGGATATTAGATAAGGAAGAACATTAGACGCCTAAAAAAATCAGCTCATATGATAGGCAGTAGTAATCTTTTAAGTAGACCGAGCATAGACATGAACACAATATGGGAATCTATAATTAAAAATGTTAGATTAAATTTAAAAAACAAACCATATGAGTCTAGGTAAAAAATATTACATAAGTGAATAGGTAGATATTCTAACCATAAAAAAGAAATTATATTTAGATTTTCCCAAAATTCACACTGGATTGTCCACTTGGACACATGGCCTAGTGGATAAAGGAGTTAGGTTAAGACAGTTCTAAGTGACAGTTATCTCTAGACTGCAGGTTCAATCAGGGGTAGCAGTAACATAGAATAATAATTAACACAGACTCTACCCCAGCTATGGTTAGCGGAATGAGAACAGGATACCCCCGTGGACTGAATAAATGGTTATGTTCAAAGTTCCGTGATGGCTCCCGATTACGACAAGAAGATTCCAGAGTTCAAAAAGAAGGTTCCCGTGTTTGAGAAGGTTCCCGAGCCCGATACGAAATACCTGAAGAAGTCCAGAGGGCACATCGGCCGAAACGTTGTACAGACAACAATGAAGATGAGGACAATAGTCCGAATGATACAAATAATACTAATCATCAAGCCTCATCTAAAAAATTCATAGAAATAGTAAATTTTATATTATCTTATTTTTAATTTTAATTTATACTTATTTTAACATTTTGATACAAAGAAGGATAACCTTTTTAAAACACCAATGATAATAGTCCAAAGTAGCACCGAAAGTACTCGGAATAATTCTTTCGGATTTTTTATAAATCATTTTCGAGATGATAATATCAAGATTCTGTTGGATTCAACAATTAAAAACTCTCTCTCTCTCTCTCTCTCTCTATATATATATATATATATATATATATATATATAATTAGGCAGCATTTCTTCATTTAGGCATATATTATTGAACGATGCAGTCATTTTTTCTCCTTTGTTATTCATATTGCCGGATTGTTCTAACGATATATGGCGAAAAATACTCAACGATAACACGACCATTGTAGAAACACAAATATTTAAACAACGACTAAAGATTTTAGA
Organism: Doryteuthis pealeii; assembly: GCA_023376005.1. Lineage (NCBI taxonomy): Eukaryota > Metazoa > Mollusca > Cephalopoda > Myopsida > Loliginidae > Doryteuthis > Doryteuthis pealeii. The sequence continues at coordinate 118,171,117 of CM042144.1, forward strand.
AGCACTGCATATTAGACACAAAATCCAAAACTAAACAAAATAAACTTTGATAATAGCACTAATGTTCTAAAATGCCAAAATTACATTAACAATTTATATAATAATAATAATGTTAATAATAATAATACTGAAACAATGATAATAAAAACAATAATAATAACACTAATAATAACAACAACAATAATTAGAAGAAAATGAAATTAACACAACATATATAAATAGGGAATGGAACAACCCATTATTGTACGGTGTCTGAATTACCATGAAGATGGCCCACGATAGGGCAGGAAGTACTTGGACAATCACCTAAGGCAAATACATCAGCCAATTTTCGCCAGATATCATTAGAACAACCCAGCAATATGAAAGGACAAAGGACAAAATTTATAGACAAAAATGGCTGCATTGTTCAATAATATATATATATATATATATATATATATATATATATATATATATATATATAATGTGTTTGTACGCTTGTAATTTCGACTTCCGCTGACAATAATAAAGTCATATTCTTTCAGTGATTCTATAAGAATAATGTTTGAGAAATATCATGGATATTGATTTCTTGTGAAATTCTAAGGCAATGCTTCCTCTTGTCAGCATTAGTTATTAGTTGTTTTTTTCAAAACAGCATCTAGCCTGGAGAAATGGTTTTTGCCACGTATTTGTACTCGTATTTTATATCCAGCTGAAAAGTTTCATAAAAACGGTAATATATCTCCCTGTCTGACTGTCTCTCTCTGACATACACAAACACACATACTCCCCCACCACTCTCTCTCTCTCTCTCTCTCTCTCTCTATATATATATATATATATATATATATATATATATATATATAAATGTATATATATATATATGCCTTCACTCATATATAAACGCTCTATCAATTATATTGAACACTATCTGCTTAGAAATATATCACCCATATTATATATATATATATATATATATATATATATATATATATATATATATATGTGTGTGTGTGTGTGTGTGTGTGTGTGTGAGAAAAGTGGACAAACACGGGATGTTATGGAAACTTGATGTTTATTGTCGACGATGCAACGTTTCGGTCTCTTATCAGACCATCTTCAGGACTTGGATATAGTTCTTACTCCAATGATGGAATTTTCTCAAAATGCTCAAAACGGAAGGTCGTCAGTAGGGG
>CM042144.1:118177297-118229797 GCA_023376005.1 Doryteuthis pealeii
TGAGTCCGGATTACTAAAGAAGCTCTGAAGATGTTTTTATAAATCGGAATATTGTTCAATATTAGCTATGAATATGATATAAAATCTTTTCATTTTAACAGCATTGTGTGTTTTCATATCATTTATATATATATATATATATATATATATATATATATATATATATATATATATATATGTGTGTGGTGTGTGTGTGTGTGTGTTGTGTGTGTGTGTGTTATTTATACAGGTTTGTTGAGAACCACAGAATATTTATTCTTAATGAATTTTAAGTGTATACATTCAAGCCTTCTTGTTGTCAGTTCCAGATGTTAGAGAAGGTGCTCCATATTTAGTACATTCAATCGTGAACTATGGTTTCTTCAGGGGGTTCATTGGTTGGAGTTGTTGTTTGTTTCTCTGTCTTTTTGTGTATTCATTATATAAAAAACATAAAATGTTCAAAATAAATATAATGGGATTTTCTAGATTTTTTTCTTATATTCTATTTCTCTCACATTCAAAAACAGACCTACCCTGAAAACTATAGATCATTCCTATTTTTGTAAGGTGGCAAACTCAGAAAATCACTTATCTCCAATATATATATATATATATATATATATATATATATATATATATATATATTTTTTTAAATTATTGTGAAGCATTAAAAATAAATAAATGAATGAACTCGATATTATGGAGTATTGGATTCACTTATTTTTAATTATTTTTTTCATAAATTTTCAGGTTCGTTAGATACCCTTTATCAAATGTTACTGTTCAACGGTTTCTTTGTCTCTGTTGTTATCGACAGTAGCAGCGTTTGTGAAATATTTGTAATAACGGAGAATTCCGATATCTGCGTTTAATCCCTTCACGTGCGTTTGTAATTTTAGAATCCATTTAGTTTCTGATTGTTTTCTAGATTGCGTTGTTGAAATGCGTGTTCTAATAAGATGCATTTGAGGTGTGTAAGGTTGTGTGATAAGGTGTTAAAATGAAGTGCTATTGTACTATGCGGGGATTTGAGATTTATAGTGGATTTGTGGTTATTTAGTCTTAGTCTAAAGGGTGTTGATGTTTCTCCCACATATCCACTATTTCTACATTGTGTGCAGTATAAATAGTATATAATGTTAGCGCTATCGCATGTTAGGTGTGGGGGATGGATTGTTATGTTTGTGTAGGGTATTTTTATTTCGGTTTCCGTATGTATGTGGCTGCAAACTTGGCAACTAGGCTTATATCATATATATATATATATATATATATATATATATATATATACAGAGTGATTGACACAACTTGTATTCTGAAAAAATTAACGTTCCATTCATTGTTCATTTCTATCTTGGTAAATACAGCTTCAAACTCAGCACTTTTATGACACAAAATTTCAGATGATTTGCACTTCTCAGCCACTTGAAAATTGATGACAGGCCTCTGTTCAAGCCTGTAGAACTCTGATTGGCTGCCATATTTAATTTCCTCAAAATAGTTTTACCACATAAAAATATATTTCTTCTATAAGCCAATTCCAAACAACGCAGTGTTTACATTCATGGAAAAATCATCGGAAAAATGTTATATAGTACCAAAATAATGAGAATTGAATCGTCTGTCTTTCCTATGAATAATGTCTGGTTAAACCTCGGAACCGAGAAAAAATGAAATCTCACGAAACTTGTTAATTTAACCCTGTAATTGCTCATTATTGTGTTCACCTTGTATCTTTGCTAAGTAAACATTATCCTTAATACTCGTGTTTTTCCTATTATTTCTCAGTTAACTCTGATACCCGATTACAACAATATATTCAAAGGTAAACTAAAAAGGTAAATTAAATGAATTTACGCAAACAAGCTAAATTATTAAAGACTTTCGAATAGAACGCAAAGTTTTAGTTTGAAGAAAACGAGTAATATGGTTTCTTTTTCTCTTCTTTCTTTAATGGCATATCAATCTTTGTGTGTCATTTAATACCAAAGATATCCTTGTAGAAGAACAGTAGGGATACTATTTAATCCATAGCTGAATGTATAATAGGGTTCATACCTTTCCCAATGGTATCAGTTCGAACATAATATATGTATAAAAAGACTAGTTCGAACAGTGAGTCCTCACACCCAGAATTAAAATACTGTTAAGTGTTCGTTAAGCATATGGGGTGATGTTGTGATAGCTAAAAAGGATACTGAAGGGCCTGTTCTTTTGATACGAGGAAATAATGTAAACACGTATCGGCTAGTAACGACACTCCGAGACCTCCTGTAGCTTTCTGATTAAAACAAATGCTGTTTCAGCCTACAAGATATGCTTGATCTCTTGGGCTATCTTTGTTTGAAAAAAAAAAAAACATTGGATATACATTTCAGCAGAAGATATCGACATTTACCGAACTTCCTAAATAAATATAAGACATTATTTTGGGCATTAAAATTACTGACCCATCCTCTTTATTCGTGCCCTCAGTTTTAAGTAATAATAGGTTGAATGATGCCACTGTCAGAGGGAATGGCCAGAAGCAAAAGATGCCGTCGAATAATGTTCCAAACTTTTGATTTCCTGTTTTTGTCTGACATTTCGAATAAAGGAGTCAGTGAAGTTGAAAGAAAAGTAGAAATTGCACTTGGAAAACAAATAAACAAACATGTTCACCGATTGAGAAACGAAAGGAAAACGAAGTTTAGAAAAAACAAACCTTGACAATATTATGGCAGGTAAGCGGACGTAGAGTCGATGACAGACGGCTAGAATCTGGGTCAAAAAGTGCAACGACTGATTGTTTGAATTGTGATTCCAATCCCTTAAAGGATAATCTTATTATAATGGAGATTGTGTGTTTGTCTGTCTGAAGCCGAAACTAAATCACTACTAAAGTCACAATTCCCTTAGTTATTGACGTCACATTCACCATGAATTTATTTTTATTTAAACCTCAGTTATTGATAAAATTGTTATACCTTATTAATACTTTTGACTTATCTACATTCTAATAACATGCATTTGTATTTATATATGCAACAAAATAGCAGGTTACAGTTTGAACAGGAAAGCTAATTTCCATATTGATATTAAAAGTTTAATTTTATTAAATATGCGCTTGGTATTATTGATTTCTAATTGTTTGTTTTTTTTTTCTTAATGAATATGAGCAAAAGACTCGGGGATAAATCTTAAAAGAAATCCTTTAATATAAAGAAATAACAGTAATTTTATTATTTACTTCCTAATTTAACTAAATAGTTAAATTAGGAAAATTCAGCACTAAAAGGAGGGAGTGATGGAAAATAATGGAAGACTTAGTTTCAAAGTTGTTCTATTCTTCGATTATACCCGATTATTTTATTATTTATTTGGATTTTTATTTAGTTTCAAAAGTATTTCAAATTTAACATATTTCATTACATTAAAATTCAAATACTTGCACCCGGAGGGTGCATATATTTGCTAGTGCTAATAATAAAGCATGCACACACATGCATACTAATGTATAGTAAGTACAATAAATAAACATTGTTTATATATTTTCTCATTAGCCAAGTAATAAAATAAAAAAACTTACCATAAATTTGAATTTAAATTTTGAATTTGGATTTGAATCAGATTTGTATTTGCAAAATAATGGATTTGAATTTGTATGTACGGAACCTTACATTTGAATTTGGATTTAAATAGAACCTTGAATTTAGGTTTATGTTTTGATTTATAAATAAGAACCATTTTATTTGATTTGAATTCGGTTTTGAAAATAAAAACCTTACATTAGATTTAAAAGATTCACATTATCTAAAATAATAACAAATACCTTACATCCGTCCGTATCTTTTGTACTTTATATATAAAAAAAATATAATAAATAATTAATCATTTATGAAATACAAAATATAAAAAAAAACTTAATCATAAAAATTCCTTTTCTAAAAATCTTTTGAATACCAACCGTCACATTGTTTTAATACCCATCCCCTTTTGAATAAGTTAATTCGTCTTGTTGCCAACATCTCAAAATCCGCTACAATAAAGAGTTGACCGACAAAAAAGTTATACACATCGTCGTGACCGACAAAAATATGGCGAATGCCCACATTGGTGAATAATGTAACAACTTTCGTTCTTTTTTGCAAAATTAAGGTTTTTTGTTTTTGAACTGATTTGACATTTATCTCCGATCACAAACACCACGGAGTAAATGAGCTCTGATGATGATTTTTGTAAAATCGAAATATTGATCAATATCAGCTATGATTATATTATACATTTTTTTCTCTTTAACAGCATTGTGTGATGTTTTCATTCCACCTTTGCATTCTCATATATATATATATATATATATATATATATATATATATATATATATATATATATATATATATAATTATAGCCATAATATATATATATATATATATATATATATATATATATATATATAAATTATAGCGTAATATATACATATATATATATTATGGCTCAAATGTAATGCTTAACTGCCTCTAATTAGTAAAGTCTTTACAGTGCTCAATACATTAAAATATAGAGCAATATCACAATATATTATATATTATCAAAATTATGTGAAAATCAAACGTGTGGATTATCAGCTCACAATGCTATTGTAAGCGTGGAACCCAGAGTCTTGACATTCTACTCTGTCTTACTTTTATATTTTTTATGATTGAATATATATTCTGGATTTTTGTGTCTAATATGCAGTGCTTCTAAGATTTTTAGTCGTTGTTTACAAATTATATAATAGAAACACAAACATGAAAACAAAACTAAACAAAATAAACTTTGATAATAGCACCAATGTTCTAAAATGCCTATAATTACATTAACAAATTATAAAATTATAATAAAATTAAAAATGATAATAAAGACAATAATAATAACACTAATAATAACAACAACAATAATAAACACAACCTAATGAATAGAAAATGGAAAAGCCCATTGTTGTACAGCTTCAAAATACCCTGAAGATGGCCCACGATAGGGCGGAAAGTACTTGGTCTATGACATACGGAAAATACATCAGCCAATTTTCGTCAGATATTACAAAAACAATCCAGCAATACGAAAAAACAAAGGACAAAACTTACAGACAAAAATAGCTGCATTATTTAACATTATATATATATATATATGAAGATAATCTACTGAGTCAGACGAACCTACTATTAGTTTCGCATAAAGCTCTTTAGGGCTAAAATCTGACAGAGTCAGATTTTAGCCCTGAAGAGCTTTATGCGAAACTAATAGTATGTTTGTCTGACTCAGTAGATTATCTTTATTACTTGGCTCTACTTAGGTATCGAGCACTTTTTACAGATTAGCTTCTCCTAGCGGTTATATGAATATATATATATCTTATATACATATATATACATATAAATTGTTTTTTCTTTTGGCCAAATACTATACCAATAGATTATTTTTTATTGGTACGAATATCTTGGTCTTTTCTTTTTTTCAAAAATTTTTTTCTTCCTGGTTGATGTTTGGTAGTATATTTTTACAATCAAACTCTCTGCTGGGTTTTTTTCTCTCCGCAAGGATCTACCAACACGCTTGGTATATTAAATTATATATATATATATATATATATATATATATATAATTCTGGCCAACAATAGGACATTTGTTATCATCATAGACTAAATAAACGTTTCTGAATGAATCTGAGATGTTGATTCCAAATATAGTAATAGTTTTTTTCTTGCATCTATAGTTTTTGAATTACTTATTTTTCATTGTATGAAAATATACGTACTTTAATGAAAATATCCGGATGTAATGAATCACATTACATGCAAATCATTCACTTTTAAGAACTAAAATGCACTTAATTAATACAACACAATGAATTCTAAGCAACTAATTTACATCATGAAAGGTCATTAAACATAATTGTAAAGTAAAAATATAAACAGTACAAAATCTTAAAAGCGTTGAAAATACGCTTTTTAAAAGAGATTTGGTCTGGATTTTTACGATACAATGATACAAAAATGGTCAGCCACAGGCAAAGGAAACAATAATATTTTGTAAATCCTGTCTGAATACCTATTAACATACATATAAATTTATGATCTCCTCAAAGGTTCCATTGATGACTGTCGTATTGGATCGCCTTAAGTAAACATTGTTTATATATATATATATATATATATATATATATATATAATTGATAATGGAATCATATTACCACGACCAGACAACTCGGCAAACACCATTTGCGACATCCAGAGCACTGGACAGCTGTTTCGACTTCCTTTGGTCTCATTGATATCAATTAATATATATATATATATATTATATATATATATATATATATGTGTGTGTGTGTGTGTGTGTGTGTGTGTAACCATACTGATGAAAAGTGATACTCCGAAACACGTGTATGTGGATTACTTATTTATTATATATGCTCCCAATTTGGTCGAGCACTTTAATTAGAAGGGATTTAATTGCAAAATTCACCGTATTTGGCGCACAGCTAAGCGTCGCTTTGTTTACATATGTTTGAGGCCTCTAGTGAATTCATTTCCGCTTAGAAATGTAGCGATTAAATATTGTCATATTTCTCTTTTATACGCACAGAATAGGCTATAAGGATGAATAGCTTTACATTTCCATTATGCAAAAGAACTGTTTTCCAGCCTCTCTATGCTGAATCAAGGAACAGACGACTGTCAGATGCCACACACATGTGAGCCAAGTCTGTGAATAGTCCATGTATTTATTTGTCTCATACCCCACCTGTACGGACTGGGCACAAGACCTCGTTTTAACGTGGGCCCACACACAAGCCGAAGCTAATGGCTGGGAGAGAACAAAAATTGCGTCGATCCCTTCGGCATTCCCCCTCAAGGGGGCGCCTCAGGCGCTGGGCAATAAACCCAGCCCTGCCCCTTTAAGTCTAGGGGGCAGATATTGCCTGGGGGATAGCCCCTGAGATCGACGCTAGTAATTTGACCCGACCGGTCCAGTGGCCGAAGCACACCGGACCCCGTCTCGAAGGACGGGTTGGTGGCATCATGTATATCATGGGAATAACAGATAGAACCAACTTCAATTTTGCTAGATTAAAATTCTCCTTTCGGTAGTAACAGATACGAGCATTCTTGTCAAGTAAATTGTTCTCCTGTGGTCTTGAGGCAAGAAGCTCTGCTTTAACTTTAGACATTGATAAGTTTGTTCAAAGATTGTTCAAATTTCCTGGGTTAAAAGCTTTGGATCGACATTTCTACCTTCCAATATGTAATATTGACCGGCAGACGCTCCGGGAATGCTACCAATTGCATTTTAATCTTTGATAGGATCTTTACCATCATCAGGGGGAATTGGGATGAACAATTCTTGGTAATGAAGGACTATTTGCTCGTAAATTCCTATCATAAAATAAACTGAACCACCATTTTATGTCCGTGTTTTTGCAATAAATGTTTTATTTTTCTTGCACCCGTTATGTTACAATACTAAATATATTTCCTTTATTTATTTTAATATTCACTTCAATGTGTATATTCTAAAAGCTTTTATTTTGTGAGAATGTTTAGTTTTAAAGAGGGGGTTCGTTTTTACACTTCAACTTTTTACTCGTAAATTCCTTCGATAAAATGCCCAAGCCTAATTTTATGGCAGGAATTTACGAGTAAAAGTTGAATATTACTTTTTGTTGTTGTTATTTCTTTTCTTTTTGGCTTTGCTACTCTAAAATAAAAACGTCAGATTTTAATCATCGTCGACGAAAAAACAAAATTACGGTCATAAAAGGAGGATCTAATTTATGCCTAAATTGTAAAACGAGACCCCACTTTAAAAACTAAACATTCTCAAAAAATAAAAACTTTTCGAATATGCACATTGAAATGAATATTAAAATAAATAAATAAAATATATTTTGTATTGTAAAATAACGGATGCAAGAAAAGTAAAAGATTTAATACAAAAACACGGACATAAAATGGGGGTTCAGTTTATTTTATGGTAGGAATTTACGAGCAAATAGTCCTTCATACCCAATTCTTCACCATGTTGCACTGGATAAACAGTTTTGTGTTTGTTATTTGTAGAAAACCCAATTACAGTTACACTACAAAAATAAGTTTCGTAATGATCTCTTTGCTCCCTCCATACCATGGGTACGTCAAAAGACATGAAAGCGTTCTTTATGTCCAACCAATTGTGAAATCCGTTTGAAAAAGAGCAAATTTGATGTGAAACCCATGGTTAATCTGGGTTAATCAAAAGTATAGATTGTATATTTTCTTGAGTTTGGTTGTAATAGTTCTTCTTTGTAGTTTAGTTGTGAAATTTCCACATACACAACAAAACTTGATTAGGTGATTCTTTCATTCTTGAGGCATGCTGATTTATCTAATCAAATGGATCAGAGGCAGAATGTTGCACGCGATTTTCAGATTGTGGGGAGTATCAATTGTGCATGTTGCCAGACGTACGATAAGATATCTAAAATAAATAGATAAAAAAAAATAGATAGATGAATAAACACACAAGTCTAGACAAGATAAGCCCTATCAAATATTTATACATTATAAATTTAGTCCATTCCCAATGGGAGTTCACTCGCACCAAAATTTAGGACGTGTCGGACTGTAAGTTGCTGAGTGAGTAACTCTATTTAGAAATCTCCAATCCATGCGTGTGACTTCATGCAATCTTCAGATTCCCTGGATTAGTTATAAAGCTGAATGGAGGAGACTAGAAAAAACTTTATTTTAGGATATATATATATATATATATATATATATATATATATATATATATATCTACCAACCCCTCCGCACGAGCAGGATGTGACACAAGGTCAATTTCTTAAGCGGAGTTCAACAGGTTTGAATTCAGAGTTTTCCTTCTCCTAGACTGGTTACCTAACCAAGGTTAAAGAGCCCAGTCTGCCCTACTATTTATCCATAGCTGGAGGGAGAGTAGGATTCATACTTTTCCCAAGGGTATTAGCGCAAAGTTAAATGCAATTATCACATCTAGGATTTGAACTCGGGGACGAGTCCATTTCCCATGACTTTAACCATCGCACCACGCGCTTCCTTATACATATACATATATATATATATATATATATATATATATATATATGTGTGTGTGTGTGTGTGTATGTGTGTGTGTGTGTGTGGAGGCACGTGTTGTAATGGTTACTCTCGTAGGAAATGAACATGATAAAATGGGTTCAAATCCAGGACGAGGCTGTTTGCATTTAACATACCGCTAATACCATTGGGAAAGGTACGAATTTTTCATACAGCTATGTGTAAATTGTAGAGCAGAATGGGATATTTTGTTACATAATCTATGCATAGATTATTGTCTACTCCCTGTATTTCTGAAGGGATGGCCCCTTTTCATGTCATGGGTATGAATATTTCCATGGAATATTACAGAAAGCCCGCGAAATACGTGAAGTCACATGGGACCTGGTTGGCTCTCAGTTTCAGCTTGGACGTCAGGCAGATAAGGCCTTAGGTGGAGCTCACTGCACACGCGCGTTGTGTTAGTCAGAGAAATATGTTTAGTTAAGTAAATAAAGGTTTAAATAAATAATATGGTTTTGTGGTTGATGAATGTCTTGGCAACAAGACTGATCTAGAAGAAGAAATGAATCAAGGACGACCAACCAGCAAGACGAAGTCCAAACGCTAGAAGAAGAACGTAAGATACCAAAGATGAGCAGAAGAATAATAGAAGGAAAGGAAGGTTATACAACACTTTAACCTTTGTTAGGCAAATAATTCATGAGGAGAAAAACTCTTAATTCAGACCCGTTGAACCCCCTTGAGAAATTGACCAATGCTACATTCTGCTCGTGCTGAGCGGTTGATATATATATATATATATATATATATATATATATATATACCCAAAAGTCCAGAGAAGAAATCTTCCTTACGACAAAGGTATTTTTAAAAAAAAACAACTTGTCGCAGTTAGAGAGCTCAATGTGTGCTCTTGTGTTAGAGTCACAGAGCAAATTTATATTTAAATAAATAACAAAAGACTTATAGATCTTGCATTATAGACTATTTCAGGGAGCTTAGACAAAAATGTCTAATTCTCCCGACTCATGTGTGTTGAAATGTGGACAAAGAAACAAAACTCAGACAAGTGTATGTAGGAGATATATTTCGCCGTGCATTGAGCTCGGCTTTATCAATCGCTTATTTGATCATTAAAGCATCATATATGTGTTTTATAGAAAAGAAAGTGGACAGGAGAGTGGGGATGAAGTCGGGTGGATGGGATAACATTTGTGGGGATGAAAACTAAATCAGAATTGGAAATGGCTAAAACCACTCTCCCATACCAAACATTCCCAAAGAAGCTGACCTTCTCCTCCTATATTAGCCAAATCCCACCCCTCTCCCTACCCCCTACACCTTCCACTCTACGTCCACGAATCAAAATTTTCTCCAGGCTAACCTAAGAATGTTAACCCAATTCACCACCTACCTTGCTTCTCTCCCTTTGCACATAACCACTTCCCCTACCTCCTACACATACCAAACGTCCTCTTACCCACTCACTTTCCTTGTCCTGTTCATTTTTACTCATACCTAAGTAAGTAAAGTCGTCGGGGCAGCCTAAAGTCGTTATCAGTCAGTCAGCGAGGGAGTCTATTCCCTTTTCAATAGCGATAGACCAAGGAGATTGTTTTGGCATCTGTAGTGGAGCGCCACACCTATTATCAGCTCCTTACTTTACCGCACAGATCCCTGTGCTACTCATACACTGAAATGGCGAGAACCGGTATCGAACTAGGAACCTTGTGGTTTCTAGCCGAACGCTCTACCGACTGAGTTAACCCGGCCCATTCATACCTAGTGGACCAAAATTGCCAAAAACTTCCCCTAGCCCACTAATAAATGACTACCCATCCCTTCCACCCTACTCACTTATCTTTAACTTCTTCCCCTCTTCTTCAATGGATCAAATTTCTCTCCAAGCCAATCAAAGAATGTTGACCTAATTTCTCCCCTATCACACCTCTCTCCCTTTGCACTTAACACCTTACTCGGCATATCTCTTCCTACTCACTCCTCACATTTGATCTTATCTTCCTCCCCATCCACTAAAGATTCCTTCTGACCAATCAAATCCTCACAAACGCTATCCCATCCATCTGACTTCATCCCCAAATTCACCCCTCTCCTGTCCATTTTCTCTTCTATAAAACATATGGTATGATGCTTTAATGTTCAAATAAACGACTGGTGAAGCCGAGCTCAATACACGGCGAAATATATCTCCTACATATACTTGTCCGAGTTTTGTTCCTTTGTCCACATTGCTCCCTCTATTCTTTACAACATTCTGTCGGATTTACTCCAATCCTCCTATCCTTATATATATATATATATATATATATATTATACTAAATCTGAACGAATCATTGTTTGCCTCTTAAAGGCTTTTTACTGTTTAGTTTAATGGCACAAAAGTTATACTAAATTATTCCTTAGATTTAGGATTGAGTTATGTTTGAAGAACATTCCATTTTGATTAGTTCTTATACGTCGTAATTTGCAATTAAGTCAAAAACTGACCCGTCTCTTACCACATATTCTGCCTGTCATACTCCCCTTATCTATGTATATCTTGATTACTTCCTCGTTATATATGTTAGTTTTTATATGGGTGTAAAGAGAGTGATTTAAAGAGCGCGAAATATATTTGTATGTCAAGTTTCAAAGCAGCTACCTTGTAGCATGAATTAGGTCAAACATTCCCTTTCTTAGAAATCTTACAAAATCATTTCAATGTTTTTTTTAATTCTCCGGCCGTACTTTTAAAAATTAATTTACTTTGATAACTCACTTTTCCCTAATCCCAATTATCTACATAAAGCTCAATGGGTGACCAAACGGGTCACAAGTATATATATATATATATATATATATATATATATGTGTGTGTGTGTGTGTGTGTGTGTGTGTGTGTACTCTCCTATAAAACGCTCATATAAACTTTCTGGGGGCCTTTGCACATATACAGATGTGTGCATTTATGATTTAAAATCCCCATTCCAATTTATAGGTGGGGATGGCCAGGTGGTTAAGCAGCTTGACTGATGATGAATGTATCGGGTTTCCATCCTGGTTGGAGGTACCCTGCAAATATCTAGCCATACTAAAGAGACGTGATAGGCCAAACACGATGTGTGTGGATGACTATATATATATATATATATATATATATATATATATATATATATATATATATATATATATATAGTCATCCACAGACTATATATATACTCATTCAGAGACAACGTTTTTCAACGTATCACGTCTCTTCGGTGTGAATATATATATATATATATATATATATATATATAAAGATAATCTACTGAGTCAGACGAACCTACTATTAGTTTCGCATAAAGCTCTTCAGGGCTAAAATCAGATTTTAGCCCTGAAGAGCTTTATGCGAAACTAATAGTAGGTTCGTCTGACTCAGTAGATTATCTTTATTACTTGGCTCTACTTAGGTATCGAGCACTTTTTACAGATTAGCTTCTCCTAGCGGTTATATGAATATATATATATCTTATATACATATATATACATATAAATTGTTTTTTTCTTTTGGCCAAATACTATACCAATAGATTATATTTGTTGGTACGAATATCTTGGTCTTTTCTTTTTTTCAAAAATGTTTTTCTTCCTGGTTGATGTTTGGTAGTATATTTTTACAATCAAACTTTCTGCTGGGTTTTTTCTCTCCGCAAGGATCTACCAACACGCTTGGTATATTAAATTATATATATATATATATATATATATATATATATATAAAGTAGATAGTGATAAATATCGTAGATAGAGGATGTGTATATGACTTAGGGTAGTGTAGACAAACCAACGGTGCGTGGTTACTCACAGTTTCTCGTCTGTGAGATTCTTAAGCCATGCACTTGAATTGAGATTCACATGAGCGAGTAACTCTGTAACCACGCGCCATCGATTTCATGTCCACTCTACCGTAACTCAAATATATATATATACATATACATATATATATATATATATATATATATATATATATGATGAATAAAAAGTTATGAGACAACTGAAATATTCATTTTATGCTATTTATTTTTGAATTGTTCTCAACTAGTTTCATCGTCAGGAGAAAAAGATCTTCTAAAAATATAGTCGTTTTAGAAAGTCTTTAAAAAAGTTTACAAAGTGTGTGACAAGTCTCAAAAGAAGGAACGTAAAATATACATGTCCATTTGTTAAGTGAAAATCATCTTGCTTTTTTTCTTTATATACATTGTGAAATTTTGAAATGTCTCTCTGGTGATAGCACCTGGAAAACGAGTTTTTCAAATTAGATTTGGGAATTATTAATTTAAAAATTAGATTTTGAATGGCCAGTAGTAGTATATCTATTTATATAGACTAGCAAATATATGCACCCTCCGGGTGCCAGTATTTAAGTTTAAATGTAATAAAATATTAGATTAAATCAGAAAGGCTAATGAAACTGAAGAAGAATTCAGATAAAAAGATTTGAAACGGAGGGGGTATAATCGGAAAATAGAACAACTGAAACTTACTCTTTCATCACTTCCGTTTTTCAATGCTAAATTTTCCTAATTTAACTAAAATAGGAAGTAAAGAATAAAATTACAGTTATTTCTTCTTGTTAAAGAATTTCTTATACGATTTATTGAAGAGATCTTTACTCATATTCATTAAGATAAAACCAAACAATTAGAAATCAATAATACCAAGCACACTTTTATTAAAATCAGTTTTTTTAATATCAATATGCAAATTAGATTTACGTTTACACTGAAAACTGGTATTTTGTTGTATATATAAATACAATTGCATGTTATTAGTATTTAGGTGAGGCCAACAGTATTAATAATGTCAAACAGTTTTATTATTAATTGAGGTTTAAATAGAAATAGAATCCTGGATAATGTGACGTAAATAACTAAGGGAATTGTGACTTGAGTAGTAATATAGTTTCGGTTACAGACAGAAAAACACACAATCTCCATTATAATAAGATGTCAGTGATTCTCACAATCTATTACTAGGACGGGCAATTAAGTATTAAGTCAAGTTCAAATGTGTGTGTGTGTGTGTGTTTGTGTATGTGTGTGTATGTGTGTGTGTGTGTGTGTGAGTGTGTGTATGTGTGTGTGTGTGTGTGTGTGTGATAGCTTGATAAATATTTCTCCATGTTGATGTATGATTGACATTGACTAGATTTAAAGCTGGACAAAGCCCGAACACCAAGGCAGTCAATACTAATGCACCTCACTGTAATAATAAAGATATGTGAAAATAGATCTCTAAATAATGCTCACTTGGTGAGGTCGATACTGGTATTTACTAAGTTAGATTTAGATTTGGCACAAGCCTAAATGTATGACTACCAGAACCGCATACAGTAGGGCTTGTTTGGTTTGGTTTGATGTTTTATTTATTTAAGGGCATATCAACATTCACGGGCTATTTAATAGTAAATCAGTCACGTTAGAAGTACAGTAGCGGTAGTATTAATCCATTGCTGGGGGATAAAGTGGTTTTATATCTTTCTCAAGGGTTTTAGTCCGAAAAGGGAACATAATAACGCGATTGGAATTTGAACTTGTTTACTACGGTGTCTCAGTCCAGAACATTAACCACAATGCCACAAGGAGACCTCATTTAGAGATTTGAGGAAATTTTCTGCTACTCAGATTTTAGTGAGAAATAACAATTTGTAACTGGTGTGAACAAATAGTAAAGACTAAAAATAAGCGAATAAATGAATAAAAATGTATAGAATTAAACTTCATTAATTATATTTAACGCTTTTATTAGGTACAGATTAAAGTTTAATTTTCCTGCTTTAATCACTAGTTATATCCAAATAATGTATACAATACTTATATTCATACAATACTTAAGATAAAGGTTACAGTCTAGGACGTTAGCCGGGTAGCATGTGATTGTGTGTATGGGTCAATGATGTCTGGGAAGCATGTCTTAATTAGTTGGCGGGAGTAAACCACTGGCACATTGATACAATTTAGTTACAAATGAGACTTTGAATCATCACACACACACACACACACACACACACACACAGATATATATATATATATATATATGTTGTGATGTTAGTCCCAACAGTAAAAAGAAGTCAAGTCGAGATAGGGTAAAATAAGACAAGTGTATTTACAATCATGGTACATGTACGACTAGCTTGTCGTTAACGGGAACAGTCCTCCCTTTCCACTCGGTGTCTCACTATTTATAGTGAGAATCGGTGCATGTTCTCCACTGTAGGAACGGCCGGTACAACAATATATATATATATATATATATATATATATATATATATATAATAAGCCTGACATTCGTATACAAGGGTACTTTTCACCCTACCCGGCATGGCTTACAGAGTAGCAACAACAGCCTTCAAGCCGGTAATGTATAACCTGTTTAAATAAGACAAACTGTGACATTTGAGGGGAAGGTGAGGTGGGAATGGATAGGAGGGGAAGGTGAGATGAGGATGGAAAGGATTAACCAAGATACAAAATCGCAATATGATTAAGGTATAAAAATCATACATAAGTAAAACTGTAAAAGAGTATTAGGTTTATAGTTTCCAAAAATTCAAAAACTAGACATATAGCGCAATGAATATAAGGGTTGAGTTAATACACTTCTAAATGACAATCATCAGGAGGTTGCAGGTTCAATTCTGACAACAGGTGAAAATAACATAGAATACTTAACATAGCCTAAAACTTGTACACGGCAATGGTTAAAGGAATGAGAACAATAAACCCCAATGGATTAAATAAAGGGTTCGGTTCGAAGTTCTGTGAAGACTCCAAAGTTCGACAACAAAATTACCGAGTTCGACAAGAAACACCCGGAAAAGTCTGAAGAGCACATCAGCCGAAACCTTGTGTATATATTATTATAATGGAGATTGTGTGTTTTTCTGTCTGTAACCGAAACTATATTCCTACTCAAGTCACAATTCTCTTAGTTATTGACATCACATTCTCCAGGATTTTATTTTTATCTAAACCTCAATTATTAATAAAATTGTCTTACATTATTAATACTGTTAACTATATCTACATACTGACAACATGCAATTATATTTATATATACAACAAAATAGCGGTTTACAGTGTGAACGGGAAGGCTAATTTGCATATTAATATTAAAAAAATCGAATTTAATAAATATGTGCTTAGTATTATTGATTTCTAACTATTTGGTTTTATTTTAATGAATATAAGCAAAAATCTCGGGGATAAATCTTAAATGAAACCCATTAACAAGATAAAATAACTGTCATTTTATTCTTTACTTCCTCTTTTAACTAAATACTTAAATTAGAAAAATAACAATGAAAGACGAGAGTGATGGAAGAGTAATTTTCAGTTGTTCCATTTTTTATTATACTCCCTCTGTTTCAAATCTTTTATTATACTCCCTCTGTTTCAAATCTTTTTATCTGTATTCTTATTTAGTTTCATTAGCCTTTCTAATTTAATACAATATTTTATTACATTAAATCTTAAATACTTGCACCCGGAGGGTGCATATATTTGCTAGTAACAATAAAGATGAGGACAACAGTTCGAAAATCTCATTAATACAAAATGAACACATTTGTTCAAGCCAAATTATTAGAAAAGGAAAAAATAACAAGAAGTGTAGTAAGATGAATACATAATATAAGTTTAAAAAATGCCTAATAATGTAGTTTCTATTTTTGTTGTTGAGTTGAAGAAGGAAAAGTCTTTGTATTAGAATGTCCATGAAGTTGTGGCTAAGGAGGAAAACGTTTTGTATTACTAATTCAAATTGAATACGCTTTTATAATAAACTGTCAGGGCCATAATCCCCCCTGTCACAAGAGAACACAAAATATGCGTGTTGTATGTTCGAGTAAAAGAGATAGAATTTGGTTTTCGCACTCACTGCCTGGCAACGCCACATAGCGGCTAAAAGGAGAAACACTGGGATTAAATCTGAAAGTAATAAATGTAATTCCTATAACTGCTGCGCCACTTTGTACAAATTGTAATCTACTTAGTAAAAATCAAACTTAGCACAGATGTCGTGGTCAACAAGTCTAGCAATATAGCCATCATTTATTGGCGAGACACACTGAGATAATATATCCATTAACACAGATCAGACACATGAGGACAATGAACTATTATTTAAGTTTAATTCCAACATAACTCGCTGAAGCTGAAGCAATCAAGATATTAATGAATGGATCAAAAAGAAGTCACGTTTTGAGAGAAAACCATTCACAGTCGGCCAGTAGGTCAATTAGCAACGATTTAAATTTTGATTAATTTTGTATTGCTAAAACAACTTCTAAGAAAAAATGAAACACGCAGAAAATATTTTATTGTTTGTACGGTGGTAGACAGGATGTAGAAATAACAATAATAAAAAGACTGAATTGGATATTAATTCAATTTAAATGGCGACATAAGATTCTTTTCAAATTCCATTTTCAGATATTTTTAGCCTACCAATTCGACGAGACAAAACAAAGTTGAAAAAATTTCCTTCTTTTTTGCTTTTTCCAAATCTTACTAAAGCACTGATTTAACTCCCTTTAAATATAAAAACGTAAATCTGAACAATCACTTTGCACAGTCAATATAATTGTCTGGAGTCTGGAAAATTGTTATTTGTATCTTTATTTATTTTATTCTACGTATTTCTTTTTTTTCTTTTTGCTGTCTTACAAATTAACCCCAGTTTGGAGAGTAAAGTAGAAATGTATTTTCATTTCAACTGAATATTCTATTTGTAGATTTACACATGATAAACTCTTTCCATAAATACAACAAAAGGTGTTGTGGGACATCTTGCCTTGTGTCATTTATAGTTTTTAGTATTAACACAAGGTCACTTTCCCCAAGTCAAAACTGCCAAGAATAAGACTACCATGTCTCACTCTCTTAAAGCATCATACCAGACTCGCTCCATACTCTCATTTCTCCTCTCAAACTTCGTCACGTTTCATGGCTTGTCCAATAGAAACAATTCCATGTGGATTTATCATGATTCATCCTTAAACTTTTCCATTCTCATCTAACACATAATTCTTATTTTCCTTCTAAAAACTTTTCCGTGCTGATTTACATGTCATTGTTATACTCCTGGCTCTCCCTCACCCATTATATTATCTATATATTAATTATCATTATCTACATATTAATGTATTTAATGAACGGTATAACCTTTTCTGTTGTAGGTATTTACTATACCCGTTCGCCACGGATAAGATGTGACATAAGGCCGCAAGTATGGGCCATCTGGCTAGGGATCGAACTCACTATTCAGTAATAAGGAATCTGCAATACTAGCTTGCTAACCATCATATACCGATGGCTCACCTAGGGAATCACCCAATTCATTCACTACGGATAGGATGTGACAAAAGGCACAAGTATAGGGCATCCAGCGCAATTCGAACTCACTATTTAGTAGTTGTAGATCTGCGAGATTGACTTGCTAACCATTACATCATGATGGGACGCTCTATATTATCCAAACCGTTCGCCACAGGTAGGATAAGACACATATAATATTAATGTTAGCTGAGATTAGCACAAGGCCAGAAATATGGGGCACTCGTTGAAGATCGAAATCATTAACAATTGTGTAACGAAGATGCCCCTCCTACCACCTGGTGTCCGGTTGTGTGACAGAAAACAAAGGGTCAACCACGATAATTCTCGCGATAGGTGCAAGAAACGGTCACTAGAGAGAATTTCGAAAAGGGTCAGTCAGTTAGTAAACGGCAGAGGACAAGCAACAAATTGAATTTCGGGTCGAACGAAAACGTTCCTCTCCACATTAGGAGTTGGCTACGATTTAGCATTTCCTTCATAGACTAAAAAAATAACACTTCACTTCTTGATTTGAGATCGGTATTTTATACTTTGACCACGTGTCTGACGTTTTCCTTTCCTGTGAAATTGTCATCATTTCTTTATCTTTGTTTCCGGCAACTTTCTCTGAGACGCTGCAATACAATAATTGTCCTTTATCATAACTACCATTCAAGACAAATCGCTTTTTGTGCTTATAACTTTTTTACAAATCCTTAATTAGACGCATTGTTTAAGATCAACGTGTAATTTCTTATCACGTCTGCCTTGTATCAAAACATGATACGTATAATCATGGAAATCAACATGTTACAAAATTAATCTAAAACTAAAAATAAACAGATTTGTATAATTTTGATTTTTTTAACTGTTGTTCTCATCTTTATTGTGGTATATAAAAATCACAACGTTTCGGTTGCTATATCCTTCGGCCTTCCTCAAGTGTTTCCTGTGAATCTGAGCATAGCAATAATGCAACCTGGGAAATTATTTTTGGCTGTTCGGTCAAACAAGGCGTCGAGGAAACAATGACGTCATTGATTTTTCCCGCCTACCATTCCGACTTGCGTCACGAGGAGCATCACGATCATTTAAAAATGTTTTTGGCGTTTCCTGCTTAACTTGAAGCGTAAAATCAAATGACATCAGATATTTTCAATATTTTTATTTTCAAAGTATTTTACTTAAAAAAAATTATTTAGCTTTTTCAATGATTGGTTGTGTTCATCTCTATACTTGGTCTATTTCAGAGGCCACTACAGCCTAGGATATGCCCCCGTTTTATCTAGAGCCAAACCATTCAAAATTATTTCATAGATCGGGTCATTGCTATGATCCGATACACAGGAAACACCCGAAGAAGGCCAGAGAATACAACAGCCGAAGCGTTGTGAGTTTACATACCACAATAAAGATGAGGACAACAGGCTGAAAAATCAAAAGTATACACATCAAGTCGCATCTAAAAGTTTCATATTACATACTACATATTACATATTACATACCACATATTACATATATGTGTTTTTTAAAATAATATTATTATTAAATATTATTATTAAATATTAATATATTATATATTATCATTATATATTATCATTATATATTATCATTATACATTATATATTATATTACTAATATATATATTATAATATATGTGTTTTTTTATATATTATATATATGTGTTTTTTACCACATATTACATACCACATATTACATACCACAATAAAGATGAGAACAACAGGCCAAAAGATCAAATGTATACACATCAAGTCGCATCTAAAAATGTTATATTACATACCACCTATTACATTAGACCTGTTCAAAAATCAACTTTTTCCTTTTTTCATACCCTCCTGCACGGTTTCCCATGCTTTTTGACCTGGAAAAGCCGAAAATCACAACCATTTTTAGGTAAAATATCAGGAACCTTTGCCTCATTGGACCTCAAGATATTAAGCCCGCGATAGTTGAAAAGTGCCAAATTTTGCCTTCTGCCGGACAGTTTTTCACCTGTAACTTTTGTTACAATTGGGATAGAACAACAAACTTGGTATCAAATTGAAGCATTTGTAATACTCTTTCTGTAAAAATGATCCAAGTAAACATTCAAGAAAAAAAAGACACATCATATTCTGAAAAAATATCAAAATTTCATAAATATTACAATCTTGACATCAGAAAATGTGTGACAAAGACCCTAAAATTATTTTCAAGTGGCAGAAACGTCTATTGTCCATGTCAGAATGACACTTCACAGTCATATGTTCAGAGTTTGCTTCTTGAAGCTATCAAATCGATCATGGTTGTATTCCACAGCTTGAAGAAGGTACTCTCTTTCTTGAGAATCTGTGGTAATGATGATTGCAAAATCACTCATCATCTTGGCTCCCCGGTCAGCGATGTCATTTACTACTTTTACATTGCTGACATATTGCTTGGCAGCAATGTTTTGTTTCTCTTTATCACTGAGTCTGCTACCGAAGAGAGCGAACGGCACAACCTTCCGTGTCAGGTACCTGTGGTTTTCAAGTTTTTGTAGCACTGCCAGAGCAATCTCTGGATCTGTTCTCTTGAACTTCATCATGTCCTTCATGAACTGCAGATCACTTGCAGGAGCATCTGCAGCAAGTGTAGATGTCATCCACATGGGTGTATAGAACAGTTCACAACAGTTTCCTCGTACTCCAACTGTTCAGCAAACAGGAACATCTTCATAGATTACAAGTTTCTGCCCATCCACCTGGCCTGATGAATGACTCCATTGTACTAGCTCATGGTCTTGATCCTAGCCATCTGTCAGAATGGGATGATAGCCTCCACTGTTTCATTGGCGTGCTCGTAAAGTACAAGATTCCCTACATTTACTGACAAACCCTGGAGATGGAGGAAGTACAGGAGGGCCTGTCTGTTGTTAGGTAACTGGGAGCCACTGATAAAGAGAAACAGCTGCCAAGCTACATGCCACTGGGAAGCCAAATACATTCAAACAAGGGAAACCTGTGTTTCTTCAAGTTACAGCCAAGACGACTCTGGCTGATCTGGTTGGTCCAGAGTGTCATCTTCTACTTGACACCCGTGGCATTGAGTCTGACTGGCTTCTGTAACTTGTAGCAACATGTCCAAGGAGTGATGACTGCAGCAAGGCCCTGGTGTTATATATTGTACAAACGGAAATATGAATTTCCGGTTTTATTAAACAAGAAGTTTAACAACTGCCCGTTATCAGATCAAGAGATAAAAATACGTGGGAGTAGCTATGAATATAAAAGAACCGAGGGCTCGAGACAGGTCAGTCGTCAGTTAGCCCCGGAGGCAGTCAGCCGAACAGAGTCTAAAGACTGAATATATTAATTAAACTGACCCTTTTTGGCCAGTTTAATTAATATATTCAGTCTTTAGACTTTTGGTCCTTCGATTAAATTTCTGGGTGACAAGCTTTTTCAGTTGGTAAATATTAAGGCTAGCTCTTCCGACACCAACTAAACGAGGTCCCGCTCGGCCGACTACTGACCCCGATCTTATATTATTAGATATTATAATTAAGTTAATATATTATATTTTATCATTATATATTATCATTATATCATATTATATTACTAATATTATTATTAAAATATATTTTTATATGTGTTTTTTTATATATCACATATATGTTTTTTACACATATTACATACCACATATACATAAGATGAGAACAACAGGCCAAAAGATCAATATAACATCAAGTCGCATCTAAAATGTTATATTACATACCACATATTACATATTACATATTACATATTACCATATATAACTATATAATATATTATTATTATATATATATTTAATAATTATTATATATATTATATATATTTATATTATATTATATTATATATTATTATATGTTTTATATATCACATATATGTGTTTTTTACCACATATTACATACCACAATACAGATGAGAACAACAGGCCAAAAGATCAAATGTATACACATCAAGTGGAATTCTAGAAGTTTCATGCAAATGATATCAATAGATTTATACATACTTTATTTTTCTTATGTTAATATACATTTGGAAATAACTGTTTGTATTATAATATTTTAAATAATAAACTAAAAAAAGAACAACCGTCAGATTGCTACAAGTGCATACATCGCAAGTTTATCTTACCAGAGAGGAACACTGACCCGAAGCAGAACGTATATAAACCATACTCCGTGGAAGCTCCGTGTAATGGTTATCGTCTTAGGAAATGGGCTCGACAACCCAAAATAAGATCCTGGACGAGTGTGTTTGCGTTTCACATAGTGCTAAAACTCTTGGGAAAGGTATGAATCATATTATTATCCCTCCAGCTATAATTAAGTCGTAGGACAGACTAAGCTCTTTAACTTTGGCTTGGACAACCGGTCTAGGAGAAGGAAAATTCTAAATTCAAACCTGTTAAAGTCAGCTTTAAAATTGACTTAGAGTCACGCTTTGCTCGAGCGGAGATGTTAAATACATATACTACTAAATAATATACTCTCTACTAGCATAGTATTTTAAGCATTAATTAAAATCTATTTTAACTCCGCTCTATTGTCTCTTGATAGCACCTACTAATCTTCACACGTGTCACTTAGTTTTTTTAAAACTTCATAATGCACTCACTTGTCCACTCATTGTATGCAAAAATGTCAAGACGTCAGAAAATTCAACCAAAAATTCATCAGATCAGAAACAGAAAAAAAAAATTATTTCATGAGGAAATACAAAAATTAGCTAAAATAGTAAGATCAAAGGAAACTAGATTATTGGCTAATTAGAGTGTACATTTATATATGTACAATCATATATATATATATATATATATATATATATATATATATATATATAATATTTTCCCTTTATATACGAACTCATGTGGAAGCCAGCACATGGGCACGCCAGTCAGTGTGGGCCGACCAGCAAAGACGTACATTGACCAGCTCTGTACGGATACTGGATACGTCATTGATTGCAAATGGACGTCTGTCAGTATCACCGATTAAGTAGTCAACCAACCACGTACTCGGGCTGTTGATGGGCTGAGGTTAAACTACGTGACCTCGCTTAGTCTATAAATTTATATGGTGGACCGCAGCACGGCTTATATCCACCGACGTGGTGTAATGGTTAAGTCATGTGAAATGGACTCGTCGTCCGAGTTAAAATCCTGGATTTGGTAATTGCATTTCACTTAGCGCTAATACTCTTTGGAAAGGTATCTCCTACTCTCCCCCCAGCTATGGATAAATAGTAGGTCAGACTGGGCTCTTTAACCTTGGATAGGCAACCGGTCTAGGAGAAGGAAAACTCTGAATTCAAACCTGTTGAACTCCGCTTAAAAATGACCTTGTGTCACACCCTACTCGTGCGGAGGGGTTGGTATATATATATATATATATATAATATATATATATATATCCACCGAATATTCCAACAACTAAGTTCAGTAATTCATGGCATTAGGTAAAAAATCTGAACAACCAGCGAGGATCGATTTCTTTGGAGTATTAATGATGATCTAGAAGACAAACGTGCTGACCATTGGTCCATGTAGAGTTTCATTAATTATTTTACTAAGATCACCTTAGTATAAACAGCAACTCAATATGTTGAAAGCCAAGTTTGCTGAATATTGACGGCTAAACACACTTGCTTGTAAACTATTATTTGATATTGTAAATAGAAAATGTCCTCTTGATATTGCCCAAAGCAATCCTTCTAACTTCTGAGGTTTATAGCGAACAAACTTGTATAAGATTTGACACAAAGTTAAATCGAGTCAACAAAAAAAGCTAGTATATTTGTGTGTATGTATGTATGTACGTCTGTGTATGTGTTATTAAAACTAACAGCAAAGTTATGTCTAGTACGTTAGTATGTTTTTGTATATGTATGTGTGTGAGTGTGTGTTATTAAAATTATCAGCTAAGCTATGTTTACTACACTTTGAATAAGATATTTCAGTTGACAATAACTGGAGACCAGTTGTCGACAAATACAAAAGCTTATTGAAAAGGGTAAGAGACTTTAACACTGATGATATGTTTATGCTGGCAAAAACAACTGCTGTCAATATATATATATATATATATATATATATATATATATATATATATATATAGGGAAAAGAAAAAACATTAAGAATATAGGAAAATTACTAGAGTATTGGCTCCTACAACAAATGACATATTCACTTATATTGAACTATTTCTGTAAACTAATATATCAAAATTCAATGATGAAAAAAAGTTATTACTTTGGGAGGAATTGATTCGGAAATATTCTCACATAAAAGGTAGATAAATATTCCAATAGATTTTCAGACGTTTCATGGTACCACAATATTTTGACCTATCCATTCTACAGTTTACTTTATTTATATAATCCTTAAGTTAAACAAATGAAACTTTCCAACAATTGTTTGGCTGGTTTGTTTGATTACACGTCATTTCAATCCTTTTAATGTTATTTAGTATTTGTTCGGCTATTCAATTTTTAACCCATTTTTAAAACACGTTTTAAAGTCATTTTTATTTATTAATCCATAGATGTGACCCAAACAGATACTACCACTCCGGTTAAGAGTGGACCGGGGAGTAATGGAAATGAAGGTATACTCTAGACCTCCAATGTTCAAGAACTGAAACCACAACTCTAGATGCATTTTAACGTCATACCCATGACACCCTGAGCTACCACCTTCTAACATGTATAATAAAAGGGGTTGTGGTTTGCCATAATAGCAATATGTCATGATTTTTGTGGCCATCCTTTGGTTTCAAGCAAGAGTACTACCCAGCGGAGATCTCTTGGGTTAAGCAGAGCAATCCTTAGTAAAGAAACCTTTGGTTGCTCCTTGGTGTCCTTCAGTGTTGAGTATGATCCTTTGGTTTTTCCTTGGCATTCCTTAGTGTTGGGTATGATCCTTTGGTTGTAGGTCTGTTTGTCAATGCCGAATAACGTGCAAATGAACGGATGTCTATATCAGCGATTAAATAGTTAACTAACCAGGTATTCGGGCAGTTGATTGGCTGGAGTTTAAACCACGTGACCACGCTAAGTCTATAAGTTTAAGTGGTGGATTACAGCATGCGTTATATACAAAATTAATCCAACACAATAGGACCGGTAAAATCATATAGGTACTAGGGTTTGACGTGAAAAACCGATAGATCAGTGGGGGCCTTTCGACCGCAAGTCTAGCCTGAGTAAAGTCCAATGTAAAATATTACATGTAATGGTGGAACCACACTAGAATAGCGTTCTTAAGCACAATGGGCCGCCACTCACGACCAACAGGTGGTTCTTTTGTAGGGGACTTACTCTCTGCTGATGTGTAGTCGGCGCATTCTACAACCCTTAGCCCACAGGGCGTAGCTTTCCAGCAAAAAGGGGTTGAGAACACTAAAGAACTGGCCCCTAATATACCAAAACTGTTATTTCATGCCCGGTAAGACTATCCAAATTCCCATTAATTCTCTTAGATATTAATCCATGAAAACTAATTGATACTGATTAAACCGTGAGATAAGGGCCTGTTCATTGAATGTGACCATATGAGGTCTATCTTTCAACATTTCCCCCCTCGTAGTCCACACACTACTTCCAACGATACTGCAGTGATACGATCCAATTGGAAAAGTCATCAATAGCAGATATTACATCATTATATGAACTTTTCAGTACACCCTTATATATATATATATATATATATATATATATATATATATATATATATATATATATAGATAGATAGATAGATAGATAGATAGAAAGGGTCTGATAAGTTCAGAAAGTATTTAAAAGGTGGTAGACTCCAAACATTTTCCTTATATATATATATATATATATATAGAGAGAGAGAGATAGATAGAGATATGTGTGTATGTGAGTGTGTATGTGTGCATGTATCGGGAGAGAGAGAGAGAGAGAGAGAGAGAGAGAGAGAGAGAGAGAGAGAGAGAGATGACAATAGAATTACCTATGTTAAACAAACGTTAGCGAAAGAAGATATTGAAAAAATTAGATTTACTTACTATGAAATGGTGTTGAAAATGAAGCAGGAAAATAATATATAAATACGATATTTCAGTGTGATCTTCATTCTTTCATCGGACAAAGAAACTAAATTCAAAAGTCTGTCGCTTGAAACAGGAAGTAAATGTATTCTGAGTTTTTGAATGGTGAGTCTCGGGTTATAAAATGTATCCAACTCTATTCAACAATGTATCACTCATTTTCTTTAAGTTGTATTCTGAGAGTTGTTCTGTGTATATTGTCTCGAACTGTTTGTAGCTAAAAAGAAATATCATAATTTTATATCTAGACTAGAAGTGTATAAGTGTAATTTATTAATTCGTTTTGTTTGTTTATTTTGGATTGGAGTGGATTTTTATTAGCTTGAGTAGTATCGGTATCCCTTTAAAAACCGATATTAGTGGTAAGTCTATATTTGTTTTTGTAAGACAAAATGAAACTAAAAGAAAAGAAACACACACACACACACACACACACACATACACACACATGTATATGATACAATCACCTGTAATTAATCAATATTATAAGATGTACATAGAAATAACCTCTCGAGTTTCACCATAAGGATCTTCAGGGTTAATTGCAATGAATTAATCAAGATATTGATTATTTTATTGTAATTAACCCTGAATATTCAAATGGTTAAATTCGAGTAGGTTATTTCTCTTATTCTAATTATTCTTTTAAAATAAAATAATTATTCATCACTTATAAATTGTCTCATTGTCTGAGTTTTTCATTTGCTTAAAAAAAGAAAACATTCTACATTTTTTCCCCTGAAAATACTTTTCTTCGGAGAGTCAATGCTTTAGTTACTCTGGATTCACATGACTTGATGAAGGCGTTTGGATAGATAGACAGACATTTCGTGACACAGGTATTAGACGGATATGGTGTCTTTGGCCACCGTCTGTTTCAGGCGTTTCGTGGATGGTGTAAAGTAACCACTGTCTTTCGGTACGGCTATGAAGTGTGTGTATGTGTGATCTGGGACTTCTCCCTGTTGCATTTAGTCCACATACGAGTAAGTTTGTTCTTTATTATTTGGTTTTTGCACCGATTTGTGGTGAACACACAAGTCTCAATTGCCTGGCTTTTTTTCAAATTTATTTGATATACAATAAAATTAAGTTACGCGTGGAAAGAATAAAACTTGCAGTCAAGGCAACATTATTTATACATTGATAAATTACAGAAATATATTTTCAAACACAAATAGCTTTGATTCTATATATTTGACGAAATTTACATTTCAAAATATTTTCCAATTCATCTTTTTAAAATGGTTTAAAGCTTATGAAAATTGAATTAGATTTTATGAGATTTGAATATATATTTTTCTGAGATGTCATTACAGTCCGTGGGAATAATGCTTTATATCAAATGCTATCCTTTCTGATACCCATATTTTTTAAAAATGTGACTTTGCTTTTTACTGTCAAACGGGTTCAGATTCAGATACACATCATTCTGAGCATCGATTTTGCATTAACATTTTGAATTATTAAGTAAAGAAGGTCGCTTTATGGTTGTTGCGCAAATCCATTTGAGAAAATGTGTGAATTTTAACATTATGTTATTTTCTGTACATTCCTGTTACTGTTAGAATCGATCAACCTGGGACCATGTAAAATTTATTGACCTGAAAACATTTTTTTGAAATGTAAGACAGATACAATTCTATGTATTAAGGGATCACATCTGTTTTAGTATGAGAGGTATGATCAAAAAGTTTCGAGATTAAGGTTTTGATTTTTTAAAAAATTGTATGAATTCGGGACTGGCACGAATTCACTTCCACATTAATTTAAATAAGATAAGCATATTCCTTACTCCAAAGGATTATAAATAAGGCCTACTCAATTCTCGTATTCTCAGACTCATTCTCTGTTTTGCTATCACTAAAAAGTAAAAACCTTGAAGACCCTTAGTCATAAAGCTTTTGGACGATATATACAACTCAAAAAAGATTCTAGTATGCTGAATTAGGGTAGGTCGATTTTCAACTTTTTTATATATCAAAATTATTCAACCGGAAAAGTTAGGTATGATACGTACTGACACCAAAACATAGGTTTTTAACTTGCACCAAATTTTGAGCAATTAGTTTTAAAGATCATTTAATATGAAGCCCTACAAAATGGCGTTCTGTTCCTTTCGTTTTCTTTAATTGTTTCTTTCCATCTGCCCCCACAATATCTTTGTATGAGAAAGTATCTTTTATTAAGCCTATTTTTTTTCTTTTAGATTTTTTCTTTAAAACTCTCGTTTAATCTAACATACTTATCTTTTCGGTTAACACCGGGCAGAATTCAAAACATTCAGTTATGTTGCTATTTGAATGCATTTGCTCAAGAATTGGTAAAGTTTAAGAGAAAAATATTTTGCACAGTTATTCTGTATATTAATTAGTAACTTTCTCTGGTTAAATCGAGTTTTTGTATAAAAATCGAGCTACCCTAATGTTGGATTACGGGCCGCGTTTGAATAAAGAGGAATGAACAAGATGATTGGCAACCAAATCACCCGACAAAGTCAAAATCACATACACTAAATTGAAACCCAAAATTCACAAATTCTTCTGTACAAAATGGCATCAATGTTGGACAAACAATCTTATTATAATGGAGATTGCATGTTTGTCTGTCTGTAACCGAAACTATATCATTACTCAAGTCACAATCCTCTTTGTTATTTACGTCACATTGGTTGTGTGAACTGGAAGGCTAATTTGCATATTGATATCAAAAATTTGATTTTGATAAATACATGCTAAGTATTATTGATTTGTAATTGTTTGGTTTTATCTTAATTAATATGAGCAAAGGTCTCGGGGATAAATCTTAAAAGAAATCCATTAACAAGAAGAAATATCTGTAATTTTATTCTTTACTTCCTATTTTAACTCAATAGTTAAATTAGGTAAATTTAACAATGAAAGACGGAGTTTCATTTATTCTATTTTCCGATTATATCTCCCTCTGTTTCAATTTTTTTTATCAGCATTCTTATTTAATTTCATTAGCCTTTCTAATTTTTATAATATTTTATTACATTAAAAATTAAAGACTTGCATCCGGAAGGTGCATATATTTGCTAGTATACACAAACTTTTCGTTACAAAATATAAATGTACATAATATATGCGGTTGCATAAGATTATTGTCATCCCCTGTAATTCTGAGGGGATGACCCCTTTCATACCATGGCCGGGTCCTTCTATGGAAAATTACAGAAGCCC
This sequence comes from Doryteuthis pealeii, assembly GCA_023376005.1. NCBI lineage: Eukaryota > Metazoa > Mollusca > Cephalopoda > Myopsida > Loliginidae > Doryteuthis > Doryteuthis pealeii. The sequence continues at coordinate 118,207,020 of CM042144.1, forward strand.
GCCAAATACGTGAAGTCACGTGGGACCTTTTTCAGAGTCCCCAGTTTGCAGTTGGACGTCAGGCAGAGCAGCGGCCATTTTATGCCTGCCTAAACTGGAACTCACGCGCGCTATGTTAGTCAGATATTTAGTTACGTGAAATGTATAGTTAAGGAAATAAAAGTTTATATAAGTAAAATGTTCTTGTGGTTGATGAATGTCTTGGTAACAAGACTAAGAAATGAATCCAGGACGACCAGCCAGCAGGAACATAGCAATAGAAGACCTTAGAAGATATACCAAGTCAAGATGATAGAAGAAGCAAAGCCGGCCAGATAAATAGATGTCCAAGATATAGAAGCAAGTAAGAAGTAAAGAAGTAAGAAAGGGTATACAACATAAAGTGGAAACCCATTTTGGAAAATTGTTTTCAGAAAAATTCAGAAAGAAATAAGTCGCTATATAAATTGGTCACCTAATACTTTCGCCATCTTAGTTATGTCAGGAGGAGGCAAAATTGCCACATCCAGGAAGATCTTTTGTATGGCGAATTAGTAAAAGGCTCCCCATCGGTAGGTAGACCAGACCTACGATTCAAAGACATCTGCAGGCGAGATATGAGGTTATGCTACATTGAGGCAAACACGTGGGTGGTAGATGCAGAAAGTCGAGCGGCCTGGCGCCTCAATGTTAAACAAGGCACGAAGAGAAGTGAGAGGGAGAGTAGAGTAGCCTCCACAGCAAAGAGAGCCAGAAGTAAAGAGATAAAAACTGCAGTCCCAGCAAGCATCACTGTTTGTGTACAGTCAGTGCACCAAAACTTGCACGTAATTTTGCTTTCAATAAAAATCATTTGACCGATGATGTCCGTATGAATCGGACGAAACGTTTTAACTCTTAGATTTGTTTTGAGTTATAATTTCTTGTTCACTATATATATATATATATATATATATAAACAAGAAGAATAACCGGTGTATAGTATGCTAAACACACCTCACTGTTATACATCTTATGTTCTACATTTTCCCATAGAATGTAGAGATTTAGATCTCATGAGACAACGTTTTTCAACGCAAACAATGTAAAAGATCTATTTGAAAGTGTAGACATTGAAGACATTTTGTCCTTCTTGATAGAAATACAATTATACCAAGAATGATAAACGCAAACATGATCAATATCATAAATAGTTATTAATTCTTTAAATAATTCAGAAGTAAAACGAAATATTAGAAAAATAAATAAATAAATGAATAAACAATTACACAAAAATATAAATATAAACGTACAATATAAGCGATTTTCCATCTTCCAGACAAAATAAGCCCAGGTAGGTTGACATACCGTTTAAACCAATCATTTAATCAGTCATTTTTCGGCTATTAAAGAGTACGAAACTCATAATAAAGAAATATTTTCATGGATAGATAGATATTTCACTGATCTTAATTCCTATAATTTCTACGCAATTTTGTTTATTTATAGTATTTGGATGATTCAAACTATTGTCCTCATCTTTATTGTTATCTGTACAACGAAAACAAATAATAAGAATTATCAAGCCTCATCTCAAAAATTCAGAGAAATTTTTTGTTTAGTACTAGTTTAGTTGAGTTGGTAGAGCATTCACCTAGGAACCACAAGGTTTCGATTTCGAATTCTACCATAAAATAACCCCAGGTGGATTGACATAGTGTTTAAATCAATCAATCATTTTTCAGCTGTTTAAGAGAATGACATTCATAATAAAGAATTTTTTCGACAAGAGAGATGTACCGTACTGAGGTTTGTCTCTTTCACGCCACTCAATCGTATAAGTAACATGGTGGTGGGGTTTACAAGCGTAAACTGTTGGTTGTTTACTATATCCAGCGGTTCTTGGTCGCTAGTAGCAGGTCAAGGAAGTATCACCTTACGCACGCCGCGGGCTCTTAGTCACGGTCAAGTGAATATCTCCACGGGTATCTTTGGGCAAGGGGATTTCATTCATAAAAGATCCCCGTAATATTCCTCGTCGTAGTAAAAGAAGATTATAATACCGTGTTTATTTTCATGGAGTTTATTGGAATAAATTCAAGCTTCTTAACTCCGAGAGAGAGGGTGTCAGTTTAATTGATATCTTCCTATGGTCCTTACAGTTTCAGTCCTTGTGGGTGACAAACTTTCGTCAGTTGGTAAATATTAAACCCAGCTCTTTTTTCGTACTCAGCGACTACATTTCATTCACGGATCTCAGCTTCCAGCACCAAACTCGACTGTCCAACTCCACCCGGCCAACTGCCTTGACTGTTGCTGACTCTCCTGTCTCACTTGACTCCTAGTCGGGGTCTTTATATACTATCACAAAAGAATCATCTAGAATCATTTTTTCTGGAACTATCTAATTCCTTCTAGAAGGAAAAGAATATTTGATTGTTTCGAATCATTCTGGTCAAAGAGAGGTCAAAGGACACTTAGCCGTCAAGAATACTGGGTTTTTGTTAAACATAGACCCCACGTCGCCGAAATCTCGTTAACGTTTTTTATTTCTTTTTCGGCCGATTCTTCAAAGACCACCCAGTAATATCAAAGAATCAGTACTACATTTTTTTCTCTGAGTCTGGCACAAGGCCACAAATATAGGTGTTCCCCGGTAGGGCCCGTCCATTATGCAACACAGGTATTCGTCTTTGATATCCCAGAAGTTTGTTTTAAATGATCTTGAAAGCTTAATGGGTTTCACTAATCTTAATTCTGTTAATTTCAATTTTCTATGCAATTTTGTTTGTTTATTACTAAGCTTAAAAAGGACATATTGCTTAAAATAACAGTTGATTCAAAAACAAAAATATAGCCTAATACGTTCTGTCGAAATACGTATGAAAACAGAAGTTGAATGCCAAGGTTATTATAACAAAAGTTTATTTGATTTCAACTCGACGTTACACACACATATATATATATTTATATCCGTTGTATTTGCCTTAGAATCAGAAATATCAGAGTCGTGGATAAATAAAATTAATAAAATCTATTAATGGACAAGAAATTATGTATTCTATTTTCCTACCTTTGATTGTTAAATGCAATATAATTGTCCTGTGGCTGTGAAATGTTTTCTATTAATGGCATTTGTTTCTATTTATATAAAATATTTACCAATCGAATTTTACTTCACTTGTATAGAGCATTAAAACGTAAAGAGTAAATTGTTAAAAAATTAAGCTTTTGGGGAAAAGTTCAATGTTACGAAAATAACATGCAGAAGTGTATCGTTTTATTTAATACATAAGCCATCCAGTCAAATGGGTTTATATTATATTGACTGAATCCCCCACAGAAGAATAGAACCCCATTAGAAGGGGGTCCTGGAAATCTGGAGAGTGTGGGGTACTCCTTCACAGCCATTATTTCCAAGTCCATTCAGACCTGGTGTGGTAGTATCTGTTAAGGTCCAATCTATGCACCGAGTAGATCTACTTAAAAATTATTCGGATTCAATACAATGGGAATGTAAATTATTTGTAATAAGAATAGTTACTCTAATTAATTACTAAGGATTATTATTAAATATTTAAATTCCTCTAATTATATATACTTACATTTAATCTAATTATTTACTAAGGATTATTATTAATTACTTATAGCCAAATAAATGTATACAAAGAAATGACTATAGTACAAAAAATACTTGAAACCATATACATGTTAGTATTAGATAAAAATACTTGAAACTATACAGTCATAAAACCATGCAAAATATTTGCATTAGATGGAATACTTTATGTATAACTACATACTGAGTATGATATACTTTATATATAACTGTAAATTACCTGTATTAAGAATAGCTACTAGAATGTATACATGTTTATTTAGTTCGTAGTACGTAGGGAGATTATAAATAGAAATGGGGCTTATACAGTAAAGATATTAAATTAGGGCTTCTTGTTGCCTTGTCTTACCAATTCAACGGTAATTGGAACTTAGCATGGTTTGAACAACGGCAACTAAGCACTACTGACTGCTGCCCAAACAGCAGGTCAAGAATAGTCCATTCATATATTTGCGTGATTCCATTCCTTGAGCCCTGATTGGCAGCTTGGTTTCTATGATGTTATGAGGCTTCATACATACTGTGGCATTCTGCAATAGGATGCAACAAGGTTAGATCCGTATTAAGTTACGGCTCCCTGTTACCTTGTCTCACCAATTCGATGGTAATTGGAGCTTAGTATGTTTATTCTACATGGCTAATGTATCTTTTTGCACTACTATAGCGATAATGTAAAATAAATTAGAATTGCAATCGGGTGTGCGAGCTATTTCGTATTTTTATAGATCATTAATATAACGGTGATATTTCTCCTTGGGATACCATATTCTAAAAGTACTTGCTCCATCTTTTCTCAGTGTAGAGAATCAATATTTTTTCACGTACTCCTTCGATGATTCAACGAATCGCCGGAATCTGTGAAGTTGTAGATTGACGTTTTCGAAAATCGTTCTGACTTTTCCTAATAATTTTCTTCAACTTGAGGTTGGATAGGTTGAGAAGCAGAGCATTATAAACCTTAAAAGCAATAGTAGTTATGTCTCTGTAGTTCTTAGACCATCTGTCTTCGGGCCGGGGAGGATGCACCCTTTCGTCCATTTCTCTGTTGCATTTAGATATAGAAACGCTTCTATGACATGAGAAAAACTACGCGAGGTGCAACAGCTGAGAATGTAAGAGAAAATAGCTGGTGTAATAAAACAAATTACCTGCTCTAGGAACTTGCACGAGAAAGAGAAAGCAAGTATTGACTATTGCAGTGATGGTAAAGTGTATATAGAAAAGCAGCTGGATTATTTAGTTGCCATGGTCACTAGAAACTGGGAAACTTAGGATATTGTTCACAAAATAAGTCGACGTGGAAAGGGAAGAAACAAAAGACTATTACTCAGAGTCATCTCTTAGAATAAAGAAATGGTTGATATAATGGTTCGACTTGACAGATCCTATCATCAAATGACATGTGACAAGAAGTACGGGTCCTTATTTGTCAACGTCATAAGCATTGCCATGATTACCTCTGGGAGAATCCTTTTCAGGATTGATCGGAACCAGATCTTCTAGTTAGAGTTTTTCAGCTGATGTCCATTTAAAAGCCTAGAGCTGATGTGTGACGTGAAAGAGAGTCTGTTGTCACCTCAGTGCTCCCAAATGTACGCTATGATGATGTGAACACAAGAAGAAAAAGAAACACTAAAATGATGTATATACCAACCCTCCAATTTTTTAGCGAAGTTTAACTTCTCATAGATTGGTCACCATGCCAAGGTTAACCTGCCAAATCTGATCTACTATCTACCTATAACAGAAGGAACGATATTTGGATGTGTACCTTTCCCAAGGATATGAACGCTTTGTGGACTGACTTCTGAAGACGGTCGGAAAATTGAAACGGAAAGTTTTTTGGTGGTCCACAACGACAGTTTAACTACAGTCTATGAATTAACATTTTGCGAATTGGGTTACGGTTTTAGGGGATTAAGGTTGTTTTTAATTACGTATTGCTTAAAAAAATAAAGAATAAAAAACCCAAATTACTATGCATTTAATGTTGAAAATATTTTTTAAACTAAGTTTAATTGAAATTATACATTGCAATACTAACACAAACAACTGTCTCAATAATAGATTCAATAATTAATTTCAATGGTTAATTAAATGTATAGTAATTTGGGTTTTTTAACATATAGTCACGTATCGAATAAAGAAGTCGCACTACTCTTCTTAGCATACTCGCTGGATTCACGCTGTCACTACCACCTTGATACACAGTACACTCTCCGTTATCCATTCACTCATCCCTCTGTCCATCGAAGTACAGGTCCTTACTTCACTGGACACAAGCATTCTCTCTGTCTCTGATTCTATGGTAAGCGAACCGAAATAGTTTGTAGTTTCGCAGATTTCAAAATCTGTTTGGTATTTTCCTCTATTTCCCTTCACTTCACTTTAATAGGCCAGTTTGTTTCAGTTGATAGAGAATCCGCTTAGGAATCACAAGATTCAAGGTTCAATACCAACCCTCGCGAACTCAGCGCAGGAGTATCACTGCTTGTATCTCAACCTCAGACACGAAAAAAAAAATCTCTCTGATCTACTGCTAGTAAAAACAGGATAGACTCCCTCGCTGTTTTGATGATATCGGCAATAGACCACTCTGTCAAAATTACTTTTTTTACTCACTTTATTTTCTTTTCCTTCCCCTCTCGCTGACACTCATCTTTAAAGTGACCCTCAGATCCCCTTTCAAGAGTAGCGGTTGCTTTTTTCTTCCACGACTCATATACAATGCATAGTATTTCCTTATAAAGGTCTCCTTTCTACCTTCTTTTAGCTTCTTATCACCTCCATCACGTCAGTAAGTATTCAATGTTTTTCCCTTTTTTTCCCCCACAGAACCCTCAAATGTAATGCCACGTAAATAGAAACTGTGAAGACATGAAATTCTAAATTTCTGTGACAATAAAGTTGTGTCAACATAACGAACTTATAGACAAGAAATTGTTATCAGATTACTGTTTGTATATTTGATTGAGTAACTTCATTGATGAATGGTACCCATAAATTGGTACTCATAAATTGTGTTGGGTGCGTGTGGAATTGAATATTGTACGTCTTTTCTGTGAGAAAAAATTAACTCGTGAACTCTTTGACAAATAAAATACTTCGCTACGACTGTTTAAAATGACGAGCGTGTAATTTATTTAGTTCGCTTGATTTCCTTAGGGAAATTAAGCGTCACGAATGGATCTCCCAATACTGTTCACTTATCAAAGGATAAGGGGGGTTGAATAAAAACATTGTCTATTATGATTTTTGCTCAACAAAATAAGCTGACTGTAGATTTCGGACAATCAAATAAAGCCGGACTTATTTAGATGAGAATCATTGAGGCCTGTTCTGATAGGATTTAAGATGTTTCATTATAATACTGCTTCGCTTGTAATAAATGAACGTACTATTAATATTGTTTATTCATTTTCTAACAAAATGTATGGGGTCATGGGAGAAAGTGTAGATTTGGATCTTTCTGAAGAGATATAAAGTGAAGTGGACACTTGTATGTGTGTGTGTGTGCGTGTGTGTGTGTGTGTGTGTGAGTGAATGAGATAGATAGATAGATAGATAGATAGAGAGAGAGAGAGAGAGAGAGAGAGAGAGAGAGAGAGAAGAAAAAGAGAGTATATGTGTATGGACGTGTATGTGTGTGTGTGTGTGTGTGAGTGAATAAGAGAGAGAGAGAGAGAGAGACAGAGAGGGAGGGAGAGAGAGAGATAAAGAGAGAGGGAAGAGAGGAGAGGGAGAGAACGATTATATGTGTATGGGACGTGTATGTATGTGTGTGTGAGTGAATAAGATAGAGAGAGGGAGAAAGAGATAAGAGAGAGAGAGAGAGAGAGAGTGTGTGTGTGTGTGTTGTGTATGAAAGAGAGAGAACGAGTATGTGTGTGTGGACGTGTATGTGTGTGTGTGAGTGAATAAGAGGAGAGAGAGAGAAGAGGGGAGAAAGAGAGAAAGAGAGAGAACGAGTATGTTGGTATGGGACGTAAAGATCTTAGAGATTACGCTTTATCTAAAAACTAGAAGCGACGAAGACTGAATAAAGAAAAACAAACATATTTAAAAAAAGAAGTGGTGTAATGGTTAGCAAGCTAGTCCAACACCCATTAATAATGAATTGTGAGTTCGATCCTTGCTGGATGCCCGATTAAAAAAAAACACGTAAAATGACATTGTGTTAATCCGTCCTGGTGGGAGCTCAGGATTTTTTGACCTGGATAAAGAAGATGACATCACACATAACCATGTAGAAAGAAATTTTAATTTAATAATTTTCAATATTTGAAAAGAAAGATATAAAGTAGGTGATTAGTTCAATTAATATAATATTTTTAAGCGAAAAAAGAAACATAAAAATGAATTAGATAAATAAATAAATAAATAAATAAAGTAATTGAATTAAAGTAAAATGCCTCTATTTAAATTTAAAATAATTTGTTAATTCTTTTTGTATTATGTAAAATTCAATAAATTTTTTTTAAAGATAACATTAATTCAAAGCGTAGCCGATCGAATATAAAATTGATATAGCATATTGATTTTTAAATCAAAAAGTGCACGGACATGAAATTACTCAGAAATGTCAATATATCCTATTCAAAATATCAAATGTCTCATAATCTGATCTACTATCTACCTATAACAGAGGAACGATATTTGGATGTGTACCTTTCCCAAGGATATGAACGCTTTGTGGACTGACTTCTGAAGACGGTCGGAAAATTGAAACGGAAAGTTTTTGGTGGTCCACAACGACAGTTTAACTACAGTCTATGAATTAACATTTTGCGAATTGGGTTACGGTTTTAGGGGATTAAGGTTGTTTTTAATTACGTATTGCTTAAAAAAATAAAGAATAAAAAACCCAAATTACTATGCATTTAATGTTTGAAAAATATTTTTAAAACTAAGTTTAATTGAAATTATACATTGCAATACTAACAACAACTGTTCAATAATAGATTCAATAATTAATTTCAATGGTTAATTAAATGTATAGTAATTTGGGGTTTTATTCAAAAACAAAAATATAGCCTAATACGTTCTGTCGAAATACGTATGAAAACAGAAGTTGAATGCCAAGGTTATTATAACAAAAGTTTATTTGATTTCAACTCGACGTTACACACACATACATATATATATATCCGTTGTATTTGCCTTAGAATCAGAAATATCAGAGTCGTGGATAAATAAAATTAATAAAATCTATTAATGGACAAGAAATTATGTATTCTATTTTCCTACCTTTGATTGTTAAATGCAATATAATTGTCCGGTGGCTGTGAAATGTTTTCTATTAATGGCATTTGTTTCTATTTATATAAAATATTTACCAACCACTTGTATAGAGCAGTAAAACGTAAAGAGTAAATTGTTAAAAAATTAAGCTTTTGGGGAAAAGTTCAATGTTACGAAAATAACATGCAGCAGTGTATCGTTTTATTTAATACATAAGCCATCCAGTCAAATGGGTTTTATATTATATTGACTGAACCCCCCACAGTAGAATAGAACCCCATTAGAAGGGGGTCCTGGAAATCTGGAGAGTGTGGGGGACTCCTTCACAGCCATTATTTCCAAGTCCATTCAGACCTGGTGTGGTAGTATCTGTTAAGGTCCAATCTATGCACCAAGTAGATCTACTTAAAAATTATTCGGATTCAATACAATGGGAATGTAAATTATTTGTAATAAGAATAGTTACTCTAATTAATTACTAAGGAGTATTATTAGATATTTAAATTCCTTTAATTATTTATACTTAAAATTAATCTAATTATTTACTAAGGATTATTATTAAATACTTATAGCCAAATAACTGTATACAAAGAAATGACTATAGTAAAAAAAAATACTTGAAACCATATACATGTTAGTATTAGATAAGAATACTTGAAACCATACAACCATAAAACCATGCAAATTATTTGCATTAGATAGAATACTTTATATATAACTATATACTGAGTATGATATACTTTATATATAACTGTAAATTACCTGTATTAAGAATACTAGCTACTAGAATGTATACATGTTTATTTAGTTCGTAGTACGTAGGGAGATTATAAATAGAAATGGGGCTTATACAGTAAAGATATTAAATTAGGGCTTCTTGTTGCCTTGTCTTACCAATTCAACGGTAATTGGAACTTAGCATGGTTTGAACAACGGCAACTAAGCACTACTGACTGCTGCCCAAACAGCAGGTCAAGAATAGTCCATTCATATATTTGCGTGATTCCATTCCTTGAGCCCTGATTGGCAGCTTGGTTTCTATGATGTTATGAGGCTTCATACATACTGTGGCATTCTGCAATAGGATTGCAACAAGGTTAGATCCGTATTAAGTTACGGCTCCCTGTTACTTGTCTCACCAATTCGATGGTAATTGGAGCTTAGTATGTTTATTCTACATGGCTAATGTATCTTTTTGCACTACTATAGCGATAATGTAAAATAAATTAGAATTGCAATCGGGTGTGCGAGCTATTTCGTATTTTATAGATCATTAATATAACGGTGATATTTTCTCCTTGGGATACCATATTCTAAAAGTACTTGCTCCATCTTTTCTCAGTGTAGAGAATCAATATTTTTTCACGTACTCCTTCGATGATTCAACGAATCGCCGGAATCTGTGAAGTTGTAGATTGACGTTTTCGAAAATCGTTCTGTCTTTTCCTAATAATTTTCTTCAACTTGAGGTTGGATAGGTTGAGAAGCAGAGCATTATAAACCTTAAAAGCAATAGTAGTTATGTCTCTGTAGTTCTTAGACCATCTGTCTTCGGGACTGGGAGGATGCACCCTTTCGTCCATTTCTCTGTTGCATTTAGATATAGAAATGTTCTATGACATGAGAAAAACTACGCGAGGTGCAAGAGTTAAGAATGTAAGAGAAAATAGCTGGTGTAATAAAACAAATTACCTGCTCTAGGAACTTGCACGAGAAAGAGAAAGCAAGTATTGACTATTGCAGTGATGGTAAAGTGTATATAAAAAAGCAGCTGGATTATTTAGTTGCCATGGTCACTAGAAACTGGGAAACTTAGGATATTGTTCACAAAATGAGTCGACGTGGAAAGGGAAGAAACAAAAGACTATTACTCAGAGTCGTCTCTTAGAATAAAGAAATGGTTGATATAATGGTTCGACTTGACAGATTCTATCATCAAATGACATGTGACAAGAAGTACGGGTCCTTATTTGTCAACGTCATAAACATTGCCATGATTGCCTCTGGGAAAATCCTTTTCAGGATTGATCGGAACCAGATCTTCTAGTTACAGTTTTTCAGCTGATGTCCATTTAAAAGCCTAGAGCTGATGTGTGACGTGAAAGAGAGTCTGTTGTCACCTCAGTGCTCCCAAATGTACGCTATGATGATGTGAACACAAGAAGAAAAAGAAACACTAAAAATGATGTATATACCAACTCCTCAATTTTTTAGCGAAGTTTAACTTCTCATAGTTGGTCACCATGCCAGGATAACCTGCCAAATCTGATCTATCTTACTATAACAGAAGGAACGATATTTGGATGTGTACCTTTCCCAAGAATATGAACGCTTTGTGGACTGACTTCTGAGACGGTCGGAAAATTAAAACGGAAAGTTTTTTGGTGGTCCCAACGACAGTTTAACTACAGTCTATGAATTAACATTTTGCGAATTGGGTTACGGTTTTAGGGGATTAAGGTTGTTTTTAATTACGTATTGCTTAAAAAATAAAAGAATAAAAAACCCAAATTACTATGCATTTAATGTTGAAAATATATTTTTAAACTAAGTTTAATTGAAATTATACATTGCATTACTAACGAAAACAACTGTTTCAATAATAGATTCAATAATTAATTTCAATGGTTAATTAAATGTATAGTAATTTGGGTTTTTTAACATAGAGTCACGTATCGAATAAAGAAGTCGCACTAATCTTCTTAGCATACTCGCTGGATTCACTCTGTCACTACCACCTTGATACACAGTACACTCTCCGTTATCCATTCACTCATCCCTCTGTCCATCGAAGTACAGGTCCTTACTTCACTGGACACAAGCATTCTCTCTGTCTCTGATTCTATGGTAAGCGAACCGAAATAGTTTGTAGTTTTGCAGATTTCAAAATCTGTTTGGTCTTCTCCTCTATTTCCATTCACTTCACTTTAATATGCCAGTTTGTTTCAGTTGATAGAGAATCCGCTTAGGAATCACAAGATTCCAGGTTCAATACCAACCCTCGTGAACTCAGCGCAAGAGTATCACTGCTTGTATCTCAACCTCATACACGAAAAAAAAAAATCTCTCTGATCTACTGCTAGTAAAAACAGGATAGACTCCCTCGCTGTTTTGATGATATCGGCAATAGACCACTCTGTCAAAATTATTTTTTTTACTCACTTTATTTTCTTTTCCTTCCCCTCTCGCTGACACTCATCTTTAAAGTGACCCTCAGATCCCCCTTTCAAGAGTAGCGGTTGCTTTTATTCTTCCACGACTCATATACAATGCATAGTATTTCCTTATAAAGGTCTCCTTTCTACCTTCTTTTAGCTTCTTATCACCTCCATCACGTCAGTAAGTATTCAATGTTTTTCCCTTTTTTTCCCCCACAGAACCCTCAAATGTAATGCCACGTAAATAGAAACTGTGAAGACATGAAATTCTAAAATTTCTGTGACAATAAAGTTGTGTCAACATAACGAACTTATAGACAAGAAATTGTTATCAGATTACTGTTTGTATATTTGATTGAGTAAACTTCATTGATGAATGGTACCCATAAATTGGTACTCATAAATTGTGTTGGGTGCGTGTGGAATTGAATATTGTACGTCTTTTCTGTGAGAAAAAATTAACTCGTGACCTCTTTGACAAATAAAATACTTCGCTACGACTGTTTAAAATGACGAGCGTGTAATTTATTTAGTTCGCTTGATTTCCTTAGGGAAATTAAGCGTCACAAATGGATCTCCCAATACTGTTCACTTATCAAAGGATAAGGGGGGTTGAATAAAAACATTGTCTATTATGATTTTTGCTCAACAAAATAAGCTGACTGTAGATTTCGGACAATCAAATAAAGCCGGACTTATTTAGATGAGAATCATTGAGGCCTGTTCTGATAGGATTTAAGATGTTTCATTATAATACTGCTTCGCTTGTAATAAATGAACGTACTATTAATATTGTTTATTCATTTTCTAACAAAATGTATGGGGTCATGGGAGAAAGTGTAGATTTGGATCTTTCTGAAGAGATATAAAGTGAAGTGGACACTTGTATGTGTGTGTGTGTGCGTGTGTGTGTGTGTGTGTGTGAGTGATGAGAGATAGATAGATAGATAGATAGATAGATAGAGAAGAGAGAAGAGAGAGAGAGAGAAAGAGAAAGAGAGTATATGTGTATGGGACGTGTATGTGTGTGTGTGTGAGTGAATAGAGAGAGAGAGAGAGAGAGAGAGAGAGAGGGAGGGAGAGAGAGAGATAAAGAGAGAGGGAGAGAGGAGAGGGAGAGAACAATTATATGTGTATGGGACGTGTATGTATGTGTGTGTGAGTGAATAAGATAGAGAGAGGGAGAAAGAGATAAGAGAGAGAGAGAGAGAGAGAGAGAGAGAGAGAGAGAGAGAGAGAGTGTGTGTGTGTGTGTGTGTATGAAAGAGAGAGAACGAGTATGTGTGTGTGGGACGTGTATGTGTGTGTGTGAGTGAATAAGAGAGAGAGAGAGAGAGAGGGGAGAAAGAGAGAAAGAGAGAGAACGAGTATGTGTGTATGGGACGTAAAGATCTTAGAGATTTACGCTTTATCTAAAAACTAGAAGCGACGAAGACTGAATAAAGAAAAACAAACATATTTAAAAAAAAGAAGTGGTGTAATGGTTAGCAAGCTAGTCCAACACCCATTAATAATGAATTGTGAGTTCGATCCTTGCTGGATGCCCGATTAAAAAAAAAACACGTAAAATGACATTGTGTTAATCCGTCCTGGTGGGAGCTCAGGATTTTTTGACCTGGATAAAGAAGATGACATCACACATAACCATGTAGAAAGACATTTTAATTTAATAATTTTCAATATTTGAAAAGAAAGATATAAAGTAGGTGATTAGTTCAATTAATATAATATTTTTAAGCGAAAAAAGAAACATAAAAATGAATTAGATAAATAAATAAATAAATAAATAAAGTAATTGAATTAAAGTAAAATGCCTCTATTTAAATTTAAAATAATTTGTTAATTCTTTTGTATTATGTAAAATTCAATAGATAATTTTTAAAGATAACATTAATTCAAAGCGTAGCCGATCGAATATGAAATTGATATAGCATATTGATTTTTAAATCAAAAAGTGCACGGACATGAAATTACTCAGAAATGTCAATATATCCTATTCCAAAATATCAAATGTCTCATATTTAAAATATTAAAAAAAAAAAATTTTAAAAATGAAACTTTTTTCAATTTGTTTAGAAGTTGATTATCAAATTAAACTATTATTTCATGTATGGATTTTTAACAGTAAACACCGAAACATTTAAAAACAAATTCCTTATTTCAAGAGTGACTCATATTTTAAAAAAAATACAAGATTTGCAAGTAGCATTAAATCAAGGAGCTATCTATATTAGAATTAATTTTCTATAAGGAGCCTTGTCGAAATCCAAATTACTGTAGCGTAATCACTGACAACGGGTATATAATCGATAGCTAATCATCGGATGGGATAAAAAAAACCAACAGAGACATAACCTGTCTTAACCGTTAGGACCTCTGTTGCGTTATTCTCTCCGTTCAATCTTTGAGTGTATGGAAGCAGGAAAAAATAGATAACGGATACAATGGATTTTTCGTTCTCGTAGGAACAGACTCTTCTGGTATCTTTGATTCGTTCCTCGTTCTCCGTTCACGCGAAAGTAAGTGAGTAACCCTCGTTCTAGTTGGACAAAATGAGAGATCTTCGTTCTGATTGGACATGACAGAAATACAGCCACGAGTGCAAATTGAGAATAGAGTTGAGAGTTTTGGCTGGGTTTTTGGAGTAGACAGACGCAAGATGGTGATCTGTCCTCTGAGGTCATTTAACTTGGGACTGAAAAATAAAGAGCTCTAAAAACCCAACATCCAGTCTTGAAGGAGAAAAGACCCGAGATCGTTCTAGACCAAAAAAGAACAGAGATAAGCCAGCCACTCTCCAGTCCAGATCTGAGATGCAGAATAGCAGAGAAAAGACAATATACCGAAATCCTCATTTTTGTTCCTTTTTAGAAGTCCGTCGAAGGCGCCGATGACGTCACTCGATGTTGTTCAACAGTTGTGAACCCTCTGGTAGTTAGTTAGTCCAATTCATGACTTGCAGATGCGGTCACACACATTTCAAGAGAAATTCCCATCCGCATTTGGTGATTCATGACGACGAAGACGTCGCCGCTCTGCAGCCCTGTTAATCTCGATGTTGAGCCGCTCAGCTTCTGTGTGGCACCCAAATAGAGGTTAGACGACCCAATCAAATCCATAGAAGAAGAAGAAGAAGAAGAAGAAGAAGAAGAAGAAGAAGAAGAAGAAGAAGATATCAAAATACAAATAGCCTATACGAGATAAGTATGATTAACCTACGTAATGCAACATATTTCCTAAAATTGGTTCCGTTATGTTACATCCCCCCTTTTTTTATCGAAATCACTATTCAGTAATGGATCTGCGAGACTAGTTTGCTAACCATTATACACCGATGAAAAATTATGGAGACAACTGATCACTAAGTATTGAGAATTGGCACTCGATCGTCTAAATTTTCCATGAACAGTTCTCAACCGGGGACCATATGTTCCCATATGTACCCCCAGGGACCATATTGTTGAGTAACTGGCCGCCATCTTTGGTTCCAGTTGTAAGAAGAACTTAAAGCAAACAAGTGAGTAAACCAATAAGTCCTTGTGGGATAGTGTGTCCTTTTAGGTCCGACGTCCTAGATGGTCCGAGTGTGAATGAGTTAAGATTAGAATCAGGCATTATAAATATACCAACAGCAGCAGCAGCACTGCCAGTGATTGGATAATAGGTTGCCTTCGATGGTCACGTGGTAGTCAACGAGTCTATATTTATAAGTAGCCATCTGGTACACGCCTTATATTACAAAAATTCCAACACATATAACATTTTTGTCTATTTCCTATAAGTCTAACATCAACAAAGGGGAACCACTCTTGACTGATAAATTGTTTATTTATTGATCTACTAGGAAAAAAAGAAGACAGAGTTAGGGTTAGGGTTTAGGGTTATGGTTAGGGTTTAGGGTTAGTTTAAGGAGAAAATAAATAAATAATTTATCAGTCAAGAGCGGTTTTCACTTTGTTGATGTTAGACTTATAGGAAATAACCCATTTTTTAGGTTTCTGACAAGCAATAAATATTCAATTATAAAAATACAACAGGATTTTTGAACAACGAATGGCTATGGGGAATCCACCAAAGTAAAAAAAAGAAGCAAAGGGAGCCCTAGATAACGGTGAACGTTGGGAACCACTGATCTAGACGTCATGATCTCACTTATTATATAGGTTGCTCAGCTGTACGTAATTTAAACAATCTCGCTATATCATGATCATCCGTCCTCTTCTCTACACCTGTCACGTGGTTTCTATTTAGCTTCACACACTTGTCAAATCATTGTATCCAACGGTGTGAAGACATCAGAAAATTCTACAAAAAGAATCATTAGATCTGAACCAGAAAAAAGTTATTTCATGATTAAATACCAAAATTAGCTGAAAGTAAGATCAAAGGAAGTTAGATTATTGGCTAATTATGATGTGAATTCTCAAAGATTTTGTAAACATATGATGGAAACTCTTGCTTCAAATTTATATATATATATATATATAATATATATATATATATATATATATATATATATATATATGTGTGTGTGTGTGTGTGTGTGTGTGTGTGTGTGTGTGTGTGAAAACCTCAGTTTATCAGAAATAAAACTATTTCGGCTACCTTTACCTCTTCAAGCTTGATTTCATAATGAGATATTTCTGATAAATTAAGGTTTTCTTATATTCATTAATAAGATATACCGTATAGGAGCAAATATGCACTTACACTTACACACGCACACGCGCGCGCGCACACACACACACACACACACACACACTCATATATATATATATATATATGTATTTAATAGTTTAAAAACACCAGTCCCCGCATCAGCTGTCAGTGGGCGAGGGGATAAGACATCGGGCTACCATGCGGTCAGTCTGAGTTCGAACCCTACCCAAGGATAGTTGTGTCTAGCCACACTGAAGAGGCATGATATGCCGAAACACGTGTCTGTGGATGACTTATTAATTATTAATATATATATATATAATATATTTAGTAAATGAAGAAAAAACTCTAAACTTGCTTCATTACAATAATTTATTTCAACCGCATTAATACGGCATCTTCAGGTAATCACAAGAACATGATTCTTACTAAGAATTTCCCAAAGTAACATCGCTTTTAAATCTATCAATTTGGGTTAGGGAGGGTTGGTATCTTAGTTTGAGATGGGCAGGATTAGTTTCTTTGAATGAGGCGGGGAGATATATGCTTTGGATGGGGTGTGGCTTAGATGGGGGACGGATTCCTTGGAGAAATAGTTGTAAAAGTGTACACAAAATGAGCAGAATTAAAAGACTAGAAATAAGGAGAAACACAATAAAAGAAAAATAACAAAAAAACAAATTAATAAAAAGATATAAAAAGAAAATAAAGATAAAAATTAAATATATATATATATATATATATATATATATATATATAATATATTAATATTTGAAGGCTAGTACAATGCGTATGAAATATATATATATATATATATATATATATATATATATGCGCATAAGCATAATCTTTATATGTACGTTTGAGTTCTCAATTTTGGTTGAATCTTAAGACAGTAACAGTTACTACGTGCAAATTAAACTGTGTTAACCTGAATTATTATAGATTTATATACGGGCAGGGTTAAACCTCCGTTCCAGTAATATACATATGTGTTGCATGACACACAAGGCCATATTTTCTCAAAGCAGTCCACATAAACCCCCTGGGGTCTATACAACAAGTCAGGGGGTCTTTAAGTATTTGAGGGGTCTACAAGGGGTCTATGGAGACTACGTAGCCTTCTTAGTAATTAGAAGAAATTAATTCCACAAGAATCCCGGAGAACATGCTCATGTTGAAAATTTTTCAAAAGTTTAAGCCCAATATTCATTAACTTATCAAAAGTCATCAGCTTTACTCATCACATTGGGAAATGTGCTTCCTTGGTAAGTGTTGTACCGGTCGTTCCTACAGTGGAGAACATGCACTGGTTCTCACTATAAATAGTGAGACACCGAGTGGAAAGGAGGACTGTTCCCGTTAACGACAAGCTAGTCGTACATGTACCATTAATTGTAAATACACTTGTCTTATTTTACCCCATCTCGACTTGACTTCTTTTTACTGTTGGGACTAACATCACAACAGTAAGTTATTGAGTTAGTATTAAATATTTGCAGCTCTTTTTTTTTTACATGTTATGCTTACTTTATTGGTTATTTTACGGTTATTTTACAGTTAACAGTTTTACATAAACGTTTGCGCAGAATTATTCAATTACACAATTGGTTGCAATAAAACAACTGCATGGTGGACTGGGGTTTTATAAGAAGGGTTTCTATGAGAGGTCAATCACATTTTTGTAGGGGTCAACGGACTTAATAGTTTGAAGACCCCTGGTCTAAATGAATGCATGTTTGAAATTTATGAAGTGGGTGACTCTAACATCATTTCTTTTCAACTGCTTAGACTTTTATAAAACGATATTATGAAGCTTTCAAAAAGTTATTGATAATGATCGCATCTAAAATAATCATTTTTAATTAACAATGAATTATTGATAATTTTGAAAACATAGTTTTTAACATCATCTATTTTATGTATACAATAGATTTAGATAAACGTTTGTGCAGAATTCATTAATTACATAATTGGATGCCACAAAACAACTGCAAGGTGGACTGGGATATATAAGGAGGGGTCCATGATAGGTCAATCAAATCTTTGTAAGGGTCTACGGACAAAAGGTATGAGAACACCTATACTAGGCAGTCAATATCCTCCACCATTTTCTTCTACCATTCCACTGATGTCACCATTGAACATGTGACCCACATGAAACTTCAAGTAACAGACTTCAACCATAATTTTAATATTTTAGGTTATATACCTGCTTTGTCATAATAGCATTGAGTACTGTTTTAATGCACTTTTATAATATTATTATTATTACTATATATATATATATATATATATTATATATATATATATATATATATGTAAAAATGGAAAAGAAAATGAATCCGACAATATGAGGAAAAGAATCGACCTTCATCAGAGTGAACATTTATTTTGAATAAAATAAATGTTCACCCTGATGAAGGTCGATTCTTGTATGTGTGCGAAATATTTTCACACACATAAACTGACCGAAACACATGTGTAAGTGATATCGATTAATGTGATATCGATTAAATTCATTTTATCCATTTACATTTCTTTTCTTTACTCATTTTTCTCATATATATATATATATATATATATATATATATATATATATATATAGAGAGAGAGAGAGAGAGGGGTTCCACACAGCATTCAGAACCCACACAGAGTTGAATGAAGTAGGTTTTTGTTGGTTGGCTTATACTGGTGTGTCCATGTGTAGATGTTCACAGGAGAACGTCACTTATGAGTTCGTCCTTGCTTCTCTAGCAGTGTCCTGCATGTCCTGTTCGTCTTACTCATATTATCAATTACTAAACTCTACAGCATTGAAACTTTGTAACTAAAAATATGTATATATCGTCATCATCATCATTGTTAAGGAATATCGAGAGATCTGTACCTATCAACCGTTACTCCGGTAAGTTATCTAAATAGTATCCAGTGTCCATACAGAGTTGATAAATGTAAGGTTTTGTTGGTTGGTCAATACTGGTGTACCCATGTGTTGGAGTCCATAGGAGAATATTGTTTATAAGTTTGTTCTTGTGTTGCATACCCTTCTTTACTTTCTTCCATTCTTCTTCTGGCGTCTTTGACATCTTAAGTTCTTCTAGGTCTCTTCTACCGTCTGTTCTAGCGTCTGGACTTCGTCTTGGTGGTCGGTCGCACTTAACTCATTTCTTCATCTAGATCAGTCTTGTTACCAAGACATTCATTAATCACAAAACCGTGTTATTTTCTTAAGCTTTTATTTACTTAACTAAACATTTCATGTAACTAAACATCTGACTAACATAGCGCGCGTATGCAGTGTGAGTTCCAGTTAAGGCAGTACATTTCTGCCCGACGTCCAAACTGAAACTGAGGACCCAACCAGGTCCCACGTGACTTTCTATAATATTCCATGGAAAGTCCCGCTCGTGATATAAAAAGGGCCATCCCTTTAGAAATACAGGGGATTGACAATAATCTTATGCCACCGCATAGATTATGTAACACTTGCTTCTCCAGAAATGTCCAGCAGAGTTACTGTTTGTTGAAAATTCACTCGAGTCGTCATTTTTATTTTCATGGCCGATTGGCTTCAATCTAACAGCTGGATTTGCCGTTCTCGATGTCTGGAGCCGCGAGACATGCACTTAGACCGTTGTCTGCAAATGATCTCTAACACAAGAAGATGTTCGTATCTGTTTCTCACATTTTTATTTGACCTCAACTATGCCCAGAATATGGGATTTATTATGGATGATAATAAATAAATAATAATAAATCTAAGTTGATTTAATATAGCTCCCCAAAATTTCGTCTCATCAGATGGTAGATCAAGACAATTTCTTAATAATTTCTTGATAAATAATCTTGATCTACTATCTGATGAGACGAAATTTTGGGGAGCTATATTAAATCAACTTAGATTTATAAAGGCCCCGATTTTGGTCGAAATAAATTTATTATGGAATTACGGTGTTGAGTTTTACCTTCCTTTCTAAGATAAATATTGCTCTGTATATAATCTAAAACGTTTATTATACATTGAGCTCTTTTTAGTGATTTAAAGATTCACTGTATTTATACATACTGGATCATACAATGATAATACAGTGTATCTTAGAAATCACATATAGAATCATCCCTTACTACCAAGTTTTGGATATCTCTCATCATATATATATATATATATATATATATATAATATATATATATATATATATATATATATATATGGAGAAAAGTAGACAAAACGGGATGTTGTGGAAACTTGATGTTTATTGTCGACGGTGCAACGTTTCGGTCTCTTATTAGACCATCTTCAGGACTTGAATATAGTTCTTACTCCAATGATGGAAATTCTCAAAATGCTGAAAGCGGAGGTCGTCAGTAGGGGAAGTGTAGTTGGGGGTGGTTAGTGGATTCTTCTTCTCTCTGGAATGGGGAGTGCCGAAATGGTGAATGGGGTACCACAGGTGTTAGATTGTGGGGATTGGTTAGCTAAATATGTGTATGTGTGTGTGTGTCTGTTTAATTGTTTTTTGTTTATGTGTGATTGGGAACTGGATTTGTCGTTAAGTTATATATGTGTTGTTGGTATGTTGGTAACTTAACGACAAATCCAGTTCCCAATCACACATAAACAAAAAACAATTAAACAGACACACACACACACACACACACATACACGTATTTAGCTAACCAATTCCCACAATCTAACACCTGTGGTACCACCATTCACCATTTCGGCACTCCCCATTCCAGAGAGAAGAAGAATCCACATATTGTCGGATTAACCTCCTCACATTTCTACCATATATATATATATATATATATATATATATATATATATATATATATATCCGTGTAGTTAGGATCTTTCCATGTGTGGTTTAACTAAGCTGATGCAGGTAGACTGTAATGATAGCTCAATGTGCCTAGTGCCAGAGCAAGATATTTAATAAATAATATGGGGATGGAATTTAGTGCCATTGGCGTCGATTTTCTTTCTTTTCTTTTTTCTTTTTTCTTTTTTCTTTTTTTTTTTTTTTTTTTTACTCCTGGTTGGTCTTTCGTTGCGACGCTTCGCAGTCAATTATCATCGTAAATATTAGATTCGAAGTAAAGAACAATAATTTCATTTTTATGAAAAGTTTTCCACTGTTCCACAGTCAGCAGATTCAATTATGCTGTTGTATTTTTTGTCTGGCCATACATTTGTCTGCAACACCATTAGTATAGTTTGTTACAATTCATGAGAGGTCACGAATTGTGAACAGATCTGTGGCTAGGAAATAATAAACTTGATCCAGCAAAACAAGGTATCGTTGTGTTTATCAAATTAAGACAATGGCCAGCTTAACCCAGCCCAGAAGAACAAAGAAATCAACTCTCAGAAGCCCCTAGTGAAGAGCCTAAAGGAAATGACGGTCGAAGCAGTAAGCAGTGAACAAGAAAGCAGAGTAATGAATAAAGTAAGATCATCCCCTCTCTTATCTAAATCTCTGTCTCCGTCTCTCACTATTATATACCCGAGTATGGCAGAAGGTATCGCAGAAGGTTATATGTACGGCTATATAACAAGATGACAAAATGATAAAATTATGTTAAACTGATGAGAATGCAAGCTTCTCTCCAAACTATCTATTTGTTTTGTTTTGTTTTGCGGCATATCAACCTCAGTGGGTCATTTAATGCCGATAAAGTTTTGAAATAAATCAATTCTTAATGGATAATACAATTTTTTATAAATACATTTTTCTATTTAACCCATAGATAGGACCCTAACAGGTACTACCACTCCGGGTCAGAGTGGGCCAGGGAGCAATGGTGATTAATGGGGTGCTCCACATTCCCCAAACCTCCAAAACTGGAACCTCACCATCAGATAGAGTTTAACGTCATTCCCAGGACATGTAGACCCGCAGTCACCGCCTTCTAGTACCCATATGATAAAAAGGGGTTGGGGCTTGTCATAAGGGCAATAGGGTTGGGAAAATTATATAGGTGCTAGGGCTTGACGCCAAACTATGTAACGTGATCTAGCACACACGCACACACGCACACACACGCACATGCACACACAGATACACACACGAAAAATCAAAAAACGAAATGCATTTTAATCGTATGGCCGGGGTACATATACAAAGTTGAAAGTGGAG
>CM042144.1:118234797-118239797 GCA_023376005.1 Doryteuthis pealeii
TACTAGCAATAATAAACGCCGTCCGGGCGTAAATATTTAAGTCTTAATGTAATGAACTATAGGGTGTCCACAAAGTCCATATGCTTTTTTTTTAAGTAATAAACTCTCACGTGCACACGTAATTTATGGCCATACTGTATATTAAATTAGAAAGACAAACGAAATTAAATAAGAATGCATGAATAAATATTCCTTATTTTAATTATATCTTAATTGGTTTCTATATAAAATCATCTGAGATTTTTCTCTTCAAACAATTTTTCTTCTGCCAATATTCTTATAACAATAGCAAAGAGAAAAGAAAAGTGCACACACAAAGACGCACAACTTTTTGGTCTTCTTCTTTTCTTTTTATGTTTACTTCCTGGTGGCTTCAATTATTGGATCGATTCTCTGCAAATGCACCTCTTTGCACGCAAAGATCAACCAGAAAATGACCGACAGTATGTCAGTTTTTCTTTCATTCAATGAATGAGAAATATCGTCAAAACCCAACCCACCCCACTTCTGGTAAATATCTGTGAAGACGCAAATCTTGGGAATGAAGACTTCACTGCCATTAGCCAATGGCAGCAGTCAGCCTTTAAATTATCAAGAGAGAGAGAGAGAGAGAGAGAGAGAGAGAGAGAGAGAGACAGAGAGAGAGAGAGAGAGAGGGGGGGGGTTGACAAGCCTATTGCCACTGTCTTTAAGCAAGATCAATAAAATCAATATTATTGTTCAATATTTTCTATTATACAATATTACACAATATGGGTCCAAAATTTAAGATTACTAAAAACCTTATAATTATTAAGTGCCAGTCTTTACCAATTCCAAAGAAATTCACTCTTGCTTTTAATTCGATTTCAAAGTGTATCTTTTATAGAATTGCATTTTTCCCTTTTTTAAAATTTTTTATTTCTTATTATCAATTAGTCATCATTAATAATAATAATAATAAAACACTGAAAAAAAATACGCTGGAGAATAAAACAATGATATTAGCGATCAATAACACTAAGTAATTATTTATTAAACCCGGTTTTGTTAAAACCATTATGCAAATCAATCACAGCATATATTATGTAAACTTTTATTTCTTAGTGATTTATAAGACATAGTGCAGTATTTTAAACGCATTAACAACCCGGCCTTCGGGGCGGGGGGGGTCCGGTGTGCTTCGGCCACTGGACCGGTGTGTTAAATTAGCCACGTGGATCCCAGGGGGACATCCCCCCCCAGGCAATACCTGCCCCTCGCTTTAAAGAGGCAGGGCTGGGTTTATTGCCCAGCGCCTGAGGCGCCCCTTTGAGGAGGAATGCCGACGGGGTTGACGCAATTTTTTCCACCTACCACCCATGAGCTTCGGCTTGTGGGTGGGCCAACAAGAAAATGTCCTTGTGTCACACCCTCATAAGTGGGATGAGAAGCAAATATCCAAATAACATGGCTTGTTTTAAGGCAAATCTTACTCAGATTTTCATAGAGTCAGCGTTAATATATAAGATTTATTAATCTATGGATATTAATGATTTTGACTATAAATTAAATACTCATTGATAGACGGCGCAATACTTGAAGGTTTCGTGACGTAAGCAGTGACGTATATTCGGTTACAAACAGACATACAACGAATCTCCATTATGATAATATTGAATAATTCATATCATATAACTTCATGCAAAATACTCTTAAGAAACAATTATACAAAATATATAAGTATGAATGTACAATGATTGCAATTACATCTAGGCATAAGATAACCCTAAATGGGTTGAAATGCAGTTAAAATCAGACAATGAATCAAAATGAGTTTTAGGATTATTACTTTGAACTAGCAAATATATGCACCTTCCTTCGGGTGCAAGTATTTAGGTTTTGATGTAATAAAATATCGTATCAAATTAGAAACTATTTAGAAAATGATAAACTGAGGGAGTGTTATCGAAAAATAGAACAGCTTTAAATCTCACTCTTCCATCATTTTCCATCACTCCCGTCTTTCATTTTTCCTAATTTATCTATTTAGTTAGATTATGAATTATTTAATAAAATTACAGTTCTTTCGTCTTGTTTATGGATTTCTTTTAAGATTTATACCCGAGATTTTTGCTCAGATTCGTTAAGAGAAAACCAAACAATTAGAAATCAATAATATTAAGCATATATTTATTAAAATCAAATTCTTAATATCAATATGCAAATTAGCCTTCCCGTTCACACTGTAAACCGCTATTCTGTTGAATATATAATTTTACTTGCATGTTATTAGTATGTAGATCCAACAGTATTAATAAGGTATAACAATTTTATCAATAATTGAGGTTTAAATAAAAAATAAATTCATGGTGAATGTGATGTCAATGACTAAGGGAATTGTGACTTGAGTAGTGGTTTAGTTTCGGTTACAGACAGACAAACACACAACCTCCATTATAATAAGATAGTTCACTTTCATCAATTCTGACAGAAATGGACTCATCTTTACGGCTAAATAAGATAGAACCTCTGAATGTAGTTCCAAAATGTTGTCTCTCTTGATATTGCGATAAAAGAATGAAAAAAATTATTCCGATGATCTTCGGTTGCCCTAGTCTCTTTCCCAGGCTTTTTGGCACCGTTCCGAGGGCTCCAAATACAACTGATATCACCGTCATTTTCGTCCAAAGACTTTTCAGCTTGTTGGCAAGATCATCACAGTACGTCAATCTAGATGATTGCATATAAATCTATTCTTAATAAATCTGTTCTTTCTTTCTTTCTTTCTTTCTTTCTTTCTTTCTTTCTTTCTTTGTCTTCAAATTCTTTATTTCATTTTTCTTTCTTTCTTTCTTTTTTCTTTCGTAATTTTTTCTATGTTTTCAAATCATTTCTTTCTTTCTTTCTTCTATTATTTTTTCTTCCTTTCTTTCGGTTGAGTATTTTTCATTGTTGAATAGTTCACTTTCATCAATTCTGACAGAAATGGACTCATCTTTACGGCTAAATAAGATAGAACCTCTGAATGTAGTTCCAAAATGTTGTCTCTCTTGATATTGCGATAAAAGAATGAAAAAACATTTCGGTTGAGTATTTTTCATTGTTTATGAATTCGATTCAAAGTTCGATGTCCCGGTCGGCTCCTTTTTTTTCCTTTTATATAAACTGAGTATCCTTAGTGTTGGCGACCTGTGTACAAGATATATTACGTAGTAAGTATATTCGGATTCATTTTTTCTTTTCACTTTTTTGTTTATCTCTCATCCTGCTGGCAAACAAACACACACGTCAAAGTAAAGTGTTATTCCCACAGGGAGAGAGCAATAAGCCATTCTTTAAACCAGGAAATTCTTATGGAACTTTACAAAATTCCAAGAATTTTAAAAAGTATCTTAACTCAACAAAAAGAAAAAGCAATCCCAAGCAAAAAGACAAATATCTATTAATTGTTAACTATTTACATAAATGTAATCTTTTGAGGAGGCTATTTAAACAGATTTTACTTACAAATTACCCACTCATCTACACGAAATATAAAAGAAAGGTAAAGTCGTCGCGGCGGCCTAATGTCGGTATCAGCCATGCAGCGAAGGAGTCTATCCCCTTTTCACTAGCACTAGACCAAGGAGATTATTTTAGCGTCAGAGGTGGAGCGCCACACCTACCATCAGCTCCTTACTTTACCGCACAGATACCTGTGCTACTCATGCGCTGAGTTGGCGGGGCCGGGAATCGAACTAGGAACCTTGTGGTTTCTAGCCGAACGCTCTACCGACTGAGCTAACCCGGCCTTTCGAAATATAACATATTCATATTATGATTAATAATACAAAAATATTAAACACGAATACTAGACAGAATGAAGCCGCTTTAGCTCATTCGTTTGAGAATCTGCCGAGGTACCTCAAGATTCTGCTTTCATTACCGGTCCTCGCCAACTCAAAGCATGAGTAGTGCAGCTTGGATATGTATGGTAAACTGTAGAGCTGATAGTAGACGTAGCGCCCCACTATAGACGCAAAAACAATCTTCATGGTAAGTGCTAGCGAAAAGGGGATTGACTCCCTCGCTGTCTGGCTGATACCGAAATTGGGCCACTCCAACGACTTTACTAGTATACCTGAATGTAAATACATTTACCCCCTCCCCCCAGCCACAGGAAGGATTAACTCAAGGACAATATTTTAAGCGGTTTAGCTCAGGCGATAGAGCGTCCGGCTAAGAACCACAAAGTTCCGAGTTCGATACCGGCCCTCTCCAACTCAGCGTATGAGTAGCGCAGGGATCCGTGCCGTAAAGTGATGGTAGGTGTGGCGCACCACCTCAGACGCCTAAACTATATCCTTGGTCTAGCATAAGTGAAAATGGAATAGACTCCCTCGCTGTCTGGCTGATACCGACTTTAAGCCACCCCGACGACTTTACTTACATGTTTTTCTCCTTGATTGGTTTACGTACTAAGACTGAAAAATTCCAACTCCCCTGGAAGAGAAGAGATAGATTCATGCCTTTCTGTAAAGTATTAGCGCAAAGTAAAACGTAAACAGCTTCTTCCGGTGTTTTGAACTCGGGTCGTTATGCTACGACGCCTCAAATTATTACCAACATTATTTTAACTAGCAAAATAAAAAACGTCCTCCAGGCGATGTAAAAATGAATTTTTTGAAAGATATTGCCTGAGGGTGTGGGATTTAAAAATTCATTGTCATAGAGTTTGTACCCTAAGTAAGTAAGATCATCAAATTCATTAAAGGAGTAAAAAATAAAACAATTTGAAATGGAAACTTAGTTCTGATAACTTTAGATAAATATTAGAATAAAATAAACTATATATAAATATATAATACCGGGCATGTATTTATCAAAACTTGTTTAAAAAAAAAACAATGAGGATCGTCTAATGTTTCATGCTCAAATTTTGAGTGTATTTATTCTATGTTATGACGATTTTGGACCATGTGACGTAAGCAGTGACGTAGTTTTTGTTACAGACAAAAAGCGGAAGCAAATCTCTATTATTAATAGATTTCCGTATCATT
>CM042144.1:118244797-118284797 GCA_023376005.1 Doryteuthis pealeii
GTATTTCTTGTCGGACTCGGGAATCTTCTCAAATTCGTGAACCTTCTTTTCGTAATCGGGAGCCATCACGGAACTTTGAACCTAACACTTTATTCAATCCACGCGGATATCCTGTTCTTATTTCGTTAACCATACCTGGAGTACAGGTGTTAGCTCTGTTAATTATTATTCTATGTTACTGTCTCGTCCCTGACCAGGATTGAACCTGCAGCCTAGAGGTAACTGTTACTTAGAACTGACTTAATCCAACGCCTTTATCCACTATGCTATGTGTCCAACAGTGTACAGTGTTAATTTTGGGAACTTATAAACCTAATGTCTTGTTTTGCATAGAATATCTTACTTATGTATGATTTTTTACCTTGACTAATATTGCGTTTTTTATTCTTATTTTTTTATAATACTAATTATCAAGCCTCATCTAAAAAATTCAGAGAAATAGATGTTTGTATAGTTCGTATCTTAAGAGTTTTCCCACATAGTTATATATCAAGTGATCCTATCTAATAGAAATAATTTGCACATAGTCGTATGGTTTCAAGTATTCCTATCTTATACCAATATATTATGCACAGTTATATAGTTTCACGCAATTATTTCCGTTTAATATAGATGGGACGCTAACAGGTACTACAATTTCGGGTCAGAGTGGATATGGGAGTAATTACAATAGAATGGTTGTCCACATTCCCCGGATCTGCAGCAATTTAGTTTCATAGCCAGGACAATCCCTTTTTTACCCCTCTGCATGGGATTGAATCAGCCTATTCTAAGCCCCACCGGCAAGGCGATTTATTTCTCATTTCGTTCATCAAAAATGTTGGGAGATATTTTTTAAGTTAAATTATGGGATTTCGCGGCATAGACAAAAGTCCGGCGGTGACTCGAACCCGAACATCATAACCCAGGGGTTTGGTTTGTTACATAATTATTGGATCCCTAATACATTTATAAGGTATTATAGAAATCATAATGGCGATTAGTATAGCTGATGGCCTTGAGGGTGAGTGACAGCGCTTGACCTCGATCTCACCTTGCGTTCTGGGGAGAATCGTGAGAACCGGAACCCCATAGAAGGCCCTCTTCCGGTTTAAGGATACTAAGTAAGTAAGAGGCAGTTAGAACTTAGAAGCCGAGCTAGCAACATGTAAGCCTCATCTGCGCAGATTGTCTGGGTGGGGATTTGGAATAAAGTAACATCAACATAAATCGAAGTCTTGTGTTTATTACTAAAAACTAACAATGACACTAGGCTTCTGATAAGGAATGATCCCAACAGAAACCAGACCCGGAATCCCAAGAAGACCAGACCTTAGAAGATATACCAGACCAAGATCGATGATAGACGATCAGAAGCAAAGCCGGCCGGAAGAATAGACGACAGAGTAAGAAGTAAGAAAGGTATATAACGTTATATAGATTTGGTATCGTGAAAAGACCAGTATATAAAATATACCTATTTAGTGCCGGTAAAGAATGTGCTATGCAACAGGTTGCCAGGTAGCAACACCCGATATATTTTTATTTCCAAAAGGTGTTAGCCACGAAATTATATTCTTATTACTCACCAGATTCATTTGCTCCAGCTTCTTGCATAGCACTTTTATTTACGATCACGCGAGAGGGACACGCCCTGAGCCAATCTGTAAATTTAAAAAAATGGGTAATGTTTTTTTCGATCATCTTTTCCCATTTGAGGAGTTCTGGGAAAAATCTCTGCAGATTTTTACATTAGGAAGCGTCCCTTTCAAAAGACAAATACCAAATATTCCGTGCATACAGGGTGTTCGGGAGAAATTTGACAGTTTCATTAGGTAAAGGAAAAAGTGCTTGGTTTAATGAGTTGTAAAGCAATTCAACAGGCACGGTAATTATACTACTTTCAACAAGTTTCACTAAAAATAACCGCATTAACGTCGATCACAGCCTCAATCCTGCTCCGGAACCTGGAGCAAGCTGATGTTACAGTTTCCCTGGGAAGGCTCTCAAAAACTATCATAATCCTGTCGATTAACTGGGCTTTTGTAGTACTGGCACGGCGATTGGTGTCTTCCTCAACAGCGCCCCATACATAATAATCCATGGGATTAAGATCTGGGGGGTTCGGAGGCCAAACATTCGGAGTGGTGTAGTCGTAAAAATTCACCGACAACCATTTTTTACTTTTCTCAGAGGTGTGGCATGGGGATGAATCCTGCTGCCATACATATGGCCTACCATTTGCTATGCTACGCTTGTTATCCAGGGCGTGTCTACAGTGTTTAGCAACTCCACATAGGCATATGAGGGTCCTCCAACATTTTTTTCTGCAGATTTCCGAGGAATTCTGCTGTACGAACTCAATCAGTCTGTTATGTTGCTTCCTTCTAGCCACAGCCTCGTAGTCCCCAGTGCAATTCTCCAGTTCATGCCTAGTTGTTTTTACCGTGTTCAGAGAGCATTGGACAGCAACCATAATTTCCTTATTTTGATGTATAATCATGATACAAGTTATTCTCTTCTATGATTCCGGTGGGTTCCAGTCATCCATTTTATCTGTCATCACGTATATGAATGAAGAAGTGTCCAAGCTCTTAAACGATGCGTAGTGTGCGTCCATACTTCCAATCTACAGAGAGAAATAACCAAATATAAATATGTCAAATTTATCCCGAATACACTGTATTTATATGACAGTTCCTTTTCGGATGATTATTTAGAAACATGGCCGCTTGGACAGCTTTCAAAAATATTTTACAGATAGAAAAACCGAAGATGCATAATGAAAATTTATTGTTCCATTTTGAACAGAAATGGGAAGGGTAGTACTTTTTGTAGGGTAGTATGTTTAACCTTTTGAAAGGTAGTATTGGGACAAGATCAAAGTGTATTATTTTTGTTAGGTTTCTTGGGGGGTAGTATTCTTTTCACAAATAACAGAGAAGTTCTATACATTAGTCTCCGTTCCTTATTTTCGGGAAAGGAGAGTCCACGTGGCGTCGTGTCTAAAGTGCTTGATTGCGACATCGGAATAAGCTAGTCCCACTTCCAGTCGCTCTATTACGTTCACTTTTGGACATACCATTGGGAAAGGTATAAACTCCCTCATCCCCCAGATATAGGCTAAATAATACGATTGCTGTTCTTCTACAAGGAAGGCCCGGCATTAAATATCACACAAAGCTTGATATGCATTTAAAAAAGAAACCAAACCTAGCCTATTCGCGGGAAATATATTCGAAGAACCTCAGCGATCTCCTTAAATTGAAGACAGTAATAAATTTATATATACAATAGTGCACTCCTCATCTACAAGGGATATGTTCTCAGTCATCGAACCACAAAAAATGCCAGACTCTCTATATACTTGGCCCTTCCTATAAATAGACGTCTATAATAACGTTTAATCCATAATATCTATTAATAATGGAAATTCGCTTCCGGTTTTTGTCTGTAACAAAAATTACGTCACTGCTTACGTCACATTACCCAAAATCATCATAACATAGAATAAATACACTCAAAATTTGAACAGGCAACATTAGACAGTCCTCATTGTCTTTTAAAACAAGTTTTAATAAATACATGACTGGGATTATATATCTATATATAGTTTGTTTTATTTTAATAGATATTTAAAGTTTACATTTGAAATTGTTTTATTTTTTAACCCTTTAATGAATTTGATGATTTTACTTACTTAGGGTATAAACTCATTGACATTGAATTTTTTACTCCCACCCCTCAGGCAATGTGATTCAAAAATCTATTTTTACATCGCCCGGAGGGTGTTTTTTATTTTGTACTAGCATTCGTAAAAAAAGGTTAGTAATAATAACTAATAATAAAAAGAACAATCATAATAATATACTGTTATAAATGCTCAATGCGCGCTTATCGTAAAGGTTACCCACATGGGAAATGGAATCAATAATTCGAGTCCAAAGCTGTTTTTATTCCATTTCACGTTAAATCCTTGAATCATGAATCAATCTGCCTCCAGCTATTGGTAAATAGTAGAATAGACCGGGTTTTTTACTTCCTCTCCGGGGTCGGGTATACGCGCCCGCCCCGGGTCAAAATCACGAGCGCCGATCCAAGTGGGCCACCCCCCAGGCAACACCTGCCCCCTCGATTTAAAGGGGCAGGGCTGGGTTTATTGCCCAGTGCCTGAGGTGCCCATCTTGAGGTGGAATACCGAGGGGATAGACGCAATTTTTAACCCCGCCACCAATGAGTCTCGGCTTGTAGGTGGTCCCACGTTAATAGGGCCTTGTGCCTAACCTAGTACAAGTGGGGTACGAGGATGATACTCCTGGTTCTTTTGACTTGCTAAGGCAGCCAGTCTATGTTAAGTTAAACTCTAAATTTAAGCCAATTACACTCAAATTAAAATAATGACCTTGTGTCATATTCTGCTTGTGTCGAAGAGCTCGAGTAAATAATTGTAGTGTAATTAAACATTGTGAGACGAAGAATAGAAGATTCATTTCTCCTTTTAGAAATTATAAAGCGCCGACAAAGATCATTTTGTCTTTTCTAATTAAATCGGAAAGGAGTTCTTTATGGCTTCACCGTGACATTTCAGAATTTCCAACATCGTAAATAATGTGGAAATGTGATAGCATTGTAATTATACGTTGGAAATAATAAAACATTGGGGTCAGAGGAATTGAACATTTTACAAAATCTTCACTGTTTACTTATATAATGATAATATCATTATATATAATGATTAATATCATTATATATCATTATATCATTATATATCATTATATATAATTAAATTATTAATAATCATTATATCATTATATCATTATTAATCATTAAATTATTATTATATCATTATATCATTATTAATATCCTTATATATCATTATATATATTAAATTATTAATTATCATTATATTATTATATCATTATTAATCATTATAACATTATTATATCATAATTATATCATCATATCATTTTAATACCATTATAAATCATTATATATAATTAAATTATTAATTATCATTACATTATTATATCATTATATAATTATTAATCATTATATCATTATTATATCATTATTAATATCATTATTAATATCATTATATATAATGATAATATCATTATATATTTATGCAGAGATTAAGAGGTTTGAATTCAGAGTTTTCCTTCTTCTAGACTGGTTGCCTAACAGAAAGCAGTTTGCCCAGTATTTACCCATAACTGGAGGATGAATAGTTGGATGCATACCTTTCACAAGGGTATTAGCCTTATCTGAATGCAAACAGCTTTGTTAGGGATTTGAAATTGTTTCTCACTTCCTTAGGATAGAAATTCAACACATTTTCATGATAATGTATTTATTTCATAATATATATACATGTGTGTCTGTGTGTGTCTGTGTGTGTGTGGTGTTTGTGTACGTTACACAACGAGTTTCTCCAATATATATATATATATATATATATATATATATATATATATATATATATTATTATTATTAGTTTTGTTTTTGTTTGAATTTATATATATTCAGCTCTTTGGGTTTTTTTTTGTGATGTGCTTGTCCATAAGTGAATTGAGACCCATCTGATGAGATGAAAATTTGGGAGCCGGTTTAAATCAACTTAGATTTATATGGGCCCCAATTTTCGTCGAAATAAATTTATTATGGGATTACGGTGTTGAGTTCTTCCTTCCTTTATTGATAAATTTGCTCTGTATATAATCTAAAAGGTTATTATACATTGAGCTCTCTTCAGTGATTTAAAGATTCGCTGTATTTATACATACTGGATCATCAATATTAGTACAGTGGATCTTAGAAATCACATATAGAATCATCCCTTACTACCAAGTTTTGGATAAATCTCTTATATATATATATATATATATATATATATATATATATATATATATATATATATATATATGTGTGTGTGTGTGTGTGTGTTGTGTGTGTGTGTGTGTGTTTAATTGAAGTCGTACCTAATTTTGAAAATTAAGTAATTAATGATTAATGAATTAGGCGAGCGTACCTATTCAAATCTAAGGCTAAACAAATCGAGAAAAATCAATCTCTGTATGTAAATTTCGGCCTATTAGGCCTCATCAGCAGAACTATAGACAGGAAGACCGCTTTGTGTGTGATTCGAACCCAGATACAAAGCGGTCTTCCTGTCTATAGCTCTGCTGATGAGGCCTAATAGGCTGAAATGTACATACAGAGATTGATTCTTCTCGATTTGTTTAACCTTACATTTGAATAGGTACGCCTAATTCATTAATTATTAATTAATTAATTTTCAATTTTAGGTACGACTTCAATTAAGCACATATTCTTCCAAAAATTGTCGGCTAAAAAAAAGCCATATCAAAAACATTGTTTGTTTACTTCTCATATATATGTATGTGTGTGTGTGTGTGTGTGTGTGTGTGTGTGTGTGTGCACGGTGTTGAAAGCATGCCATGGAAATGGCAGCTCTGCTGCTTAGAATTCACACCGGAAGCTTCAATACAACGATTTCAGAGTGTTTGGGCATCAATTTGATGACAGTACAGTGACTTTCTTATTAGGCAGGTAGTGTATGAAGATAATTACATACAAGATAAGAAAGAGCTAAATCTACTGCTTGAGGGACAAAAAAGAAAGACTGTGCTGAAAAAATTTCCAAAAGCAAAAGCATTCTCTTTAACTAAACATGCTTCATTTTTTTCTCTGATGAAAAAAAGTTCTCCAATGAGCAGATGGTGAGCCTCATAGAAAAACCGTTGACTTGCTCTTTTCTCACAAGATATACTGAGTGATAAAAACTAAAACACACAATAGACAATGATGTTTGGGGTGGTCACCATTAATGATTACGCTATGCCACCATTCATCACCTCACATGGTCTTAAACTCAGCACAAAGGTCTACATCAACTGCTTGGAGGAGATAGTGATGCACTCAATCAGGGGGGGATGCTGCAAGACTCTAGATCTGTCAACAGCACTATGCATACGAATAATAGAACACAGTGTTGGTTGTGTGAATATTTCGGTAACCACATCACCCCTAATATTAGGCTCCCCAGGTTGCAGTCCACTTTATTACTATTATGTATATGAGTGCGATGGGGCGAAAGATGAACTGAAGGCAAGGATAACGACAGCATTTGCCAGTTTAAACAGGGAGATAGTCGGAAAGTCTTGCAATATATTGCGAATTCGTCTAGAGGCCGTAGTTGAAGCTAATGGCGATTTCATTGAATAAATTTAATCTATAGTATTTCAAGATATTTTCTTGCAATGCTGGTAAATATATTTGATAAACTGAGATGACAGGGTTATTTCCATCTTTGCATAATTTAGACGATAATGTTAACCATCGAAACTATATATATATATATATATATATATATATATATATATGTGTAAGAAAAGGTGGAATGAAAACATCACACAATGCTGTTAAAGAAGAAAACAATTTATAATATAATCATAGCTGATACTGATCAATATTTCGATTTTACAAAAATCATCATCAGAGCTCATTCACTCCCGTAGTTGTTTGGGTCGGAGAGGAAAGTCAAAATGAGTTTACAAAACAAAAAAACCTTAATACTGCAAAAAACGAAAGACGTTACAATATTCACCAACGTGGGCATCGACGGGGCGGCCTAAAGTCGGTATCAGCCAGTCAGCGAGGGAGTCTATCCCCTTTTCAATAGCGCTAGACCAAGGAGATTGTTTTTTAGCATCTGAGGTGGTGCGCCACACCTACCATCAGCTCCTTACTTTACTGCACAGATCCCTATGCTACTCATACGCTGAGTTGGCGAGGACCGGAATCGAACTAGGAACCATTTGGTTTCTAGCCGAACGCTCTACCGACTGAGCTAACCCGGCCCATATATAAAAGCACCGAACGAAAGGGCTTTAGTTTTATATCAATAAATCTTTTTTTTCCACTCTATTCCTCCTTTCTGTCTCCCAGTCAATATCATTGGTGATCGCTATACATGATAGCCTTATATATATATATCTCAGTCGGTAGAGCGTTTGGCTAGAAACTACAAGGTTCCTAGTTCGATACCGGTCCTCGCCAACTCAGCGTATGAGTAGCACAGGGATCTGTGCGGTAAAGTAAGGAGCTGATGGTAGGTGTGGCGCTCCACCTCAGATGATAAACAATCTCCTTGGTCTAGCGCTAGTGAAAAGGGGATAGACTCCTTCGCTGATTGGCTGATACTGACTTTAGGCCGCCGCGACGACTTTACTTACTTTTACTTATATATATATATATATATATATATATATATATATATATATATGTGTGTGTGTGTGTGTGTGTGTATAGTCTTCATCCCTTGATGTAATTGAACTAAGTGAACTCATAAAATAAGAACAAATAAGTAATGAAAATAAAATATAGGAATAAAGTAGAAGAAAGTTCTCGCTAATTTTCAAAAAGCCAAAAATTTACAATAGCAAAAAACTTGCGCAAACCTCTTTTACAACTTAAAAAAAAACAACAAAAAAAAAAAAAAACCAAAACAAACAAAAATAACTATTGAATATATATAAAATATGGTATAATTATTAACAAACTTTCAATTTCTTTCCACAATGAGATAGGGCATATATGATCTTTAAAATTAATTCTTTCTCTTCATTTTCCCCATTTCTTTGAAAGGTTCCGTTGGTGAAAAGAATTATTTTATTTCTATATCTTAGGAAGGTGACGCTGTTGGATACTTCTTCTCAAAGGTGGAAGTGTTCGTTTTCATAGGCACCAACAACTTTATTCTCTTTCTGAAACAAAATATCTCTCTTCTCTAACACTTTTAAAAGTGTTATAAAAACTTAATGTCAAAAAGTACAGTTTCCGAAACTTAAACTGCAAGGTTTTTCTTCGAAAATGCTATTCAAAAATAATACTTCTGATTTAACATTTCGAGGTAAAATTTATCTCATAAGAGAAACAGAAAGACTTATTTACTGACAAATCTTGCCTTCAAATTAAGGAACTTCTAGTCTCTCTTTTATAAGAAGCATAAATCTCTATTCAGAGTTTTAAAAATATCTGAGTGCCATCTTCTTAACTCAATAAACACTGAAGCTTAAATACGCGAAAAACCTATTATCAACTTCTTTACAGTCGTCAAAATACTTAGATTTAAGCGGCCTTTAATCTCATTGGTTAACTCTACGCCAATCTGACAACAAAGAAAATGTCTCTCTGTCCGCTCAAAAAATTCAAAGAAAAACTCCAAATATGGCAGCAAATTCAAATTTTATAACAATTTTTCTTCTTCTTCTTCTTCTTCTTCTTCTTCTTTCTTCTTCTTCTTCTTCTTCTTCTTCTGTAGTTTTCTTAGAATAATAATAATAATAAGAAGAATTCTTATTATAAGAAGAAGAAGAAGAAGAAGAAGAAGAAGAAGAAGAAGAAGAAGAAGAAGAAGAAGAAGAAAAAAAAAAAAAACATGATATTCTGGTAAAAATGAAATATGTTATGCTCTCCGACAAAAAAATATTACAAATAACCAAAGATTTTTTTTCAATACAACATAACAATAACATTTGGGGGAAACAGTGTATTTTAAAATCTACAACCGACATGCAATGTTTGCAGTTAATACCAGTGAACTACGTCATTGCTACAAAACCTTTCGTTTAGGTTTAATGTATTTAGTATCAGAATTGCATGGCGTAGGGCCCCTTTCTACTAAAGGCTACTCAGAAATTGCTCCATAAAATGGCAGAGTCAACCCAACCGTCAAGCGGAACTCTAGCTTGATGTAAATGGGTTATAGATAATTCCACAGGATACAACTGTTTCGGAGAGTGTACTTGAACGACCCCATCAGTTTACTCTACTCTTAACTAAACTTACATTAAGATCATCACTCTCAATAATATTTATTACTCTATTTAGGCCCAACTCGAAAGAGACTTAACAGGATTCTTAATTAGAACAACAAAATCAACCCTAATGATGTTAAGTAAACTACACGGAAATAAATCCCAAGTCTATTATCTCAAAATAAGAAGGTACTCAGAACGCCAGCTATTCAGGAACTTTTTAAACAAATTATTACACAACTCAACAGAACTAACAATATCAATGCAAGATGGTGGATTAACACTAATCATGTCCCTGCCACTAATTCTCAAATGAAGTCGTCCATTTTAATTAGGACAAACAAAACAATTTGGAGAAATAACCTATAAACCTGTATTCCCAGAACAGCGATAAGTAAGGGGTCCTGAATTAATGGTATTTCGCATGCTAGAAACTATGGTAAGCAGTTCAAAGTAATCTATTCTCCAATGAACCACAGACTTGTAAGGACAATTCAATTATTTATTGATTAGACGTTACCGCACACTACTAGACCAAGTAGAGTATACATTGATAGTCAATTGTTTCACATTGTATTTGTTGAACCTACAATAAAAGGCAACCCTCCCTCAAACTTAATTGGCTGGTGAAGTCTACCTCTCTATGTACAAAGGTTTCCACCTGATATTTGGGTAAATGTATCACCTTAGGATATCGGAAAGAGATAGAATTTTAACTGCAAGAGGAAATAACAAATTTCATAATTTGTCTCCATTGATGCAGTCAAAACTCAGATAAACATAAATTTATTCAGAGTTGCAGAGATTCTCAGATATTTACCATTCTGATGACAATCCCAAATTACTATCTTGCTAAAATGAGAATTCCTTGACAACAGAACTGGAAATAACAGATCATAATCGTAAAACTTACTCTTCGCTATCCTACTTATGAATCTTAACAAACCATCCGAATCCATAAATCTCTTACTAATACAGTGACATCCCCATTGAAAGTGTTTACTAAATATTGCTTTTCCTCAAAAAGGAAATAAATTTGTACTGAAAATAATAAAC
The DNA here is from genome assembly GCA_023376005.1 of Doryteuthis pealeii. Classification (NCBI taxonomy): domain Eukaryota; kingdom Metazoa; phylum Mollusca; class Cephalopoda; order Myopsida; family Loliginidae; genus Doryteuthis; species Doryteuthis pealeii. Next base: position 118,255,672 of record CM042144.1, read on the forward strand.
AGATACCTCCACACAAGGTAGGATTTTTAAGCTTATTTATGAATTGCAAAACGTGTGCCAAATTCTTATTAATTTATTCAGAGATGAAAATATATCAATATTTAGAATAGGCTCTCTGTGATTTGGAACGACGTAAGGAGGCTGACTTCTGATTTAGGTCGGAAAATTAAAACGGAAAGTTTTTTGGTAATCTCCAATTACAGTTTAACTACAGTCTATGAATTAACATTTTGAGAATTGGGATTAAGGCTGTTTTTAATTGCGTATTGCTTAAAAAATAAACTACAAAGAAACCCAAATTAACCCTATACATTTAATGTTGAAAAATATTTTTTAAACTAAGTTTAATTGAAATTATATATTGCAATACTAACACAAACAACTGTCTCAATAATAGATTCAATAATTAATTCCAATGGTTAATTAAATGTATAGTAATTTGTTTATTTTTTTGTTGTTTATTTTTTAAGCTATACGTAATTAAAAACAACAATAATCCCCTAAAATTCTCAAAATGTTAATTCATAGACTGTAGCTAAACTGTCATTGGGGATCACCAAAAAACTTTCTGTTTTAATTTTACGACCTAAATCAGAAGTCAGCCCGTAAGGAATGGTGTTTGATTAAACTACTAGTTTCTTATTCGGACTGAAACAATCCAAATTCCTAAAAGACCATTTAACGCTGGACACAGATAATTAGCAACGAACAAAAATCGTTAAACCTATCAAAAGAAATTCTTCTGGTTAGCATATTCGCAGAATTCTCTGCAGTATTCACATATTCATAATTTATACTTACACGATGATTATCGCGTGGTATAATAGGACATGGATTCGTCGACACAAGTTCAAATCCTAGACGAGGCTGTCTGCATATCGCATAGCGCTAATACCATTGGGAAAGGTATGCATCCACCTGATCTCCCTCCAGCTATGGGTAAATATCAGAGCAGACTGTGCTCTTTCACCTTGGTTACCTAAACAGTCTAGGAGAATGTTATGCGGTAGTTTCAAATATAAGCACATCCGCCAACGCTTTTCTCGGTCAGCGACTGTCATGTATCTTTTCTTGTAACAGTTTTTGCAACATCAATGTTTTCGTTTTGAATTCATATTATTTTCGTCTCCGCTATTGATAAGTCCGGAGTATAAACAAGCTCTGAAGATGATTTTTATAAATCGAAATATTGTTCAATATTAGCTATGAATATGATATAAAATATTTTCACTTTAACAGCATATTGTGTTGTTTTCATATCCTTTTATCTATACTCATATATATATATATATATATATATATATATATATATATATATATATATATATATATATATGGGGAGTGCACGTATTTGTAGAGCAGTGTAATTTCGTCACAGAAACCACTTTACACAATTCTGATATATTTGAAACATTTCTTTCCCCCTCATTATCTTGCCTTCTGATCTTACACATTTCATCGGGTTTAGCAGCTAGTTTGTTTCGACTCACATTAATAAATGCATTTCATTCCTAAAATATTCTCCTGCCTTAGGTCGTGATTAATAAATATAATATAAGAACAAGAAATCACAGAACATATCTAGTAATTGGAAGAAAATATCGTTTTGGGATCACAAGTCTTTTACAATCTTACAAGCATTGCCACAATGTCCCTGTTGTGAGACACTCGGTGAGTAGATCACTCACTACACTACTTGGTCTTGATTGGTTGGTTAGTTAGTTGGATTTTACGGCATGTCAAAGTTTGGGTTATCTTATGCCAAATACATTTTGTTTTATTCATTCTTGTTGCGTATTCAATTTTTTTCAAACACATTTTTTAAAAACACATTTTATCTATTTAACCAATATATGAGACCATAACAGTTACTACCACTCCGGTTCAGGGTGGATCTGGAAGTAATGGCGATTAAGATGTTCTTAGTACTAGATGCAGACCATATTCAAAATAATTTTTTAATTAATAATTAATAAATGCACGCAACATTTTATTCGAGTGGGGGTGGGGGTGTCAGAACTAAGTTTCCATTTCAAATATAATAATATTTTTACACCTTTAATAAATTTGATGCTTTTACTTACTTATGATACAAAACCTCTGACATTGAATTCCTCCCACGGGCAATATCTTTGGAAAATTAATTTTACACCACCCGGAGGTGTTTTATCATTATCATTTTTTTTCTAATCTTATTATTATGGAGATTTTGTGTTTTTCTGTCCGTAACCGAAACTATATCACTACTCAAGTCATAATTCCCTTAGTTATTGACATCACATTCTCAATGATTTTATTTAAACCTCAATTATTAATAAAATTGTTTTACATTATTAATACTGTTAACCATATCAACATACTAACAACATGCAATTATATTTATATATACAACAAAATAGCGGTTTACAGTATGAACGGGAAGGCTAATTTGCATATTGATATTAAAAATGTGATTTTAATAAATATGTGCTTAGTATTATTGATTTCTAATTGTTTGGTTTTATTTTAATGAATATAAGCAAAAATCTCTTCAATGAATCTTAAATGAAATCCATTAATAAGTAAAAATAACTGTCATTTTGTTCTTTACTTCCTATTTTAACTAAATACTTAAATTAGAAAAATAACAATGAAAGATGAGAGTGATGGAAGAGTAAGTTTCCGTTGTTCTATTTTTCGATTATACCCACCTCTGTTTCAAAACTTTTTTATCTGCATTCTTATTTAGTTTTATTAGCCTTTCTAATATAATATAATATTTTATTACATTCAAACTTAAATACTTGCACCCGGAGGGTGCATATATTTGCTAGTACTAATAATTTTCAAATATCTGATATATAGGTGTTACAACCACTTTTGGTCAAACTTGACTTAAACGCAATGACATTGAATGGGTAGTCCTCGCCGCAAAGTGCCCCAAAATAGGAGCCTCACAACCGGATGTAGTCAAGTGCACCTCTTTTTTGGGGGGACTTATTCCCCAGCAGCGGATAGTCAACCCTTAGCCCTATAGACAACGGGGTAAAGTATCTGTTCAACATTGATTCGCTCCCTAAATTTACAGGTCCTTGTTAGTGCAGAAGTTGGTTCTCACTGGGTGACAATACCTCTAGCCACACTATCAGATGCAGTTGCCATAGTGTTAATGGTACTTGTTGGTTGTCATTTTCTCGTTCTTGCATTTTACCTGGTTTCAGGATTGTATAGGCAAGAAACTGAGAGATACCATGCATTGTGGACGAGACATACCCAACACTAACTTAGATACACATGCTCTGTCACTGATATTGAACACTTTATATCTATGAATATATCAAAATATATATATATATATGTTTACGGTATAGCCACACTGATGAAAGGTGAAACCTAGAAACACGTGTCTGTGGATTACTTATTTATTATATATATACTCCCGTTCTCTGAATAGGGACTTAATTGCAGATTCACCGTTCTGGCATCGAGCTAACCCTCGCGTTTGTTTACAAAATGTTTGAGGACTCTAGTGAATTCATTTCCGCTTAGAAATGTAGCGATTAATTATTCTCCTATGTTTGACAGCTGCCTCTGGCCGTACGGGTTAAAGGTTTGGGGAACGAAAGTTCATTCGGGTCTCGAACCCGGCCAGGGGTAGCTTTTACGGTATAGCCACACTGATGAAAGGTGAAACCTTGAAACATGTGTCTGTGGATTACTTATTTATTATATATATATATATATATATATATATATATATATATATATAAGTAAAGAAATAACAAAAGACTCTAAGTCTTTTGTTATTTCTTTACTTATATATTTGCTCTGTGACTCTAACATTAAGAGCACACATTGAGCTCTCAAACTGCGACGGTTTTTTTTAAAATAACACTCTTGTGTCGTAAGGAAGATTTCTTCTCTGGACTTTTGGATTATATATATATATATATATATATATATATATATATATATGAGAGAGAGAGAGAGAGAGAGAGAGAGAGAGAGAGAGAGAGAGAGAGAGAGAGGGAGGGAGAGAGAGAGAGAGATGGGGAGATACAAATTCGAAATATGCTACGAAAAATCCATACCGCTGAGTATGAAAGAAAATTCGAAAAGTATTTTCGCCTGCGGATAACACAGTGTATTTATCTGAAAATTTGTATTAAAAGAATTGCTTCAGGATGTGAAATGACTGCGTGTTATACTTTGCCATTTAATGTCACCAAATAAATGCCCCCCCCCTCATTCTCCTTCTATCTTTAACTCTCTCCTATTTTTATCTCTGTAACTCTCTCCCTCCTATCTTTATCTCTGTTACTCTCTCGCTCTCTCTCTCCTCCTATCTTTATCTCTCCCCTATCTTTATCTCTGTTACTCTATCTCTCCTATCTTTATCTCTGTTACTCTCTATCTCTCTCTCTCCTTCTAACTTTATCTCTCTCCTATCTTTATCTCTGTTACTCTCTCTCTCTTTCCCTCTCTTTCCATCTTTATCTCTCTATCTTTATCTTTCTCCTATCTTTATCTCTGTTACTCTTTCTCTCTCTCTCTCTCCTTCTATCTTTATCTCTCTCCTATCTTTATTTATGTTACTTTCTCTCTCTCCCTCTCTTTCCATCTTTATCTCTCTATCTGTTACTCTCTCCTATCTTTATCTCTGTTACTCTCTCTCACTCTCTCTTTATCTCTCTATCTTTATCTCTCTCCTATCCTTATCTCTCTCTCTCTCTCTTCTCTCTCTTCTATCTTTATCTTTCTACTATCTTTATCTCTGTTACTCTCTCTCTCTCTCTCTCTCCTCCTATCATTATCTCTCACCTATCCTTATCTCTGTTACTCTCTCTCTCTCCCTCTCTTTCCATCTTTATCTCTCTATCTTTATCTCTGTTACTCTCTCTCTCCTTCTATCTTTATCTCTCTACTATCTTTATCTCTGTTACTCTTTCTCTCTCTCTCTCTCTCTCTCTCTCTCTCTCTCCTTCTATCTTTATCTCTCTACTATCTTATCTCTGTTACTCTTTCTCTCTCTCTCTCTCTCTCTCTCTCTCTCTCTCCTTCTATTTTTATCTCTCTCCTATCTTTATCTCTGTTACTCTTTCTCTCTCTCTCTCTCTCTCTCTCTCTCTCTTTCTATCTTTATCTCTCTATCTTTATCTCTCTCCTATCTTTATCTCTGTTACTCTTTCTCTCTCTCTCTCTCTCTATCTTTATCTCTCTCTCTCCTATCTTATCTCTGTTACTCTTTCTCTCTCTCTCTCTCTCTCTCCTTCTATCTCTCTCCTATCTATCTCTGTTACTCTCTCTCTCTCTCTTATCTATCTCTCTCCTATCTTTATCTCTGTTACTCTCTCTCTCCATCTATCCTTATCTCTTTACTCTCTCCTATCTTTATCTCTGTTACTCTTTCTCTCCCTCTCTCTCTCTCCTTCTATCTTTATCTCTGTTACTCTTTCTCTCTCTCTCTCTCCTTCTATCTTTATCTCTGTTACTCTCTCTCCTATCTTTATCTCTCTCCTATCTATCTCTGTTACTCTCTCTCTCTCTCTCTCTCTCTCTCTCTCTCTCTCTCCTATCTTTATCTCTCTCCTATCTTTATCTCTATTATCTCTGTTACTCTCTCTCTATCTCTCCTTCTATCTTTATCTCTCTCCTATCTTTATCTCTGTTACCCTCTCTCTCTTTCTTGTTTCCTTCGTTCACTTTCTTATCTTGAGCCTTTATTCTATTACAGTTTCTCTTTCTCTCTGCCTTCTGGTAAAATATCCTCTTTTTTTTTCTGGGTTCATTTTCTTTTCTTTACAAGACTGCAGGTGCTTGAGATCCAGTAAGAATCTCAATACTTACTACATCAATAATGGTCTGCATAACTAACTTGCTCACCACAGTTTCGCAGTGAACATTTTCTTTGTACGAGGGTGACTCAAAAAGTACTGCCATTTTCTTTATTTCAAGTGGAGTGTTTTTGTCCTTACTTTTCAGGTTTTTTAGACTCATAAGGAGGCTCAGTGCAAGAATCCGATGAGTAAGACCCAACATTCCAATCGGCATATGTCCTCCGACCACACACAACCATCAGAACAAGGGAGACAACCGCCTAATTTGGACGGACAACTTTGCCACAACCTCCATACTCACCAGATGTAGCTGCTTCAGTATCATCTTTTCGGCCTCATGAAAGATGGTTTGAAGGCAAACATTATTCCAGTGACGAGGAAGTGAAATCTGCTGTGAAGAAGAGGCTCAAAGAACAGTCAACAATATTATGAGGTGGAGATACATGGTCTCATTCGAAGGTGGAACATTGCTATTGAGAGAAATGGTGACTATGTGGAGAAGTAGGGATGTGATCCACAGAGGACCAGCTTCATTTTTTATGTATGATACATGTTTTTGTGTAGGTAATCATACGTGTTCTAACAAAATGGCATTACTTTTTGACTCACCCTCGTATTTTCTTTTTTCTTCCTTCATCTTTCTTTTTCTTTTCTTTCCTCTCTCTTTAACCTTTTTTAAAAATCATTCTTTCTCGTTTATTTTCCATGTTTTTTTCTAGTCGGCTTTTTTTTTGTTTATTATTTTATTATTTCCTTATTTCCTAAATCTTTTATCCACGTTTCTCTCTCTCTCTCTCTCTCTCTCTCTCTCTCTCTGTCTGTCTGTCTGTCTGTCTCTCTCTCTTTCTCTCTCTCTCTGTCTGTCTCTCTCTGTCTCTCTGTCTCCTTCATTATTCTTTCTTTCTCGTTTATTTTAATTTATTCTTTTATCCTAGTCTGCCTTTCTTTCACTCTTTTTTATTTTATTTTGTTCCTTTCTTACTTTTTCTTTTTCTCCAATCTCTTTCGTATATTTCTTTCATTTATTTCTCGTTTATTTTTCTCATTCATATTCTCTTTCCTAGCATGCCATTTTATTCTTTTTTCCTCCCCCCTCTCTCTCTCACACACACACACGTTTGTTTTTCTGTCTTTCCTAGGCTCCCATTTTGCTTTATTTGTTATTTCATTCTCTCTCTCTCTCTCTCTCTCTCTCTCTCTCTTCTCTCTCCCCCTTTTCCTCTCTCTCTCACACACAAACACTTTCTTTTTTCTATCTTTGTCGTTCATTTTTCTCATTAATTTTCTCTCTTTCCTAATATGCCATTTTGCTTTGTTATTTCATTCTTCTTTTCTTTATTCATTTTTCTTCTCTCTCTCTCTCTCTCTCTCTCTCTCTCTCTCTCTCTCTCTCTCTCTCTCCTACACACCTTTTTTTTCACATTTATTTTTCTTTCTTTCCTACCCTGCCTTTTTCTTTGCTTGTTATTTCATTCTCATATCATTTCGAGAGTATCATAAATACGATACCCTAATTCTCCAATCAGGAACTGTAAATAGTAGGATAGTATTTCCTTATCGGTACTAGCAAATATATGTACCCTCCGGGTGCAAGTATTTTAGTTAAATTTTATAATAAAATATCATATTAAATTAGAAAGGCTAATTAAACTGAATAAGAATGTAGATAAAAAGATTTTGAAACAGAGGGGGTATGATTGAAAAATAGAACAACTTTGAAACTAACTCTTCCATCATTTTCCGTTACTCCCGTCTTTCATTGGTAAATTTTCCTAATTAAACTGTTTAGTTAAAATAGGAAGTAAAGAATAATATTACAGTTATTTTTTCTTGTTGAGGGATTTCTTTTAAGATTTATTGAAGAGATTTTTGCTCATATTCAATAAAATAAAACAAACAATTAGAAATCAATAATACTAAGCATATATTTATCAAAATCAATTTTTTAAGATCAATATGCAAATTAGCCTTCCCATTCACGATATAATCCACTGTTTTGTTGTATATATAAATACAATTGCATGTTATTAGTATGTAGATATGGTCAACAGTGTAAGTAATGTAAAACAATTTTATTAATCATTGAAGTTTAAATATAAATAAAATCATGGAGAATGTAATGTAAATAACAAAGGGAATTGTGACTTGAGTATGGATATAGTTTCGGTTACAGACAGACAAACACACAATCTCCATTATAATAAGATATGTATATCGCATATAAGTACAGCGGTGGGTTTACATGAATATACACAGAAATTCATGATATGCATATTGAAGAAAAATAAATTCTATACGGGTTATTTCTTATGAATGGTCCTTGTTTAGCTCTGAAGAACACAAGAATATGTTGGATTTTAGAAAAGCTGCTTAATTATATACAGTGGTACGTGGACGTAAGAGTTTAATTCGTTCTGCTCGTAACTCAATTTACCTCGTATATCAAATTAATTTTCCCCATTAAAATAAACTGAAATGCCATGAATCCGTTCACCCCCTCCCAACAAAAAAACCCTATTTTTGTATGGCACTATATTGAATAAAAACACCCTATGGTGGAAGTGCGTGGTGTAATGGTTAAAGTCATGGAAATGGACTCGTCGCCCCGAGTTCAAATCCTGGACATGGTAATTGCATTTCATTTAGCACTAATATCATTGGGAAAGGTATGAATCCTACTCTCCCTCAGCTATGGGTAAATAGTAGGGCAGACTGGGCTCTTTAACCTTGTTTAGGCAACCGGTCTAGAAGAAGGAAAACTTGAATTCAAACCTGTTGAATCCGCTTAAGAAATTGACCTTGTGTTGCATCCTGCTCGAACGGAGGGGTTGGTAAATATATATATTGAATAAAAACACAATAGAATGCAATGAATCATGTTCTGACATGTTTTCATGTTTATTCTTTTTTTAAAACAATATTTTTCTTTTGCGTGATTTAGAAAATTATTTTTTATTTTATTTCTCTGAATAGCGAAATAAGAACAGTATACCTCCGTGGATTAAATAAAGGTTTGGGTTCAAAGTTCCCTGATGGCTCCCGATTACGACAAGAAGGTTCCAGAGTTTGAAAATAAGTTTCCCGAGTTCGAGAAGGTTCCCAAGTCCGACAAAAAAATACCCGAAGAAGGCCGGAGGACACATCGGCTGAAAAGTTGTACAGATAAAAATAAAGATAAGGAAAATAGTCCGAATAATCTAAATTTTTTAGTGAACTTAGGAACACGAGCGGGTATCATGGATATACCACTGTATGATAATTTGACTATTACAAAGTTTCATATGTTTACTTAAAGAACTATAGAGTTCAATATGTAATTAAAAGGTGAGGAATAAGAGGGGGAATGCCAACGGGATAGACGCAATTTTTCTACCTACCACCCATGAGTCTCGGTTTGTGGGTGGTGCCCACATAAAACGGCCTTGTGCCATATCGTATAAAAGTGGGAAACATGTAAATACCACAAGCAACGCGAGTTGCGACTAAGCTTACTTGTGTAGGCTTGCTGGTCCAGTGTGCTTCGGCCACTGGACCGGTTGCGTTTGGTCAATAGCGTCGATCCCAGGCGCCCCATTCAGGGGGAATGCCAACGGGATCGACGCAATTTTTCTACCTACCACCAATGAGTCTCGGCTTGTGGGTGGTGCCCACATAAAACGGCCTTGTGCCATATCGTGTAAAAGTGGGAAACATGTAAATACCACAAGCAACGCGAGTCAGTTCGCAACTGTATGGCCAGACGCAATCTCCACTTTCTTTTCTGTAATTTCTACTCCTTTTTGTTCAATACATTTGTATCGATTTTCACCAGTCGTTTGTCTTATTTTTGACCCTTAAAAAACCCCACAACAGTTAACATGCTGTAAAATCCAATCAACCAAGTCAAAATTTAGCTCTCAACACAAAGTAAAAAAAATTGACTGAGTGAAAGTTCGTAAATTGAAAATTCGTAAGTCGGAACTCTGGTAAGTCAAAGTATTTAAAAAAAATAATTTCCTCTTTGTTGTTTGAAACACAACGCCTCGCTTCACATTCCGTCGGTTTTTCTAAATTATCTGAAATCTTAAGATAAATTGTTTCCATTATTCAATAGATTTTCTAAACGATTATCTTCACTTATTGATTTTACAGCAACGTTTTTATTTTTCGCTATTGTATAAAATTCCGAGATAATGAAAAAGATTCGTAGGTTTTAGAATCAATTATCTTTACCATTTTATCACCTCTATTCGGTAGCTATATTCTCCGTCCTTCCAATATTATCTGAAGTGTTCAGTTGAAGTGTCTCCATCATTCAATGGTATTTTCAAGCGAGTATCGTCTTCTTTTGTTATTTTTACCACATTTTCGTTAATAGTCTTCCTGTACTATTATTTGGGGGATTAATTCGTCTCAGTATTTAATGAATTTTTTTTCGGACACCTTTGTTGTTTTGAACTTGATTTTTTTTCCGATCCTAAGAAAACTCATGAAGATCGCAACTGTAATCTCCAGAAGATGCTACGGGATTTGAACTCGCACTCATTTTACCATGAATCCAACTATTCAAAGTAGAAACAGTTTATCGAAGCTGTTGAGGAAGAAGCGATGTTTTTTTTAATAAATTCTGAAACCGTCTAATTTTCTTTTGCGAAAAAATATGTTTAAGAACGTTGGTAAAATAATGTGCTCGTTTGCCGGCATTCAGACTAGTAAAGAAAATGTTGAATAATTCGTATCTCGTCTTCCTTATCTCATCTGTAAGCTTCATGTGTTATTCTATAAAATGAAAGGAAAATCAATTCATAAGTAAATAAATGATTAAAGTCGTCGGGTGGCTTGAAGTCGGCATCAGCCACACATCGAGGGAGCCTACCCCCTTTTCACTAATGCTAGACTAATGAGATTGTTTTTAACGTCTGAAGCGGAATGCCACACCTACCATCAGCTCCTAACTTTACCACACATATTCCTGTGCTACTCATAGGCTGGGTTGGCAAGGGCCGGTATCGAAGTAGGAACTTTGTGGTTCCTAGCCGGACACTCTACCGACTGAGCTAAACAGGCCCCACTCACACAGAACTGTACTAGACAGAAGCACCCAATATCATGTTACATAATTAGTAGTCACCTAATATTTATGGCAATAGTGTAGAAATCATAATGGCGATTAGTGCAGCTGGTGGCCTTGAGGGTGAGTGACGGCGCTTGACCTCACTCTCACCTTGCCTTCCGGGGATAAATCGTGAGAACCGGAAGGCATAGAAGACCCTGTTCCGGTTTAAGGATTTTAAGTAAGTTTCAGGCAGTTAGCAAGTAGAAGCCGAGCTCGTAAGATGTGATTCTCACTGCGCAGGTGTCTGGGTTGGGGATTTGGAAATAAAGTAACATCAACGTAAATGGAAGTCTTGTGTTTATCACCTAAAAACTAACAATGACACAGGGCTTCTGATAAGGAGAAATTCCTAACAGAAACCAGACCCGAAGTCCCCAAGAAACACCAGACGCTAGACCAGACCAAGTTAAGATGATAGAAGAAGAACTAAAGCCGGCCAGAAGAATAGATGTCCAAGATATAGAAGCAAGTAAGAAGTAAAGAAGTAAGAAAGGGTATACAACATTATATCGATTTGGTACCGTGAAAACCTCAGTACGTAACAATCATCGCCTCGACCAATGCAGATTATTGATTGATCACTGAATATCACTTTTATCCAATTGTCCACACACCATTATTGTTTCTCTCTAGCCTATTTTAACACCATTTTTTCTGTTTTTATATGTTAATACTGATTTTTGTTTCGCTTTTCTCTATGAATATCCAATTTCATTTAACCGATTTCTGACAGTTCCGTTACAAATGTTGACTTCTCTATCGACCTATTTATTCTTTATTTTATTTTGTTGTACATTTTCGATTTTCAGAATTTATTGCTTTGTATTTTCTATTCCGACACTTAATATATTTCCTAGCATACAAGTATGCTTTACTTGTCTATCCATCTTATTTCTTTTATATTTACTAGTACAAAATAAATAAAAAAAAACCGGGCGATGTACAAAATAAAAAACACCCTCCGGGCGATGTAAAAATAGATTTTTGAAACATATTACCAGAGGGGTGGGAGTAAAAAATTCAATGTCAGCGAGTTTGTACCCTAAGTAAGTAAAATCCTCAAATTCATTAAAGGATTAAAAAATAAAACAATTTGAAATGTAAACTTTAAATGAGTATTAACATAAAACAAACTATATATAGATATATATAATACCAGTCATGTATTTATTAAAACTTGTTTTAAAAAAACAATGAAGACTGTCTAATGTTGCATGTTCAAATTTTGAGTGTATTTATTGAATAAATACACTCAAAATTTGAGCATGCCAAAAATCGTAGAATAAATTTTATTCTATGTTATGACCATTTTAGGTAATGTGATGTAAGCAGTGACGTAATTTTTGTTACAGACAAAAACCGGAAGCGAATCTCCATTATTAATAGACATGTTTTAAGAATCTTTTATATTTACATAAGTTTTAGGAACATCTGATTGGGAAGAACCAACGTCTTTCGTCACAATTCAATGTGGATTGTCTTCTTGAATGAGGTTTTTAACGAATTTCTTTCAGTGCTTTCTCAAACATGGACTCCGCTTTTAATCTATTTGTTTTTCATTTTGTTTTGTTGAACATTTTTTTACATTTTCATACTCTATTGCTTTGTGGTTTCTACTCTGACGCTTAATGTATTTCCTGGCCTACCAGTAGGTTTTCTATTTTAACCACCTCATTTCTTTTATGTTATTTATACTAACGTTAAGACACGACTTACTAAGAACAACCCACGAACTTCGTTTCACTACACCATGGATTTCCTTCTTAAATGACTTTTACGATCCTTTCCATTGATTCAGTTGAAGTTTTAGATATTTACCCAACTTGTTCGCCACGGGTAGTGAGTGACACAAGATTGCAAGTGTGGACATCCAACGGGGATCAAACTTGCTATTCAGTAGTAATGGATATGTGAGACTAGACTGCAAACCATCACACTACGATAGAATGTCCCGTTTCCTTTCAATTATGCATGTCAAACAGTTTGTTGAGATATGCAAGACCTGTCCTATATCTGTAAGACCGATTTCTATATTATCGGAAATCTGATAGAGAATTATCTTCCCCTGCCGCTATACGATGTTCAAAACATTGACTTATCAGGGAGCAGTTGCCGAGGAGAGATGCTAAAATAAGCGCTCCCATCACCTTGCCCTTAACCAGCATACTTTCTAAGGCTGTCTCAATAGCATACTACTCAAGGTCGTTTCGACAGCATACTTATCAGAAGGCCGTCGAACTGAATAGTCACCTTAAAAAGGGCCCATCCGAAGATTGTTACTTAGGCAAGTAGCTTCTAAAAAGCACTCCTATACTTTGAACTGAATAGTCACCTTAAGAAGGGCCCCATCCGAAGATTGTTACTTAGGCAAGTAGCTTCTAAAAGGCATTCCCTACACTTTACCTATTGTACGAGAACTGACCAAAACGGACGCGTCTCTACAGAAACTCCACAGCGACCAGAATATCCCTGTTAGTGCCACTTCTCCACGAACAGTATTTCACCTCACATATAAGTCTCGTAGCAAATGCCATTAAAATTTGCAACATATTCTTGTACTATTTGTCAATACATGTATTAAATTTCCATTGTGTGTTTGTCTTCTGTCGTCCGAACAATTTGCCTACAACTGGGAGAATTAAGAGCCCCCCCCCAAACCCGTAATTCCTCTTAATACCTAGCCGTATGCTGGTATGTTTTAGGAATACAAACTCCATGATAATTCCATATTTTTTCTCTTAACATTGAGTTATTAGATATTTTCTTCCGTAAGTCTTGGAATAAATTATACCATTCATTAGAATAATTTAATCTAGTTTGTTTAAGTCATATTTTATGCGGCCAGAATGAGCGACTGTTAAATAAAAGTGTTTTGTGTCTGTCATTGGCTTATTTACAGTCAAATAACTTTTTTTTCAGTTGAGGTACTAGTTGCATAATTCTTGCTAGAAGTGGTGTACATATATTGTTACGCATTGTACAATATGTTAAAAAGTTTGACACGTTCACAATACTTTGCCATTATTGCATTTTTTAATTCATCTGCCTTCATATTTTGACCCCCTTTTTACGTTACCTTTTGATGTTGTTTTATTCAGTGTTTTTTTTTCCCCATTTTCCAGTTTTCTTAGCAAAGTATCATCTGTGGACAAAAAAGATTTGTGTCTACATCTCGTTATTTTTTGTTATCTCCATCTTCCAACAAGAATATCTTCGACAAAGCGACTTTCCTTGTTGATAATCAGATTAAAATACTCCGACTCTGTTTGGATTTATGTCTTCTTATTTATTTCTGTTAGCTTTCATTTTATTGTTTGATACAAACTGTCGCGGTTTCAATTTATCACTTATGTTGCAGATATCTTAGAAGTGTCTTTGGAATCTTTATTGAATTCACTTGAGGAATTGATAGTTTGCGGAGAAATTATAATTTTACTTTATTTTCCTTAAGCACATGTATCAATTTAAAACATTTTTTTTACAAACATTGATTTTAAAGAAAGGCAAAATTGAATACAGATCAACAATGATTTGGAGATTAGATGTAGTAAATAAATAGAATGAATTATAGGAGTGTTGGCCATGAGTGGATAGAGTAATATGGATGTATTCTAGATGTCTCGGTATTTGGTAACGGTTTAATGCTAGGGAAGCTATTTGGTCACATACCCAAGTTACAATATAACTATTAGTATATCCCTTTATACACTACCACTAAATAAACGGAAATGAACGAATAATCACATAAATATATATGACATTTTGTAAAAGTGGTTAAAGTCTTAGGAAATGGACTCGTCACCCCGAGTTCAAATCCTGGACGTAGTAATTGCATTTCACTTAGCGCTAATATCCTTGGGAAAGGTATGAATTCTACTCTCCCTCCAGCTACGGGTAAATAGTAGGGCAGACTAGGCTCTTTAACCTTGATTAGGCAACCAGGAGAAGGAAAACTCTGAATTCAAACCTGTTAAACTCCGCTTAAGAAATTGACCTTGTGTCACATCCTGCTCGTGCGGAGGGGTTGGTAAATATATATATATGACATTTTCTACATATGCATAAAACATATAAGACATTTTACAATGCGCAAAATTCTTTCAAACAGATGATATGTCCACTTTGTTCCATGAATGAATAATATATAATAGCAACGTCCAAAACAGGTGCACGCAGTCTTAACCTTAAAATGTAAAACAATCAAAAAATGTTTAAGTAGATCTTTTCATGTAAGAAAACAGCTTCAGTCGATAGATAACAGTATAAAATCAATCATGATGCTAGGATATTTAGGCACGTCTCCACCCACTAAGTTCAAATATCAACATTAGTATATCCATTGATAAACTAACACTGAATAAACGGAAGGAAACACACACAGCTCATATAGGACATTCAATACATATACATAACAAACTTGTGGGCTGGGGTTGTTTAATAAAAGAATTAAAGAAAAACAACAAAGTCTTGTTAATTCATTAAAACAAGAGATGGCCAGCCCAAAACAAGAAGTAGAATCAACCTGGAGAAACAACCCACAGAATCTGTCCTGAGGAAATGGCCGACGAATTAACAGCAGGAACAAATAGAAAGAGAAAACAAGTAAGAAGCCCTCATCATCTTTTCATACTTTGTCCAAACAAATGATTCTTAATACGTAGAAATAATTACTTGAAATTAACTGTGTATAAATAACTAATAGTAAATAGAACTATTTGAAAACAAACAGCTTGGGTTTGAAGTCGCTTACTACGATGTGAAAGTCCAGCACGTTAGCGAATACGCTAGGGGGTCTCCCACGTTCGATTGGATAATCTTAGTAAGCACTATTATAGACCGAAACTTTTTCTACAGTGGTTTACTAAGCTTAGATTAATCTGGTACAAGATAAAAAGGAGAACCAGTTAGAATCGAGATAGTTGTAATACTGGTTTTAAATACAAAAAATAATATAATTTAATGTTAAAGTGAAAGCTGCGTACTACGTAAAGGAAGGAAATTACTTTGAAAAAATAATCCCCCCGCAAAAAAATAAAAATAAAAATGTTTTTTTTTTTTTTTTTTTAGCTCCCTTTACTCTTTTCTTAACCATGATCACTGCCTGTAGTCCGAAATCAAGCCGATCGGTGTGGGTTAGTGTGGATTAGTTGGTTGGATTCTACGGAATGTCGACCCTTGCGTTATTTTATGCTGAAGACATTTTGTTTTATTCATTCTTGTTGAATATTCAATTTTTTTAAAACAATTCTAAGCACATTTTTGAAACTCTTTGCTTTATCTATTTAATACATACATGGAACACTAACAGGTACTACCATTCCGGTTCGAAGTGGAACTAGGAGTAATAATATTGAAGAGGTACTCTACATTACTTAGAGTTCCATAATTGGAATTTTACCATTAGATGAAGTTTAAACTACATACCCAGGACACAATGACCCTTAGATTCCGCCTTCTAGCATATATATGATTTAAAATAAAGTTGGGTCTTTCCCATAGGGAGAGTTGGATCGGGACAACCCTATAGGTGCTTGGCCTTGACATAACCAGCCGACTGATTGGATGCTGCCATTCCGACTAGCCTAAGTAAGGGCTAAAGTGGAGTGTTGCAAGTCATGGATTGCTTAGTCACTAGGATTCCGTCCTTAAGCATTACGGGTCGTCACTCACAGCCAACAGGTAGCCCTATTGTGGGGTATTTCATCCCTCTGCAGAGGTACAGTCGGATTATTTTATAGCCTAATCCGACAGAACGATATCTAAGTGGGATTGGGTTTTCTTAAGACAAAGGGAGAAAAATACAAGGGAGGGGCTTATTGGAAATTTAGTTTTCTTAATCGGATGAAAATAATTACAACCGGGGGGATAAAAATGAATTGAGAACCGGAAACCTGGATGAGTCTTATAATAAAAAAATGAGGACAGAATTCATTTAAACTTTGAATAAACAATAAAGCTATTATGTTTTTAAAAATTGTATTGAACCTTAAGAATCGATGTGCCAAGTGTGTTGGGATGACTATGTGAAATGGCTTGTAAGTCTATTTTTGTAAATCATTATTTTTGTGGTAGGACCAAATCCTGGTTCTTCCGAAAATCCTTTCAACTTTTATTGTCAGAATTCGGAATTCTGAAAGAAAATCCCAGAAATGCATCTTCAAGAAACTCTACCTCCCAGACGTACTAAAAATGATTTGTATATATATATATATATATATATATATATATATATATATATATATATATATATATATATATATATGTGTGTGCCTGAATATATTATTCTTTTCTTGTTGAATTGAAAGTAGATTGTTTTGTTTTCATGCCATCTATTTTATTTAACTCTGACGGATATATTTACTTATTCGAAGAGAAATGCCCGGTTTTTGCAGAAGGAATAAATGAATAATTTACGTGTGAGTAATACTAAATTTGCCAAGAACATATACTTCCTTATCGATGACAAAAGACAAGGACGAATTTAATTCTTTCATTCCGTGTTGGACACATCTGGAATTCTGGATGCAAAAATCCCGATAAAGATTATTTTTTTAAATTAGTGAAAGCCATGGCTGAAAGAATTAAGACTGTCGTAAAAGCCCGAAGTAAAATTTTGTTTTACGATACACAATAATCAAAACAGAACGGTTTTTACGCCTTTCAAAAGAAAAAAAAACTTAAATAATTAAATTAATTTGAACTGTTAGAAACTTGGTCTTATTAGAAAGAAAAAAAATTATTTGATTTTGAGAGCAAAACAATTTTATGTCAATTATTACAAAAATATAAGATTTCGGACCATATGACCTTTAGGCACCCCTTTTAAATCTCGATTAAGAAAGGACATGTTTTTCATTTACACCGTCAATATCCGGTTGTTTTAACTGACGATTTTAAGATTTTAAAAAATTATACAACTAACCACTAACCCTAACCCCTAACTCTAACCCCTAACAACAACCGGATATTAACGGTGTCAATGAAAAACATGTCCTTTCTTAATCGAGATCAAAAAGGGTGCCTAAAGCTAATATGGTCCAATATTTCAAAGATCTGTTTACATTTTTCTTACGCAGGACAGTTGAAAAAATAAATTTTACACCGCTCGGAGGGTTTTTTTATGCTTTTTTTTTTGCTAGTTAACTAACTAAGGAGATAGTTTTATATAAATATATGTCGAGACACTTAATCGAGAAAAATGTAACGAGATAATGAAGGTCCTGACTTTTGTGAGCTAGAACTACTATATTGGAAAAGGAGGAAGAAGAGGTGGGAGATGATAAGGGTTTGAAGTATAGGGATGAGCACAAAAAGGATGAACGATGATTTGACCGGAGCGTGACCCCCGAACGGAGAATTGAGTGTAAGTTTCGGGTGTTGACCGGAACCGGGGGTCACGTGGTGACGTGGAACAACGAAGAAAGGGACCGGCCTCTTTTCGATTTGGGACAGCGTAGGGTTAAGACCTGCCCTTGGTCCCGTGTGGGATGACGGTAGTTTAATTGTTCTCTCTCTCTTTCTCTCTGCCTTTCCTCCTCTCCGATACAGCCCACGAGACGAGCCTACCCTGGAAATAAAGGCTAGCAGTTGTGACTACATATTTCTCGCGTTGTAATTTTTATCAACAAGATGACCGCCACGTGCAGAAGACATTCTTAGTACGGTGAATATATCGCCACCGTCGCCGCGTTACTTATATACGCTTTGGGTACTGTGACCAGATATACGACAACGTTACAAAAACTACCGCTAGAAAATTAAGATAATCGTCCTAATATTAATTAGGAAATACTTTCTTATCCCTGGCTGAAATAAATTTTCTCTGAATTTTTGAGATGAGGCTTGATAATTAGTATTATTTGGATTATTCGAACTATTGTCCCGATCTTTAATGTTCTCTGTACAACGTTTCGACCGATGTGCCCCCTGGCCTTCTTCAGATATTTCTTGTCGGACTCGGGAACCTTCTTTTTGAACTCGGGAACCTTATCGTCGTAATCGGGAGCCATCAAGAAAGTCTGAACCCAACCCTTTGGTCAATCCACGGGAGTATCCTGTTCTCATTCCACTAACCATAGCTTGAATACAGCTATGTTATGCTGTGTTAAATATTATTCTATGTTACTGTCGGCCTTGACCAGGATTCTAACAAGAAAAACCTGAAGAAGGCCAAAACATTGTACTGATAACAATAAAAATGATAGTCCGAATAATCCAAATAATATAATTATAGAAAAATTAAGATATTTTTATTTAGAAAGTTTGCCTTAGACTGGAACAAGACTTCAGATAGTTTACAATAGCTGCTATTCATATATATAATAAGTATTTTAACAGATGGTGTCCCCGTCGCGTATTTGCTAAACTGCTGAACTACAATATCATATTAAGCGAGTCCAGATTCCAATCGTGCTATTACTTTCACGTTCGGACTAATACCCTTGGGAAAGGTATGAACACCATCATTCCCCCATCTCTGTGTTAAATAGTACTACTGATGTTCTTCTACAAGGATGACTTAGACATTAACTAACCTGTGAGGGTTTATATGCCATTAAAAAAGTAACCAAGCCAACCCTAGAATTGAGCAGATTCACAGCGGCTTAACTTTGGGGAGTTGACGAGAATCACGTGACCTGACTATAAATCTAGATCAGTTAAGTTTGTGCATTAAATTTGTGAGAAATTCTGCTAGCGTTTATAAACCACTGTTCCTCGCTGTTTTCATGTAAGTCCATCGTTTTTATATCGCTCTGACTTTGAGAGCATTCTGCAGGGTTGATACAAAATAATTCAGGATTCTATGTATTGAAGATTCCAGTAGAGTGAAGCTGATTTTGTTTATGTTGGAAAGTGGGACACATATATTGAATATTTTATAGGCATTAGGTTCGCCCGTTGAAATAATGAGAATGCAACGGACAGAATTCTGAGGTCCGGTCAGTCATTCCGACGCGAAAGGAAGGAAAGATTTCTTCAGAGAATCCGTGTCCGAAATTCTAAGTTAGCCATTGACGATACTTGATTCTAACAAGCCGTAAAGATAACTTGGGACGTAGAAGGTCCTGATCGCTCTATTTCACCATGTCTCTCCCCACCCCCTCTCTCTCTCACTCATATATATATATATATATATATATATATATATATATATATATATATAAAATAATAAAATTACCAATTACTAATAAAATTACCAATTACTTATATATACTAGCAAATATATGCACCCTCCGGTGCAAGTATTTAAGTTTTAATGTAATAAAATATTGTATTAAATTAGAAAGGCCAATGAAACTAAATAAGAATACAGATAAAAAGATTTGAAACAGAGGGAGTATAATAAAAGATTTGAAACAGAGGGAGTATAATAAAAAATGGAACAACTGAAACTTACTCTTCCATCACTCTCGTCTTTCATTGTTATTTTTTCTCATTTAAGTATTTAGTTATAAGAGGAAGTAATGAATAAAATGACAGTTATTTTTTCTTGTTAATGGATTTCATTTAAGATTCATTGAAGAGATTTTTGCTTATATTCATTAAAATAAAACCAAACAGTTAGAAATCAATAATACTAAGCACATATTTATTAAATGCGATTTTTTAATATTAATATGCAAATTAGCTTTCCCGTTCACATTGTAAACCGCTATTTTGTTGTATATATAAATATAATTGCATGTTGTAAGTATGTAGACATAGTTAACAGTATTAATAATGTAAGACAATTTTATTAATAATTGAGGTTTAGATAAAAATAAAATCATGGAGAATGTGATGTCAATAACTAAGAGAATTGTGACTTGAGCAGGACTATAGTTTCGGTTACAGACAGAAAAACACACAATCTCCATTATAATAAGATATATATATATATATATATATATATATATGAAAATGGAGAGAAGAAATATTAACTAACGTAGCATTCAACCATTATTATCCGAAAATAAATTGATCTGAGTTTAACTAAGTAATTACTAAGAATCGACTTAGTTAAGCGTAGGATAGGATCCTGGTGAAATCATTTGGATTGAAACCATGGTAGACCTTTAACTCTTTTCCTCTATTATTATTATTATTATTATTATTATTATTATTATTCACTCCTTTTGAGTTTTCACATCAGGAGTGACAGCAAGTCTCCTCAGGCCTCCAGGACTCTTCTGAGTATTCTGGCAGATTGCAGCAGTGCAGTGTTCTGAATGGCTTCAATCCTTCCTTTGATATCCAGACTTCCCAAACCCTTTTCTAATCCTTTTGGGACTGTTCCAAGTGCACCAACCACAATTGGTATCACTTTCACTTTCATGTTTCATAACTTTTTCAGTTCTCTGGCAAGGTCCAGATATTTGTCCATTTTTTCATTTTCCTTTAGCTTCACCCTGTGATCTGCTGGCACTACAAAATCCACCAGTTGACAAGTTCTTTCTTTTTTGTTTATCAACACTAGGTCTGGTCTTCTTACTGGGATAAGGTGATTCTGGTTTATACATATACCATTTTGTTGTGTGGTCAAAATTTAATTTTTTGCATAATTCCCAGTGGATCATCTTCCCAAACCAGTCGTGTCTAGTTTTGTATTCTCGTTGTGCTAGTTTGCTACATTCGCAGAGTATATGGTTTACAGTCTCATCTCTATTACCATAAAGTCTACATTTACTATTTTGTTGGGTCTTATCAATTTTCGCTTTTATATTGTTTGTCCTTATGGCATTATTTTGTGCAGCAATTATTAATGATTCTGTTTCTCTTTTGAGGTTTCCTTTTCTTAACCATGTTTAAGTCTCTCCATGTGCAACCTCTTCGATTTGTCGTTTGAAGTGTCCATATAATTGTTTTTCTTCCCATTTTTGTTTTCTAGTCTTTGTTGTTTTTGTGTTTGTATTATTATTATTATTATTATTATTATTATTATTATTATGATGATGATGATAATAATAATAATAATAATAATAATAATAATTATTATTATAATAATAATAATAATAATAATAATTATTATTATTATTATTATTATTATTATTGCTCTGTGTTTTTAATATTGAGCACTTTTAGGTTATTTACTGATGCCACTGCAACGGAAAGTTTAAAACGGCAATTGATAAAGTTTTGAAATAAATCAATTCTTAATGGATAATACAATTGTTTTATAAATACATTTTTCTATTTAACCCATAGATGGGACCCTAACAGGTACTACCACTCCGGGTCAGAGTGGACCAGGGAGCAATGGTGATGAAGGGGTGCTCCACATTCCCCAAACCTCCAAAACTGGAACCTCACCATCAGATAGAGTCATTCCCAGGACATGTAGACCCTCAGCCACCGCCTTCTAGCACCCATATGATAAAAAGGGGTTGGGGCTTGCCATAAGGGCAATAGGGTTGGGAAAATCATATAGGTGCTAGGGCTTGACGTGACCAGCCGACTGATCGGAGGGGGCCTCTCCGACCGCCCGTCTAGCCCAAGATAGGGCCAAAGTGGAGTATTGCATGTCATGAACTGCTCATCCACCTGGGCTCTATCCTTAAGCATCACGGGTCGCCACCTACGGCCAACAGGTGGCCCCATTGGGGGAGTCTTACCCCTCTGCAGAGGTGCAGTCGGTGCATTCTAACGCCCCAGCCGACAGGGCGGTCTGGAGTCCTGGATAGAGCGGAGTACATCTTCATTGCCATTATTCCTATACAAATTGGTAGTACCTGATAGAGTCATACATAGTCAAATACATCTGTTTTCAAATTATTTGTATTTGATACGAATGAACTGTTTGACAAAAATTCTTCAGATACTAAACAGAAAATCTAGATAAAACCACACAATGTACGCAGTTACCTGACCTCTAAGGCATAAAATAACCTCAGGCATTTTAGCCATCTATAGACTGATTGAATCAATCAACAATCTATAGATGGCTAAACGGTTTAACGTAGACCTACTAAATGTTATATGTACACTTATTGGATAGAAAATAACGATTTAATGTATAATTTTTGTTTACTTAGAAAGAGGGTATGTAACAATAACCAATAACCAAGAAACCTTATTGCTGCAAGACGTAACTAATACAGAGATTAAATTTCCAAACTTCAAAAGAAAAACAATGAATTATTGTTCTTACTAAAATGATTATTCATAATTAATTAGATATAGCTTATCATACTTATAGGTAGTTCTTCAAGCAACAGATGTAAAATAATTATGTGATATTATTGATTAGATAGGATGAAAAATAACTAAAAAAGACTTGCGGCCAAGCTACCCTGAAAGCACTGGTTCAACTCAGATCACCTAGTATAAGAATATATAGTAGCAGTAGGAATTAGTAGTAGGCGGAGTTCACGAGTTTAAACGAACAGAGGCAGTAGAGATTTGTAGGAGGGGAACTCACAAGTTTTTAAAGAAAGTAAGAAAGGGTAAGAATGTTTAAAAGAAAAAATGCTGCCAAAATATACTTATATATATATATATATATATATAATTTTCTATTAACGGTTTTTATTTATTTGTTCATTTTTGTTTTTAAAATTTTGACGTCTCCACACGGTCGCAACATATTGCAACATCTTACCGGATGTCAGCCTTGTCCTCAACAAACTTTTAAAAAAGAAAAAAAAAGAGAGAAATAAGAAATTACAGTTATTCGCCCATTCATAAAGGAGGAGAAGAAGAAAGAGCGGAAAAAAAGGAGAGGAAAAGGAAATAAGAAGAGAAATTATAACCACACAAATAAAAAAACATAAGCACGTCATTTCTGAAAATAAACTCTGAGGATGAAGCTCTAGCTTTGAAATCGATTAGACATATAAAACATCTTTTTGTCTTTATTTTTTACGCATTGTATTGCCTTCGAATTTTATAATTTTATAACATACTTAACAATGCTTCAAGCAAATTACCAATTACTATATATATATATATATATATATATATATATATATATATATATATATTATATATATTAAATGTTGTTCTGGATCCAAAGGGAGAAAATTCAATATTTTAAAAAAAAAGGTCTGCAAAATGTATTTTGTTCTCAGAAAAAATTGTTTTAATTCTTTTTTTTTTACATATGCAACACGTGTTTCAGATTTTCTGGTATCTTCTTCAGGCTTTGATTGATAATATGAAAAAAAGCCTGAAGATACCAGAAGATCTGAAACACGTGTTGCATATGTAAAACAAAAAGAATTAAACAATTTTTTCTGAGAACAAAATACGTTTTGCGGACCTTCTTTTATATATATATATATATATATATATATATATATATATATATATATATATAACAGAAAAATTACAGAAACACGCACACCTTATGTATAATATATATATAGTGTGTATATATATAATACATGTATATCAATATATAAGAAGATACCAGAATATCTGAAACACGTGTTGCGTATGTGAAATAAAAAGAATAAAACATTTTTTCTGAGAACAATACATTTTGCGGACCTTCTTCTTTTTTTTATATAATATATATATATATATATATATATATATATATATATATGTGTGTGTGTGTGTATTAAAGAAAAAAGCGTAAAAATCGGTTATTTTGTGGTTACGGTACCACTCACAGGAATCTGAATATACCCCTGAGCTTCATCAGACCGCTATCTTTATCGAAAATGGTATACAGATAAATTCTAGAGTTTCTTTTATATATTTTCTCTTGATCCCTGTGATGGTGCCGGATTTCAATTCATCTTATCTTTTTAGCAGGTGGTTGTGTTAGGTTGACGCTGCTGTGTACTTAGATAAGTGACCACTTAGCAACAACGAATACTGTTAGCAGTCTCAGACCTGTGATTGATTTATTGATTGATTGATTGATTGATTTTAACAATTTCAACCGGTCTAGTAATTAGGGAATCACGTTAATTGTAGGTTTTAAGTAATCATTTCTATTTAATAATAATCATTTGTTGTCAAACAGGTATATAGTGTAAACTGACAAATAATAATAATCCTTAGCAAATGATTATAACACTATTTAACTAATCGTATTTAAATAATGTAGTTAGGTTAGGGAATCGTGTAAATTGTATGTTTATACTTAAATTCTTTGCGTAGTTCCTTCTTTCATTATATAGGAATACTTGATACCATATAACTGAATTATTTGTATATATATATATATATATATATATATATATATATATATATATATATATATATATATATATAAAGATTTTTTAAATCATTTTTATAGTGAGTTAGAAGCATTAATTAAAATGTAATAATATATTTTTGAAGGCGTAATAATGCACATTTATGTTTAAAAACATATTTAATTTTTTTCTTTTTTTTCTTTTTTTTTTTGTTGGTCCCTTAATATTTTCAGGCTATGCCCATCTTCAGAGGATCGAAACATTTTTTTTTTAAATTTTCATCTATATTTGATAAACTCAACTGTGATGTTATCCGTTGAATGTTTTAACGTAAATGCAAACTTTTGGCAAAGATGTAGAGTTATGCTCGGCAAATTCCGTTAGATTCCGTGCGGCGTTCTTGTTTCGCGGGATGTTTTGAAAATCATTTCATATATGAATTTTTTTTTTTTTAATACTATAAAATAATGAGGCCCTGCTCGGGGATATTGAAATAAAGATTTTTAAAAATCATTTTTATAGTGAGTTAGAAGCATTAATTAAAATGTAATAATATATTTTTGAAGGCGTAATAATGCACATTTATGTTTAAAAACATATTTAATTTTTTTCTTTTTTTTCTTTTTTTTTGTTGGTCCCTTAATATTTTCAGGCTATTCCCATCTTCAGAGGATCGAAACATTTTTTTTTTTAAATTTTCATCTGCATTTGATAAACTCAACTGTGATGTTAATCCGTTGAATGTTTTAACGTAAATGCAAACTTTTGGTAAAGATGTAGAGTTATGCTCGGCAAATTCCGTTAGATTCCGTATATATATATATATATATATATATATATATATATATATACTATGTATTTTGAAGAAAGTTTTCTTTATTAGATGTTATTTTAATTTTAACCCAATGCACAACAGAGAGATGCTTTTCTTTTAATTCTTTGTTTACTTCAAGTGAAAGAAATGTGTACATAAATGATTTTCAATATTCTTCAAATATCTTGTTTCTGATCGGATGCTTTCCACATTTCTTTTGCCCATTAAAAAAACAATCGGATAAAAACAGGATTAGTTTTCCAACTTTGTGTACATTTTCTAATGGTCGGATATCTGAGTCTAAAACACTAATATTTACATGGACGAAAAATGTAGGCTACAATATAAATCATATTGCAACACAGTATTCAATTCCACAAAAATAAAAATAAAAAAAAACATCTTAAGTAAAAACTAAACAAAACATATAAATATGATCGGACAATGAACGATGTTGAGTGAAGTAACACATCATTGCCATTACTCCGCGCGCTCACACCCTCTCTCTAACTTTTCCCTACTCTGTCTTTGTAATATAATACAAACTGAAAAATAAAATAAAGCTAATTCTTACAGTGAAATATAATTGAGAAAAATCAAATCCAACATTTTCTTCAGAACATATCTTATATATTTTGTTCTTTTAATAAATCTAATTTGTTTATAGTGGTGAAGGCTTGTGTGGACCATCCACACTTTTTGGCACAGTCGATAGGAAAGAATTGGTGCATCAAGGGTTGCCACAAACCCAATCAACGACCGACCTCAGGAATTTTGAATTCAGAGTTATCCCTCTCCTAGACTGGTTACCTACCCAAAGCTGAAGGGCCCAGTTTGACCTTATATATATATATATATAAAGATAAAAGGTGGCTTACCGGTGAATATGGGCACGATCGTTGGAGGTGCACAAAATCCAGGTGTTAAGTCAGCGATATAACAAATACAAAGTGCTCAATACAAAGTAGAGCAAATTTATTAAAGACATGGATACAATAGAAACCTACTCGAGTTTCACCATAAGGATCTTCAGGGTTAAATCCACTAAATTAATCGAGGTACCGATTAATTGCAACCGATCACACGTGTGTTCATTGAATAAGATGTTACGTTATAAACAACGCTTGTTTATGTTTTTAAATTTCACACAGTAAGTTGTATTTTCTAGTATTAAAATGTAAACAAAAGATGCGAGTCAATTTGTGGGAATTTATTTTACTATGGTTGTTTAATAAGAATATGACTTATGAGGCGTAAGAGTGGTTTTATAAGCAAAACCGATTGAAATTATTTATTGATTTTGCTTTAGTTGGAGGGTATATCCCGACCAGAGGTAGCAGCTGAAAAATAAGTCTAGCTGCACTGATGAGGGGTAAACCCCGAAACGCGCGTCTGTAGATTGCTTTATATATATATATATATATATATATATATATATATATATATATATATATATATATATATACTGCAAACTGAAGTCTGTGTTCTTTCTTTATATATATATATATATATATATATATATATATATATATATATATATAAAGCAATCTACAGACGCGCGTTTCGGAGTTTACCCCTCATCAGTGCAGCTAGACTTATTTTTCAGCAGCTACCTCTGGTCGGGATATATACATATATATATATATATATATTATATATATATATATATATATAACAGATCACCGAGTTTCAGTACCGATGAACTTGTTCATTACTTAAATGGTGACCATTTAAGCAACAGGCGGTACTTTAAGACTTGATTCCTCATTAAATGATCCAAAAAGGGTGTAAAGCAAAACAACCAAATACGATGTTTTGGAGGATGGCAAGACAGAAGTAATTGGGAAGGAGCTTTATTTGTCTCATACCCCACCTGTATGGACTGGGCACAAGGCTCCGTTATAACGTGGGCCCACCCACAAGCCGAAGCTAATAGGTGGGAGAGAACAAAAATTGCGTCGATCCCATCGGCATTCCCCCTCAAGGGGGCGCCTCAGGCGCTGGGCAATAAACCCAGCCCTGCCCCCAAAGGGGCAGGTAATGCCTGGAGGGATGGCCCTCTGGGATCGACGCTATT
The DNA here is from genome assembly GCA_023376005.1 of Doryteuthis pealeii. Lineage (NCBI taxonomy): Eukaryota > Metazoa > Mollusca > Cephalopoda > Myopsida > Loliginidae > Doryteuthis > Doryteuthis pealeii. Next base: position 118,283,600 of record CM042144.1, read on the forward strand.
AATTCAAGCCCACCGATCCAGTGGCCGAAGCGCACTGGACCCCCGACCCGAAGGCCGGGTGAAGGAGGAGAAGTAATTGGGAAGGAGCAATTGAAGACAATGGAAACAATGATAAAAGTGTGAACTACTGAATTATGGAAAAACCTGTCTTTATTCTCTGTCCTGTTTAACTCTGAATAAAGATTTGCAGAGTCTTGAAATTTGACAGAATGATATTTTGCAACCTTTCTGCTATTCTTAAACAATATTTAGCCACCAAATTATAACTTATAATTCTAAATTCTTTTTTAAGTCTTTTATTGTATCTGAAAATTCGTAGTGTCTCGTATTTTAGCCTTCTGGTATTTTGTGTTCTTGATAATTCTCTATCTGTCTGGAATAATTCCTTTTAATTCCTTTTAAAACAGACATCATAATAAACATCGATTTTCTTTGTTCACCGAAACTTGGCAAAAGTCTCTAATACCATTGTTTTTATTTCTGACACTATGGAACTTAATACATTTTAGGAGAGGACCTCTTGCTAAAATACAAAAGCGATTCCTTAAAAGTACTTAAGAAAATATACATAATCGATTAACGACTGAATATAATATCTATTCATACAAAAAGAGTTTTATATAATTTTCTCAATTTGGTTTGAAGCGTATGCAAATATTTATATCCTTCGAAATCGTTTTTTCGAAATTCATTTTGTTGTTTCAGATTATTTATATATATATATATATATATATATATATATATATATATATCTTATTATAATGGAGATTGTGTGTTTTTCTGTCTGTAACCGAAACTAAATCACTACTCAAGTCACAATTCCCTTAGTAATTGACGTCACATTCACCATGAATTTATCCTTAATTTTAACCTCAATTATTAATAAAATTGTTTACATTACTTATACTGTTAACCATAAGTACATACTAATAACTTGAATTTTTTCCTTTTTTTTTTTTTTTTTTTCTTTTTCTTTTTTTTTTATACATTTATAAATTATAAATACATTTATAAATTTAAATACATTTTTTTTATACATTTATAATTATAAATACATTTTCTATTTAAAAAAAATTCATTTAGGAAGAAATGCTATAGCTGTACTGCTTCAGTTCAATTCTTTTGATAAAGAGGTATTACCTCGAAAATTCAAGAAATAATAAAAAATACAGGTCAACACACACACCATTGTTACCGT
>CM042144.1:118289797-118294797 GCA_023376005.1 Doryteuthis pealeii
ACGGGAAATGGACTCGTCGCCCCGAGTTCAAATCTTGTACGTGGTAATTGTATTTCACTTAGCGCTAATACCCTTGGGAAAGGTATGAATCCTACTCTCCCTCCAGCAATAGGTAAATAGCAGAGCAGACTTGGTTCGTTAACCATGGCAAGGTAACCAGTCTAGGAGAAGGAAAACTCTGAATTCAAACCTGTTGAACTGCGCTTAAGAAAGGAGTTGGTAAATATATATATGAATAATCGTTTTTTATTTGTTGGACTGAAAATTGCGTTTGGGCAATACAGTTTTAAATTAGTTTTCCTTCTCATATAATGGTTGCCTTACAAAGGCTAAAAAACAGTTGGGTGCTATATTTATAAGTAAACAGTGCTTGATATCATTGATAGAGCATTTAGTTCAGGAAGAGTGGATATGGAGTCAACATCGCTTGGTTACTGACAGCTTCTCGTAAACTGCAAGTAACCAGGCGCTGTTGATTTATGTCCACGCTGCCTTAACTGATATATATATATAAGGAATAAGTACAATCGTACAATAAACACAATTCCCTATATATATATACCAAGCCCTCAGTACGAGTAGGATGGGACACAAAGTCAATTTTTTAAGCGGAGTTGAACAGGTTTGAATTCAGAGTTTTCCTTTTCCTAGACCGGTTGCCATACCAATGTAAAATAGCCTAGTCTGTCCTACTATTTATCCATAGCAGGAGGGAGAATCGTAGGATTCATAACTTTCCCAATGGTATTAGTTCTACTAGCAAATATATGCACCCTCCGGGTGCAAGTATTTAAGTTTTGATATAATAAAATATCATATTAAATTAGAAAGGCTAATGAAACTGACTAAGAATGCAGATAAAAAGATCTGCAACAGAGGGGGTATAATCGAAAAATAGAACAACTTTGAAACTAACTATTCCATCATTTTCCATTACTCCCCTCTTTCATTGGTAAATTTTCCTCATTTAACTATTTAGTTAAAATAGGAAGTAAAGGATAATATTACAGTTATTTCTTCTTGTAAATAAATTTCTTTTAAGATTTATCCACGAGATTTTTGTTTATATTTCTTAAGATAAAACCAAACAATTAGAAATCAATAATACCAAGCACATATTTATTAAAATAAAATTTTAAATATCAATATGCAAATTAGCCTTCTCGTTCAAACTGTAAATCGCTATTTTGTTGTATATATAAATACAATTGCATGTTATTAGTACGTAGATATGGTCAACAGTATTAATAATGTAAAACAATTTTTATTAATAACTGAAGGTTTAAAAGAATGAAATCATGGAGAATTTGACGTAAATAATTAAGGGAATTGTGACTTGAGTAGTAATATAGTTTCGGTTACAGACAGAAAAACACCAATCTCCATTATAATAAGATGTGAAATATGAACTCTAGTAGCCGAGTCCATTTTCTCTGACCATACCCATTACAACACGCGCCTCCTGGCAACATATATAGCAATTTTCTAATGAAAGAATCTGTATTTAAAATCCGGTCTCTGTTCGAGCTGAGATCATTCTGATTGATTCATTCCTTGATTTTAACGGTAGACAAACCGTCTAGTATTATTTTATACCTAGCAGTTAGGGAATCACGTTCATTGTTTTTTTTACTCACCATGAAGTGATTTTAAGTATTCCTATCCAATACAAATAATCGGAAAACAGTTGTTTCAATATTTCTAACACTAATAATTATATGGTTTCAAGTAATTTTTCTATTAATGATTGTCATTTGTTTGAATACTGTTATAAGGCTTCAAGTAACTAATCTATTAATAATGGAGATTCGCTTTCGGTTTTTGTCTGTAACAAAAATTACGTCACTGCTTACCTCACTATACCCGAAATCGTCACATTACCCAACACATAATCCAACATCATAACATAGAATAATATACTCAAAATGTGAGCATGCAACGTTAGACAATCCTCATTGTTTCAATAATAGCTGCCGCGTATATATTATATATAGATCGTTTTATTCTAATATAATATTTAAAGTTATCGGAACTGTTTCTATTTAAAATTGTCTTTCTTCTTTTTTTTACTCCTTTAATAAATTTGACGATTTTACATACTTATGGTACACACTCTATGACATTGAATTTTCATCTCCCATCCCCTCAGCCAATATCTTTCAAAAAATCATTTTTACATCGCCCGGAGAGTGTCTTTTTATTTTGCTAAATAATAATAATAATAATAATAATAATAATCATTAGTAAACAATAATAGCTGCAATTAACTATTCTTAGTAGAATAAGTTACAGTTATATATTATCAAGTACAGACTCTAGACTACAAATAATTTTCAACCATATCTATTTCACCTAAGAGGTCATAGTGGACCATTCCAGATCATAGTGTACCTGGGGTTATTGATAAGGGAGAAGTACTTCAAATTCCCCAGATCTTCAGAACTGGAGCCCCATCATTAGATGCAGTTTAGTCCTAGCAAATACTGCCCTTTTTGGCGGGGGTATTGCCTCTCTGCAGAGGATAGTCAACGTATTTATGGGTCCCTAACAGGTACAACAACGTGGACCTGGGAATAACAACTCGCCAGATCTCCGGAACTGGAGCCTCACTATCAGATACAGTTTAGTTTCCTAGCCAAGACAACACATTTTGGTTGGGATTGGGATGGTTGGTAGTATTACCCATCTGCTGGGACACAGTCAATGAATTCTAAGGCCCTTCGACAAGGCCCTTTAAAAAAGATCAGCGGAGACTGGAATGGTATTTTATTGGCCTTCTTTCGAACAGAACTCTTCACTTTATTACGTTTAGTCAACTGCAAACCTTTAGAGATGTTACTATTTTAATGTAATGTCACCTCTGAAAACATTTTCGCAATGTCTTTTGGGTGCGCACGTCCGGAATAAGAACTGTCAGATGTTAAATTCGCCGACAACTTCTTTTTCTTTTTTTCTTTTCTTCTTCTTTCAATTAGTTCACTAAACAGCTTTTAATGGACAAACTCGCAAATTCATTTATCAACCAATGAAAGTCACATTTGATGGATGTCGAATCTAAGAGTAATTAATTAATTAAACCGAATGACTCCAAATTCTGCTTTGTCTTCAATTAAGGCGTAGCATTTGACAAGGAAACGTGTTCTTTGCTGAACTTTACTCTTTAAAAGTTGGAAAATTATATTTACAAGGAAATACTGTTTCCAACGTAAAGTATTCTTATGCTCACAAATAAGAATTCCGAAATGGGTATCAATGACAGTTTAACTACAGTCTATGAATTAACATTTTACGAATTGCGTTACGGTTTTAGGGATTAAGGTTGTATTTAATTACGTATTGCTTAAAGAAATAAACAACAAAAAACCCAAATTAACCCAAATTACTATACATTTAATGTTGAAAATTATTTTTCTTAACTAAGTTTAATTGAAATTATACATTGCAATACTATCACAAACAACTGTCTCAATAATAGAGTCAATAATTAATTTCAATGGTTGATTAAATGTATAGTAATTTGTTGTTTTTTTATTTATTTTTTAAAAGAATATGTAATTAAAAACAATCTTAATCCACTAAAACCGTAACCCAATTTGTAAAATGTTAATTCATAGACTGTAGTTAAACTGTCATTGGGACAACCAAAAAAAAAAACTTTCCGTTTTAATTTTCCGACCTATATCAGAAGTCAACTAAAAATGTTTGATACTGCCTCTCTTCCAACTTAATCCTTTCAGACATGCATTTCGTTATTTTAAACAAACTAGCAAATATATGCACCCTCCGGGTGCAAGTATTTAAGTTTTAATGTAATAAAATATTGTATTAAATTAGAAAGGCTAATGAAACTAAATAAGAATACAGATAAAAAGATTTGAAACAGAGGGAGTATAATAAAAAATGGAACAACTGAAACTTACTCTTCCATCACTCTCGTCTTTCATTGTTATTTTTTCTAATTTAAGTATTTAGTTAAAAGAGGAAGTAAAGAATAAAATGACAGTTATTTTATCTTGTTAATGGATTTTATTTAAGATTCATTGAAGAGATTTTTGCTTATATTCATTAAAATAAAACCAAACAGTTAGAAATAAATAAGACTAAGCACATATTTATTAAATTCGATTTTTTAATATTAATATGCAAATTAGCCTTTCCTTTCACACTGTAAACCGCTATTTTGTTGTATATATAAATATAATTGCATGTTGTCAGTATGTAGACATAGTTAACAGTATTAATAATGTAAGACAATTTTATCAATAATTGAGGTTTAGATAAAAATAAAATCATGGAGAATGTGATGTCAATAACTAAGAGAATTGTGACTTGAGTAGGAATATAGTTTCGGTTACAGACAGAAAAACACACAATCTCCATTATAATAAGATATTATTTATCAAAGTCGTTCCACCTTTCTCGAATGACAGTTAATAAAAATTCACTGGTGGATTGAACATTCTATGTTCAATCTTTTTTTAAAATGTCCAATGTAAGAGTTTTAATTAGATTTGCTGTTCATGTCACATGTTTTAATCACCTTTGCTTTATGACCAGATAAATTATCTTCATTTAAATGACATGTAGTCTCCTATCGGAATTACTTAATGAAAATTAACCACTTTTCTTCAGGAATTAATCTCCATATGTTTCATTTGAACGGCACCAGACAAAAGTTCCAGTGTCGCCGCCTTGTTCAATGTTGATTCTTGATTCATCATTGACTATAACTTTCATTCAGTTTTTCATACACCATGATTGATTACGGTCAAGTCACACTGAAATCCCTGTTTCCCGCTAGATACCAGTTCAATACTTAATTGTTGGAACCACTTAAGCAACAGCAGTTACTGTAAGCAATCTGAGTCCTTTGTTTATCAAAATGATTTGAAATGATGTAATAAGAGTTAATATGCTGTAAAACCAACCAAACCAACCAAACACCATGACGATTACTCTTTATTCCATGTAACCTAGTGATACCCAAAATGAGACTAAAT
>CM042144.1:118299797-118347297 GCA_023376005.1 Doryteuthis pealeii
GAAGTGATGGTTAACAAGCCAGTCCCTAAGGTCAGTTGTTAGCATAGTGAGTTCTATTCTCGAGAAGTCAACACTAAGTTAGACACAACTGTCATCATCATCATGGCGTACCGACAGCACGGTTTCCTTTGACTCTCTGTCTCTCTGCTCTCTCTGTCTCTGTCTCTCTCTCACCATCCGTCCATACAGCCCTCGTACTTGGTAAGTCCTCTAAATGGCATCTAGTAACCACACAGTTTTTGTAATTTTTTGCTGGTTGCCCAACACTGGTTGACCATGTGTAGCCTTGTGGGTGGTAAGTAGTTTAATGTTTTAGGTAAAAAGGTGTCTGTGGTTATTCTTCGTGCGTGTTCTCTGGGTTTGCTTTTAGTTTGAGTTTGCCATTTAATGCCCAGACTTGTTGATGTCTTTCACTTGATAGTAATTGATATGTTAAGTCTGTTACAGAAGGATAAAGTTGTACTTTGCAGGTACGAAAAAATACGGGCGAGTTTACTTCTTCTCTTCTAATAACGTGGAGCTTATTTTGAGTCAGATTATGATTTCTGCCATTCAGATCTGTATATGGATTTTAGATTTGCTCATATGTGTCTGAAGTGCCCAATGTGACTTGGTATCCAGAATTTAGTTTAATGACTTAGGCTTAATTCGCAGGTCATAGCCACTAGGTCTAAACTCGAATGGCCAAGATGTTATCTTGGGGTGGGATCGGAAGTGTGTTCTTTTTCCTGTTTATGAGTTTGTACTCATCTTTCCAGCAGTGGCCAATATATCATGCTGATCTTAATAATATAGTTTGTGAGATGTAATAAGGTAAGTGACCGCAAAGATGCTCTTTTGTTGGTTACTCATTCCAGGATTTGTTTAAAACAGCGCGCTGCATCTTTGTTTGTTGTTTGTTTATTGATTTTAACGGCATATCAACCCGTCTGGAGTTATGTCATGCCTAACGGTTAGGTAGTTATACATATCGTGTATTTATATTTATATTTAGAAATTAAAAAATTGTTAGCATTATTGGGAGTATGTTGTATGGTATTGCTTTGTTTCATGTCTATATTCTATGCTATAATTTTGTTTCCCTAAAAAAAAAGAGAGAATATCCTCCATGTTGACATTTTCAAACAGATATTTTCATATTGTTTGCTTTAAAATAACGGTTTCTGATGTGAGCAAGAAACCTGCATTCCATGAATAAGTGTTTAACTGTCAAAGGAGTTTGACATGTTCCACATTGTGGTTGTTCTTCTTGTTTTAGTATATTGGAGAGCGTTAGTCTTGTATGACCAATGCGCCATCCAGAAATCATAATTATTTAAAAATTTAATTTTTTTTTCAAATCGTTGGTTTAATTCCATTTTTAAGGGGGGAGGTGCTTTTCCCTTGGACCACAACGGAAGTGTGGAGAGGGTATAGTTCATACTACATATCAACTCGCCCAGGTTACGTGGTTCCACGTTTGTTCTTTTTTGGACACTACGCCATCGTCTTTAGTAGACGGATGGATCCCAACAGATATCCAGATACTTATTCAAAGAATGCTCTGAAATCATCATCTTCAATATTCTATATCCGCTCGTTAGTTGTGTTAAAAAGTAGTTGTATTTCTTCAACACAGAATAGTTCCTATGCTTCACGTTTGGAGCAAACGTAAGAAGCATTGTATTTCTTTTGTGCTATTTTACTGCATTTGCTTATAATTTGATTAATAGTTTCATCAATACCCCAACATAATATTTATGTTGCTATGGCATTATTTTGTGCTGCTTACTTATAAAAAAGCGCTAGTGAAAAGGGGATAGACTCCCTCACTGACTGGCTGATACCGACTTTAGGCCGCCCCGACGACTTTACTTTTACTTTACTTATAAAAAAGAAATTTCCTCTCTTCAGGTTTCCTTCTTCTTGGTCATGTAAAGAACGTGTCCAATTCCCTTTATTTGTCTCTTTACCTATCCGTACAGTTGCTTTTCTTCCTATTGTTGTTTTCTAGTTTTTGGGATGTTGCTTTGCGCTTTTTTCTTAAATCATTTATGTTTACTAGCAAATATATGCACCTTCCGGGTGCAAGTATTTAAGTTTTGATATAATAAAATATCATGTTAAATTAGAAAGGCTAATGAAACTGACTAAGAATACAGATAAAAGATCTGCAACAGAGGGGGTATAATCGAAAAATAGAACAACTTTGAAACTAACTATTCCATCCTTTTCCATTACTCCCCTCTTTCATTGGTAAATTTTCCTAATTTAACTATTTAGTTAAAATAGGAAGTAAAGATAATATTACAGTTATTTCTTCTTGTAAATAAATTTCTTTTAAGATTTATCCACGAGATTTTTGTTTATATTTCTTAAGATAAAACCAAACAATTAGAAATCAATAATACCAAGCACATATTTATTAAAATAAAATTTTGAATATCAATATGCAAATTAGCCTTCTCGTTCAAACTGTAAACCGCTATTTTGTTGTATATATAAATACAATTGCATGTTATTAGTATGTAGATATGGTCAACAGTATTAATAATGTAAAACAAGTTTTATTAATAACTGAAGGTTTAAAAGATTAAAATCATGGAGTATTTGACGTAAATAATTAAGGCAATTGTGACTTGAGTAGTAATATAGTTTCGGTTACAGACAGAAAAACACACAATCTCCATTATGATAAGATATTGCTGTTACTGGCTACTGTAATCAGCCTTTCTTTGCCTTTTTGTATATTTTTCGATTCCCTAAATTGTTGCCTCTACACAATCCTCGTTGCTGATTAGCCCTCTGACTCCCTATTTTCTTGACATATATAGTATCTATGTTTTTTCTCGGTTGTAAGGTCTAGTGCATCGTTATTAATTTCATTGTTATATGGTCTATGTGACTAAGTTCCGACCCCTTTAAGAATAGTCTCCATCGAAGGGACATAACCATTCCTTTGATGAGATTTCTGATGCAAAGGTTGGTTTCAATGAGTTTTCTTCTTCTTCTTTGGGGTATTATTTTCTAACTCTTTGCTTGATGGTATACGCTTCTAATGTTTTCAGGTATTTGCAATTTTCTGTTTAAAAAAATATTTTGATATTTTCTTGATTAAGCAGTTCTAATGATGCATGTGATCCTGAACAAGATGTGGAACCAACACTCCACGAGAATACAGCTGTACGGCCACCAGCCGCATATCACCCAAACTATCCGAGTAAGACGGACAAGACACGCGGGACACTGCTGGAGAAGCAAGGACGAACTCATAAGCGACGTCCTCCTGTGGAAGCCAGCACATGGACACGCCAGTGTGGGCCGACCAGCAAAGACGTACATTGATCAGCTCTGTGCGGATACAGGATGCTGCATAGAGGACCTTCCGAGAATGATGAGTGATAGGGACGGATGGAGAGAGATTGTCATGATATCCGTGCGAACAGCGCAACATGATGATGATGATTCCTTCCATTGTTTCTCTTTTCTCTTTTTTTTTCGTAATAAAAAAGGCACATTTTTCAATACTAAATCCTATTCTTATAACTTGGCAGTAGATTCTTACCGTTTGCATAAAGGTTTTTAATTTGTTTTCATTCTTGTCAAATATTTTAATATCATCCATATACATGAGCTGTTTAATCTTTTCCTCTGACTATGCAGATTTTTAGACTATTTTGCATTATCATTACCGTTATTATAAAAATGAAATAATCATTCTTTCAAAATTCTTCTTTTCGTGTTTTTTAATCCAATTATTTTTTTGATTTTACTATAAACGGTTTATAAATTTATAGTCGATTCAAATGCGGAAAATTTAAATATTAAAAGAAAACGTTCGTTCTCGTTAAGCAAAATGTTCAGTTTTCTTTTTGTTCCTACGTAAACAAGGAGTTTAACTCATGTTGAAAAAGTGAGAACGTGAAAACAAGAATTGAAAATGCAAAGGCTCTAATTAAATTATTGCGATTTGGCTGTACAATTAGGAAGTTAATAATGAAGCCGACGTGACTAAACAATTTCATCAATTTTGCGCAATTAATTTTTTATAATAATAATAATAATAATAATAATAATAAGAAGAAGAAGAAGAAGAAGAAGAAAACAAATTAGAAGAAGAAGAAGAAGAAGAAGAAGAAGAAGAAAACAAATTAGAAGAAAAGAAGAAGAAGAAGAAGAAGAAGAAGAAGAAGAAAGAAGAAGAAGAAGAAGAAGAAGAGAAGAAGAAGAAGAAGAAGAAGAAGAAGAAGAAAGGAAGAGAAGAAGAAGAAGAAGAAGAAGAAGAAGAAGAAGAAGAAGAAGAAGAAGAACAAATTAGAAGAAAAAAAGAAGACATTAGAAGAAGAAGAAGAAGAAGAAGAAGAGAAGAAGAAGAAGAAGAAGAGAAGAAGAAGAAGAAGAAGAAGAAGAAGAAGAGAGAAGAAGAAGAAGAAGAAGAAGAAGAAGAAGGGACAGGGTAGAAGAAGAAGAAGAAGAAGAAGAAGAAGAAGAAGAAGAAGAAGAAGAAGAAGAAGAAGAAGAAGAGAAGAAGAAGAAGAAGAAGAAGAAGAAGAAGAAGAAGAAGAAGAAGAAGAAGAAATATTGACATGAAACCATCTGTCCTTATTGAATAAAAGATAGAAATATAATCATATCTTAAGGCAGAGAGCCCACATTACCATTTTTGGCATGCGGATTAGATAAGAAAGTTTTATGGAAACCGGGAAAATTAAAGTTAGCTGCATAAATTAATGCGCCAAAATAATATGTGTAATATCTTTTGTTTGTATTAAGTACGGTTACTGCTAATCTTAGTGCTCATCAAATTAGAACACTTGTTAATAGGAATGGCGGACTTGAATTAATGCTTTGATTTACAATCGTACAATGGCCGGTGTATATATGGAATAAGTGTCAACCTTGCTAGCATAATCTAATATGTAAATAAGTTATATGATATTTCAACGTGGTGTCGTTTTCTTATTCAATACGAAGAAAACTGGAAAGCGTCTTTTTTTTATAAATATGAAACCGTCTCTGTTACACGATATGGTCCGTGTCTCACACTGTCTGAAATAACTACAATCTATCTATCTATCTATATATATATATATATATATATATATATATATATATATATATATATATATATTAAACACGCACATATATTTACCAACTCCTCCGCACAAGCAGGATGTGACACAATGTCAATTTCTTAAGCGGGGTTTAACAGGTTTGAATTCAGAGTTTTCCTTCTCCAATACTGAGTGCCTAACCAAGGAGTCCAGTCTACCCTACTATTTACCTATATATATATATATATATATATATATATATATATATATATATTACCCATGATCCCGTCTTTGTTCCTTTTTTATTAATAAAAATCGGACACTCGGTTTGGACATTCATCGTATATCAGAGCAAACCCGCAAAATGGATCGGTCGAAATGTGATTACAGCAAAACGAACACAATGAATTAGTTCAATGATTATACTTGGAACTATAAACAAGGAGGCGTATCCTATAATTGTTATCGTCACTTACTGGTCCCATGATCTAGTTTTGGTCGTGTGGGCATTACTCATGTAGCGTGTCTTTAACGGAATAGCCTAAGAGAACCCATCCATTTTCAGGTTTATAACTGGTTTAAATTCAGAGATTTCCGTCTCCTAGACCGGCTGCCATACTAGGGTTACAGTCTGCCCTACTATTAAGCCATAGTTGGAGGGAGAATATTTAGATTCATACCTTTCCTAAATGTATTATCACTAAGCGAAACGCAAACAGCTCGTTCAGGATTTGAACACGAGTCATCTTCCTACGACGATAATCGTTACGTCATGTGCACTTCCTAAAAATTTATATTTATAAAAAATTCATTAAAATATTATGCTGAATTTTTATTTCTTATTTCATAATTATTTATTTATTTATTTATTTTTAAATCAAATATTTAACATTGATATGATATATAGGAACATTTAACATTGATATAATATATAGGAATATTTAACATTGATATGATACATTTAACATTGATATAATATATAGGAACATTTAACATTGATATGGAACATATACATTGATATGATATATAGGAACATTTAACATTGATATAATATATAGGAACATTTAACATTGATATGATATATAGGAACATTTAACATTGATATAATATATAGGAAATTTAACATTGATATGATATATAGGAACATTTAACATTGATATAATATATAGGAATATTTAACATTGATATATATATAGGAACATTTAACATTGATATAATATATAGGAACATTTAACATTTACATTTAACATTGATATGATATATATATAGGAACATTTAACATTGATATAATATATAGAACATTTAACATTGATATATATATAGGAACATTTAACATTGATATAACATATATATTGATATGATATATAGGAACATTTAACATTGATAGATATAGGAACATTTAACATTGATATGGATAGGAACATTTAACATTGATATCCCCATACCTTTCCAAGACCTTAGCGCTATATGAAATGCAAAAGCCTCGTTCAGGATTTGAATGCGGGTCGCCGTGTCTAATTCTTCTGACAATAACTATTACACAATGGGCGCCTCCACATGTGATTTAATATGATGAAATAAAGTAAGATATCCTTTTGAATGAATAAACTGTTTTAATTACCTACTTGCATAAAATTAGATCGTAATCCTTTTAAATAATTCATAAATAATTAAGATTATTCTTATTTATTCCCGTCCTCTTATTTTTCTAGCCGTTCGATGTATTCTGATATTAGTCACAAATTTACTTAGCAGGTGCACTTTTACAATCTTTATTATTGTTGGACACTGCATGCTGTTTTCAATGCCTGCAAATTCTTCATGCATTCCAAAGCCATAAACCTTCAAAATAGCTTCATTTTCCACAATTATTCTGGTAATCTTTTCAACGTCCGAACGTTTAAAATCGCAATGAGCAAAACCATCCTCGATTTTTGTAGTGAGAGAGGAGACCCACCTCGTGCAACACGGTGTGACAGAGAGAGTGGCGGGCGTGAAGACTTGCCGTATTCTCGAAGGAAGCGGGCTAGGCTTTGCCTAGCGTGTAGCACTGACCTCGAGTCGAACCTGCTTCCTTCAGAATGTGAGAGCTGTGGACGATCAGTGAAATAAGAAATAGCATAGTGGCCCGGATGTAGGTAGTCGCGCCGTGTTGGCGAGTGTCGCACGTGCTGCACGGACAATTATGAGTGAGGAGCCCGGATGTGGTGAAATTGAGGTGTATTTAAAGGACTTATTCTCACAGACCAGGAAGAACGACTGCAGTAGTATTTTGTTGTCGGGACAAAGATATAATTTTGGATATTGGATTTTGGAGCGTGATACAGTTGGGAGTGTTTAGACTGTCGATTGGAACCTTGCGTCAGACTTGACTGTGACCCCCCACACTGATTAGAATATTCTTGTGGTTTATTATTATTGTAACTAAGTGTGTGCTCACAATAGGGACACGAGAGATATTGTCTGAACAATGTTATGTTATGAATGGACAGGGACATTAATGATGCAATATTAGCGTCATATATGAATAAAGTGTCGCTGTCAACACTCGAGTTGAAACACTGATCACCAGAGAATGAAAATGGCCGACCTATATCATCTATACATATATAAAGATCAGTTGTGTGTATGTATGTCCAGTGGAAACTACGAAAATAATACAATTAATGACAAAGTAAATGTACATACACATTCACTATCACCAGAGCTTGCTTTTTGTGCAAAAATAATGAAGATTATATCTCTATCAGGGAATATATTTAAGAATTGGGATTTCAATAGTAAGAGAAGGGGAAGTCATTGGTTGCGTTCATGATTAAAACATAATTCAATTATGTAAGACCAAAAGAATCATAGTATATCCCTCTACTCAGACAATGCCGGGTAGTCGATTCTAGTACATATGTAAAGGGCAGTTGGTGTCTATGTATGTCCAGATGAAACTACGAAAATAAAACAATTAACGACAAAATAAATATATATACGCATTAAATCCCACCCGTGTTTGGTTTTTATACAGAAATCCTGAAGATTTGATTTATATTTGAAGGTAATTAAAACTTAAACTATACATAGAAATAGCATAGGATTTCTACTAACAAATGTCCAGCATTTGTAAATCTCAAAAGTAAACAAATCAATAGAACATGGCTCCTTCCTCTACCCAGGCGATGCTGGGTAACCGCTTCTAGTCTGATATAAATAGAAGTACCGTGCTGTAGGGAGAGGGAATTACAATCATAGATCGGCCAGGTGAACACTGTGTGTTCAAGCGACTCCATATTGTACTTAGAACAGCGACTATTACGGATAAGTAATAATTTTTCGATATATTAATATTTTGAAGGCCAGTACAATGCGTATGAAAAATAAAAACAAAAAATATTATTTTTGTCTTATCGATTTCGAAGCAAAAGCTTCATCATCAGAGTTCATTTTCAGAAATGACGTGCTTATGTTTTTATTTGTGTGGTTATAATTTCTCTTCTTATTTTTTACCTCTCCTTTTTTCTTCTCTTTCTTCTTCTCCTCCTTTATGAATGAAATGGGCGAATAACTGTAATTTCTTATTTCTCTCTCTCTTTTTTTTTAAAATAATTTTTCATTTATCTTTATTTATGTTACCTTAAAATATATATTTTTAACAACTCAGAACAGGCATACAATTATATAGCACAAATTTGGCTGTAAGCAATCTCTTCACCACAGTGGTTAAGAGAGAGAGAGAGAGAGAGAGAGAGAGAGAGAGAGAGAGAGAGAGAGAGAGCAGCATCGTCCCAATTCTTTTACCACCAACTGACTAATACCACTGGAAAGAGGTAAAAAATAAAATAAATCACGATAATGTGTTAACAGGCAAAACAAAACAAACTTTGTATTGTCTTCTCGCTCTAAAACTTCTCAGGTAACTTTTGTTCATTATTTTTTTTATTTTTAACACAAAGCTTTGAGAAGCTTCCCTTTCATGTACTCTATTCATGGCTTAGAATACTGCTTAATGAAACACCCCCCCCCCAAAAAAAAGAGAAAAAGATTTAATGAAGTAAATTTATTAAAAGGAAAATTAGAATAAAAAAGTTGACAAAAAAAAACAATGAATAAAGGCAAATAGTGAATGTGAATTCAGCCTTTACACAAGAGAATATCATTCAAGTCTATTGTACACTCAGATTAACAATGATTATTGTAAATTGACTTGACTCTGGTCAATATATTAGATGCTGATAGACTGAGATTAGTTCTCAAGAAAGGGAAGTAAATTATTAAAACCTCTTGTTTTGTAGTGTATTGACTAATATTAATAATATAATATATTTTCGTTTTTGTAATCAAATACATATGATATAATTAAGTGGTTATTCTATTATTTATTGTATGTCGATGTGACATTACAAGAATTAGTTTGTATGGTCCAATTAAACAGCTTGGCTGTCGATATAAAGATAGCTTAAAATGTACATTTGTTGGAGGTCTTTCGATATTTGGCAAGATTAATTAATTAATTTATTCAGAATACTAACTACTAGCTATCCAGATATTATTTTAGGTACCCAGTTAATGTAGCCGTGTCAGTAATACTATATGGTTGCACCACTTGGACTTTAACGAAACATCTAGAGAAAAAGCTATATAGAAACTACACAATGATGTTGTGTGCTATTTTGAACAAACTCCTTGAAGCAGCAAAAGAGCAGCTATATGGCCGCTTACACCCCATCTAACAAACCATCCATAAAAAATGATTAAAGATATGATGGGCGCTGCTAGAGATTTAAAGACGAGCTCATATGTGATGTTCTCATATGAACTTCTACACATGGACACATTATTTTTGTCCGACCGGAAAAAATTACATTTATCAGCTCTGTACGGGCGCTGTATGTCATATAGAAGACTTGCCAAGTGAGATGACATATAAGTATTGCATACTGACGTTTTCACGGTACCAAATCGATATAATGTTGTATACCCTTTTCTTCTTACTTCTAGTCGTCTTCTCTTCTGGCCGGCTTTGCTATTCTGATCGTCTATCATCTTGGTCTGGTCTAGCGTCTAGTGTTGTCTTGGGATTCCGGTCTGGTCTTCTATGGGGATTTCTCGTTATCAAAAGCCCTGTGTCATTGTTAGTTTTTAGGTAATAAACACAAGACTTCAATTTACGTTGATGTTACTTTATTACCATATCCCCAACCCAGACAATCTGCGCAGTTGAGGGACCGCGTGTATAACACGACTTACCCCTTCGAGATCGCTGCTACCTTTTAACTGACTGAATTACTTAATATCCTTAAACCGGAAGACAGGATCTTCTATGCCTTCAGGTTCTCACGATTTATTCCTGGAAGGCAAGGTGAGAGTGAGGTCAAGCGCCGTCAATCACTCTCAAGGCCATCAGCTGCTCTAATCGCCATTATGATTTCTACACTATTGCCATAAAAGCATTAGGGATCCAATAATTATGTAACATAAGAACAGATGGCAAAATAGAGAGTCAATGTAATCTATACTTATCAGCACGTCTTGATGACAATGATGAGGATGATGTAAAGAACGTAATGAAATAGTCACATGAGCTACTGACAGCCACTCTGCTTCTTGAATGGTATAGAAAGTGCCATGTCATTTAAGTGATTAGTGACCACAACTATTCACAACTACCTTTAACAGTGTAGGGGCTAGAACTCTCCTGTGCCCAGGGTACAGGAAGTAGGGTGATTAACGTCCCTTGTCAGGTTGTAAGAACATCATCGACCGGTCTCGGCCTCGAGGAGTAAGCCTCGTAGAATCGGGCTCTCGTCACTCAGTCAAGTGTGACTGAAGAAAATCCCTCAGTGAGGGAGCATAGCCGGCTACACCACCTCAGTGAGGGAGATAAAATACTGTAAGTACTACCTTCAAGTACTCGTTATATTGTTGTGTCTAGTTCTGTTTTACATGTTAATAAACTTGGTTAAAAGTACATGTGCTTTTCCCTCGTTATTTTGATTTGTGTACCTGTATATTATTCCTCATTGTCTGTACACAAATATTCCTACATCGGTAAGCAGTTAAATAGTCCATGAAGCGATGGCTCATATATTAGTCCGGTGGGCCAGTAAAAATTGACATTTCTATGGCCCACCTGAAATTTGACACAGCCGATTTTGCTTGAGGATGGGATCCTGGTGGTTGAGCAGCCCATGACATGCAACACTCCACATTGACCTTTACATGGGCTAGACGGACGATTGGGTCAATCAGCTGGTCAGACCAAGCACTATTAATTCCTGACCTTATTGCTTTTATGGCAAAGCACCGACTATTTGTATCCTCTATGAGCTAGAAGCCGATGACTGAGAGTGTTGCTGTTCTGGGGATGACGTTAAACTGCATCTGATGGTGAGATCCCAATTCTGGAGCTCTGTGAAATGTGAATAGGTACATGTTCAAATTTAAAAATTATGTAAACAATGTAGACAATAAACAATAGACGTTTCTGTGATTTCTAAACATTTTGGAGGCCGTACCTCGTAGATGATATTTAAAAGGGCACGAATAATGTTTTTACATCTAAATATCCACATGAGTTATTGTAGCGGAAGTGAAAGGCAGCATGAACTGCCAGCAATCTTTGGTGAAGCTGTCTGTTCCCATCGATCAAAACGATAACTTTTGGTGTGCTATCGGAAATTCAACAGAGAATTATCTTCCCCTGCCGCTAGGGGGAAAATCGCCAACAGGAGGTTGGCGCGAGAATCAAACCAAACCTCACTTATCAGGGAGCAGTCACCGAGAGAAGTCGCAAAAATAAGCGATCCCTAGACTTTACTTGTCTACAGGCCGTCGAGCTGGACGGAGGCATTTTTTAACAGCATACTTTCTGAAGGCCGTTTCGACAGCATACTTATCAGAATGCTGAGGACCTAGATAGTCTACTTGAAGAGGGCCCCATCCACCGTCATTTAAAAGAACAGTTACCCAGGCGAGAAGCTTCAAAAATAGCATCCCCTACTTTACTTAGCGGACGAGAACCGACAAAACGGACGCGTCTCTACAGAACTCTACAACCAGCGACCAGAATAAACCTGTTAGCGCCACTTTTCCAACGAACAGTATTTAACTTCACAGATAAGTCTGGTAGCAAATGCCAATAAATTTGTAACAAATTCTTGTCAATACATGTATTAAATTTCCATTGTGTGTTTGTCTTCTTCGTCCGAACAATTTGCCTTTAAACCAGTAATTTCTCTTAGTGCTGCGTGTGCAGGAGAAGGTGGCCGGTACGAACCCGAGAACACCCGCTTGCAAAAGAAAAATGTTCACGGCGCTGGGCTGACCGGTTCGTAGAATTTCGTAATGTTTTGCTTCGGAAATTACGGAGGTTTCTGAGTTCGATATTGTGTTCCGAAATAGCAATCACCAATTAAGAAAATAACATCAACGCTCCGCAACCACAGAGGTAAGTGGGTAAAACTTGACTCACCTTACTTGTAAAAAATTTCCAACAATGCCTTGTTGCGACCTGGATAGCAGGTACGAGGTGAAATAACCTCTTAGTTCTGGTAAAGTTAGTGACAGGAAATCAAATGGTAAATAAAGGAATACTTCCCAATCGACAATAATTGTCCACCCCAAAACTATTTAAAAAAAATCTGGAACGGATTAATAGCTTAGTTTATTTCAATTATATACAAAGGAATTCAGTTCCTTTTTTTTTCTTCAAAGTTTGTATTACGTCATTTATTTACATTTTTTTCAATTTTTTATAACTATTTTTTTTGTGCAATAAATATTATTGTTATAAATTTAGCTTACAATACAGACATTTTTCAGAATATTTCTGATCGAGAAATTTAAACATCCTATTCATGAAATTCGAAGTACTATAATTTTTTAATATTCCATTCACCTGTCACAATAATTTTTTATCAAAATTAATATTTAATGTCAAATTCAAACGTTTATTTTTCTTTTTTTTCTTTCTTTTATCAAAGAGAAGTAGCAGGTAACGAAGTATTTATAACCCATTCAACCAACCAAAAACGAGAATTAAATGTTAATATCATCAACAACAAATATGAAACACTGTTAAATCATTCTTCAAGCTTTTCTTCCTTCCGAAGACTGCAGGTAAGTAAATGTTTTCAGAGCATTTTTCCGACATTATAAACAGACGGATTTCTGCTTCGAGCATTAGCCACTGCCATTATCACTTGTGTGTGGAATCGCCGTAATTCTCATTTCCTTTCTTGTCCGTCCTCTCCAGTGTTTTCTGTGCCTCTGTTTTGTTCGATCCTTGTTTGCGCTGTCCCTGTGCGGAATTCTTCGTTGTCTCTGCCGTGGACGTTATTTTTGTTCTGTTTTGTTTGCTACCGGTGCTGCTGTTCGTCCTTCCCTCTTTGTTTCTGTTCCGGCAGCAGAAAATCAGTTTTTGTTTTGTTTTTATTGATATTTATTTTTCGGGTATTGATTAAATGATTTAAGTATAGTATATGAAGCTGGTTCTTTTAAACGTCTTATTTTCTTGTTTTGTTCAGTACAAACATTTTTACAATGAAATCACTCAGTATATTTCAAAAGATAAAATTGCTTTTGTTTTTTGTTTTGTTTATGAAATGGAACTTATATTTATCCAGAAATAAAAATTGATGACTATTATTTTTCTTAAACAATAATAGCACTGGATACTTTTGAATTACCATTCATTTCTTCCCCAGAGAATTTTTCAAAAAGCCCGATACTTATGTTTGTATAGTCTGTTATTATGTGTCTCTCAGATTTTACGACCAAATTTGATGAGAACCTCTACAAAATAACTACGTTCAAGTCAAGTTGAAAGTACTGGTGCTCTGCTATATCATCCAAGTTAAGCAGCAATGAGCCTGTTTAATATTTAGATGGATGACCATTTAAGTAAAAGCTAGGACTGTAAAAAAAAGCTCATATCAAAATGACTTGATTCAGCATTAAATGACCCGAAAAAGGTTGATATGTCGTAAAACAAAAGAACCAACCCACAAAATATCTGATAGCTAAGCTGAATCTTAGGCTGTTCAGTGACATCCCAGAAACTTGTAATAAAAATGAAAATCATTGATATAACCAATCAGAAGTCATTGAACATACTAGATAATTCTTGTCATTTTTGTCAATCTCAAGTTCTGGCTATTATAGTCTTCAATAATGAACCAACTTATCGGTGGGGCTGAAAAACGCTGACTGTATACCCTTCAGAGGGGTAAAACCCCCTTAGGCTGCCCTGGGTATAACACTAAACGGCATCTGAAGAACTTCGGAGTGTGAAGCTCCCCATCATTGCCAATATTCTAGTGTTGCATAGCGCCTTCTTTACCGGCACTAAATAGGTATATGTTATATACTTCTCTTACTTCTTACTCTGTCGTCTATTCTTCCGGCCGGCTTTGCTTCTGATCGTCTATCATCTATCTTGGTCTGGTATATCTTCTACAGGTCTCGTCTGGTCTGCTATTGAGGATTCCGGGTCTGGTTTCCGTTGGGGATTATTCCTTATCAGAAGCCCTGTGCCATTGTTAGTTTTTAGTAATAAACACAAGACTTCGATTTACGATGATGTTACTTTATTCGTAGATCCCCAGACGAGACAATCTGCGCAGTGAGACTCACATCTTGCTAGCTTGGCTTCTAACTTCTAACTGACTAACTGTTGCTTACTCCTTAAAACGGAAGGGGGCTTTCTATCGGGGTTCCGTTTCTCACGGTCTATCCCCAGAAAGCAAGGTCAGAGTGAGGTCAAACGCTGTCACTCACTCTCAAGGCCATCAGCTGTACTGATCGCCATAATGATTTCTACAATACCTTAAAAATGTATTAGGGATCCAATAATTATGTATCACTAGCCCGGAGTGGTAGTACAAGGTAGGGTCCTATCTACGGCTCAAATTGATTTGTTTTAACATTATTCATCATCGATGGGACCGTATTAAAAGAAAAAAATACAATTAACAAACTACTACGCAAAAAATGAATGCAATTCTGTAACATCGTGGCATAAAATTACCCTCGTTGAGTTGACATGCCGTTAAAATCAATCAATCAATCCAATAGTTATGTTGCATATTGTATAGAAGGAATCATCTTTGTAGAGAGCTGATCTAAAAGAAGAATCAACATCTATTTGTCTAAATTTTTTAGATGAGGCTTGAAAATATGTATGAAGAATAAGTTCCAATTACCGTCGAACTGGAAAGTTGAGTATTGACTCTAGCATGGATTCTGAAGGGATCACTCCAGAAGGAGTTATCTGGAGGCCTCCAAACTGTACCACATCCTGACAGAACTGGAATTTGTCAGTGTTGAGCACGATACCATTCTCGCACATTGGATCAGGAAATCAAAGGTGTGATAAAATGGTATCGTGCTCAACACTGACAAATTCCAGTTCTGTCAGGATGTGGTACAGTTTGGAGGCCTCCAGATAACTCCTTCTGGAGTGATCCCTTCAGAATCCATGCTAGAGGCAATACTCAACTTCCCAGTTCGACGGTAATTGGAACTTATTCTTCAATGTATTATCTAGACACATGGGCAACGGATATAAGGGTTAACTTAATAGTTCTAAGCGACAATCTTCTGAAGATTGCAGGTTCAATCCTGACTACGGGCGAAAATAACATGGAATACTAAAAAGACTTGTACCCGCTCATGGGTAACGGAATGAGAAAAATCTACCCAATGGATTAAATAAAGGGTTCGGTTCGAAAATCCTTGAAGGCTCCCGATTACGACATGAAGACCCCCGAGTTGGACAAGAAGGTTAATGAGTTCGACATGAACACCTGAACAGCGCGGAGGGCACATCGGCCTAAACGTTATATATATATATATATATATAATATATATATATATATATATTATATTATTACTTATTTTGGTAATCCCCTAAGGATTTACTTCTGGGTAAATAAAATCGAGTTTAAGAGTGCGCAATAAAAAAGAGCTAAATATACGTTTTTTTAAAAGGCGAGTGTTATAAAAGCGAGTTTTATTAGAAAATTCCTACTCGAGTTTCATGCCGGAGCAATTCATCTGGGAATAGTCACTTTCTCCAGCCTTCTACTCTTATAAACATCCCGGCTGCGTTCATTCTCAATTGCGTGGGTGTTCCACCCTATGTTATTCCTGAACCTACCTGGCTCAGTTTATGTTTGTTTATGTTTATTATGAGAGAGGAGGAAGAGATGGATAGATAGATAGATAGATAGATAGATGGGGAGAGAGTGGAGAAATAGATAGATGGGATGTTGCTTAATCAATGGAGAAAGGGGATAGGGAATAAAGAGAGAGTGGGGGTGAGAAGAGAGAGAAAGAGGAAGAGAAGAGAGAGAGAGATGGGGAGGGGGAAAGAGATAGATCGATAGATGGAGAGAGAGAGAGAGAGAGAGAGAGAGAGAGGAGTTATATTTGAGTGTTGCTTAATCAATGTAGAAATGGGGGAAGATAAGGAGAGAGAGAGAGAAAGAGAGAGAAAGAGAGAAAGAGAGAGAGAGAAAGAGAGAGAGAGAGAGAAAGATAGAAAGACAGAGAGAGAGAAAGAAGAGAAAGAGAGAGAGAAGAGAGAGAGAGAAAGAGAGAGAGAGAGAGAGAGAGAGAGAGGGGGGGGTTGGATGTAGTTTAGCATCATACCCAAGACACTTCTCCTGGCGTAATAAGCCGCTTTGTTTTTTTGTGACTAGCATTCAGTAAGACAATCCAACTTCCAGGGATGTTGTTTTATCCAACTTCCAGGCGGGGGGGCTGAGAAATCTCAATCTGATGCCAGATCAATCTCACAAAAATGTCACAAGTATCTCAACCATAAAGTTCTGTTACTCAACCTTTTTTTAGCAATTCTTCTTTCTTTTCCCCGACCTCCAACCAATTTAACAATGCTGCCCTGGACTTTACAAACAAAAGATGCAAAATAAATTTGTGAAGACATTATTTAGTTGATAGTTTATCATTTCTTTTTCAAAGCAAAGTTATTCAGTCAATCGTTGACAACAAACAGGCTATCACTTGCCAACATTTTTCTATTGGAATATATATCTATTCCATTTGGAAAGGACAGCAACATAGGCAGACAATTCCTAATCAAAAAGATAAATAAAGTAATAAATTCTTTTGTCAAAAATTAAATCTAAAAGAAAATAAATTGTCAAAATAAATAAATGTGATAAAAGTTGTCCATGATGAGAGCACAAAGTGCATTTTTCAGACAAATATCAATCATGCTTAAAATACAGCAGAACTCTTGGGACCTGAATTGCACCGACCACAATATAATGACCTGAGATTTTCAGTGCTTTCTGCTATTTTCTCTTGTTTTTATTGGTTAACTACCAATAGTCTACTGATTATTTAGACGAATATCCTTATCGTTGTTTTCAATCACATAAACATTGGAAAAAATTATGGTAAAATATATCCAAGTACTCACAAGGTTCTGAGTTCGATACCGGCCCTCGCCAACTCAGCGCATAAGTAGCTCGGCTTGGATCTGTGTAGTAAATTAGCCAGAGCTGGTGGCAAGTGTAGCGCTCCATCTCAGACTGTTACAATTCATGGGCAGTCATAAATTGTGAACGTATCTGTAGCTAGAAATTTGAATAAGGGTCGTTAACTTAAAATCTGTAGCTAGAAAACTTAAACTAAAAAACTCGTTAACTTCAAATCATGGGGTCCTATGGAAAGTTACCGGCAATGGCAGTTAATAACCTTTGACCCCTTAAAAGGCGCGCGATTGGACGCGTGTGAATAGTTTCTAGTTTAGAACAGATACGTCCCCGTCGGGGTCCATCTCTCCCCGCGGCATAATCCTACACTACTGAAAAGTTGATAGACTCACTTGCTGATACGAAGAATAGGCATTCCGCCAATATAACTTTTACTCCCAGTTTTTATTTTTTTGTTATATGAGAGATGGGCACTGCCCAGTAAGACTTCTTGTCCAACAGATATTATTCATATTGCTAGAATAACACAATCAGGTAAAATATAACCCAGTACTACAAGTTTTAAAGAGGGATTGGCATTACCAAACAATTGTCTTGTTAATGGGATAAAATAGTTTGAATAATGATGAAAACCTTTCCACACACAAAACCCTGAAACTGGATAAATAGAAATCAATTGAAAAAGCTTTCAAATGAGTTAACTGACAAAGTTTTTATAACTGATATTATACAGAGTCCCGTAGAATGATAGCTCAGATCTGGAACGTAAATAAAAACGACAATATAGATCCATATATAACAGTAAAGATGTGGACAACAGTCCGAAAAATCTAAATGATACAAGAGACTAGTTTGAGGTTTCTTCGCTGTTTCAGAAGAGTTTGATTTATCGTCATACAATTCGAAATATTTTTTGTCCCTAAAAGATAGCTCTTGCTGAGCTATCCTGTGTTTCATAGGTTGCTGGGTTGCCCCTACGTATATCTTTTTCTCCTTTGTTGTTGGAGATTCTATTTCTGCCTATATAACAGTAAAAATGTGGACAACAGTCCGAAAAATCTAAATGATACAAGAGACTAGTTTGAGGTTTCTTCGCTGTTTCAGAAGAGTTTGATTTATCGTCATATAATTCGAAAGAAACATCACATAGAAAGCATCCCAACGTAGCCGGTCAACACTTCTGCATCCGACTACGACAAATTATGTATAATTCTATATTTTTACGATTAACTGATTTTAAGGCATGGCAACACGTCAAGGGTTATTTCATTCCAAGAGGCTAGAGAATCGAGTTCGTTGCACGTTTATCTTTACATTTTTTCTATTGTCATTTCTCAAAGATTTGTTATATACAATTATATGATATCTAGAATTCATATCTAATACATATAATTTGCACACCGCCGTATAGTTTCACTTATTTCTATATTAAACAAAAAAGATTCAAATAAACGTATTTTCCCGATACTTGGTGTTGTATTGCCTTCCTTCAAACACTAATCCTAATCCTATCAAATAATTCACAGAAAACTTTTCAACATTGCTTCTTTCTTTTGGCTATGTTTTTTTCTTTTTCTTTTTTTTTCATACCCCCAAAAAACATTTGGTGTGGGGTGGGTTATGTTTTATCATTTGTCTCCTCATATTAATAATGACTGTTGAAAAGAATGGGAGAATCGCGATATAGAGAGAACGACGCCCCAAACTATGTTGCGAGTTGAATGTGTTAGAATGTATACGTATAGACGTAGCACATATGTATTTGTATGCGCATGGCGTTGAGCATATCTGCACGGTGTAGAGCATAGTATATGTATGTATGTATGTACGGTGATGTGGGTACAGTAATATAACTAAACGTGTCAGAAAGTTCAGCAGATTTTAATGGGAGATAAAATAGAAAGAAAAGATTTTTAGAACTTCTCCGTCTCAGAGAAAGCTAGAGAAAAAAATAAAGAAACAGTATATTTTTGTAATTTGTTTTTGCTTATTTTTCTTCCTTGAGGAATTGACTTGAAGTTTAAAAGATTTTGACTCAAACCTTCAACAAACTAATCTTGTCTTTAAAGAATATACACAACGTAAGACAGGGTCTTTCAGTAAGTGAAATTGTGAAGTCCATGGCGAAAGTTTTGTGTGTATCATGTGCGTGATCGTCACATGGGCGCTGTGTGTATGATACATGTGCTCACGTATCAGGCCGGTCCTTGGGTTATCGTGTGTGTTCACACATGGGCCGTCCTTTGTGTTATGTGTGTGTTCACACATAGGGCCAATGGCCTTGTCTGTTGACTCTCTGCTAAGAGTCCTTATTTAACACGGTGTAGAAAATGGTTCTACCCTAAAAGTGACCGAACTAGCCCAACCGTGATGACACACGTGGTCATTGTTCAAGCGTGCTGACGCACATATGTACTGTCCAAAATCACAGTCCAAAATAACATGGCTGAATTCCCATATCCGGGTTCTCGTCAGTCCCTTAATGACGAAAGGGGAGCAACTCTTTAGCAACTCGTTAGGTTACCCTAACACATAGTATCATCACTTGTGAAAAAAAAATAGAGTTAGTAAAAAAAAAGAAAAGATTATTTATAAAGAATAGTAAGAGGAATTAAATATTTTAAACTTTTAGTTAATAATTTAACCCAAATTTAAATTATGTATACAACTTAACAAATGAGAATCTTTACTCACTCTTTCTTTTTTTATTTCTTTGATTTTATTGAAGAAATAACCCGCGGAAAAAAAAAAAAAGATTATTTATAAGAATAGTAAGAGGAATTAAATATTCTAACTTTTAGTTAATAATTTAACCCAAATTTAAATTATGTATACAACTTAACAAATGAGAATCTTTACTCACTCTTTCTTTTTTTATTTCTTTGATTTTATTGAAGAAATAACCCGCGGAAAGAAAAAAAAGATTATTTATAAAGAATAGTAAGAGGAATTAAATATTCTAAACTTTTAGTTAATAATTTAACCCAAATTTAAATTATGTATACAACTTAACAAATGAGAATCTTTACTCACTCTTCTTTTTTTATTTCTTTGATTTTATTGAAGAAATAACCCGCGGAAAGAAAAAAAAGATTATTTATAAAGAATACTAAGAGGAATTAAATATTCTAAACTTTTAGTTAATAATTTAACCAAATTTAAATTATGTATACAACTTAACAAATGAGAATCTTTACTCACTCTTTCTTTTTTTATTCTTTGATTTTATTGAAGAAAATAACCCGCGGAAAGAAAAAAAAGATTATTTATAAAGAATACTAAGAGGAATTAAATATTCTAAACTTTTAGTTAATAATTTAACCCAAATTTAAATTATGTATACAACTTAACAAATGAGAATCTTTACTCACTCTTTCTTTTTTTATTTCTTTGATTTTATTGAAGAAATAACCCGCGGAAAGAAAAAAAAAA
This sequence comes from Doryteuthis pealeii, assembly GCA_023376005.1. Taxonomy (NCBI): domain Eukaryota; kingdom Metazoa; phylum Mollusca; class Cephalopoda; order Myopsida; family Loliginidae; genus Doryteuthis; species Doryteuthis pealeii. Next base: position 118,320,715 of record CM042144.1, read on the forward strand.
GATTATTTATAAAGAATAGTAAGAGGAATTAAATATTCTAAACTTTTAGTTAATAATTTAACCCAAATTTAAATTATGTATACAACTTAACAAATGAGAATCTTTACTCACTTTTTTTTTATTTCTTTGATTTTATTGAAGAAATAACCCGCGGAAAGAAAAAAAAAGATTATTTATAAAGAATAGTAAGAGGAATTAAATATTCTAAACTTTTAGTTAATAATTTAACCCAAATTTAAATTATGTATACAACTTAACAAATGAGAATCTTTACTCACTCTTTCTTTTTTTATTTCTTTGATTTTATTGAAGAAATAACCCGCGGAAAGAAAAAAAAGATTATTTATAAAGAATACTAAGAGGAATTAAATATTCTAAACTTTTAGTTAATAATTTAACCCAAATTATATTATGTATACAACTTAACAAATGAGAATCTTTACTCACTCTTTCTTTTTTATTTCTTTGATTTATTGAAGAAATAACTCGCAGAAAAAATACCAGACAATTGTATTATGGGTGATGAATTTTTTTTAATCGGTTGTCTCTCATGCACATCTGAGAATCTATTATTATACTAAAGCTGAACGAATCAATATTTGTGTCCTAAACGCTTTTTTACTGTTTAGTTTAAAGATACGAAAATCATACTAAATTATTCCTTTGTTATAGGATTGAGTTATGTTTGAAATTTTAATTGGTTCTAATTAGATCTAATTTGCAATTAATTCAAAAACAAATGTGTTACGTTTCAATAGCTACCAACCCGGCAACATCTTGGCTCTTAATAAATTTAAATTAGGTCAAAGATCCCTTTCTTAGAAATCTTACCAAATGATTCTAATGTATTTTTAGATTCTGCGGTGGTATTTTCTTTAAAAATTTAATTCGCTTTGCAAACTCACTTTTCCCTAATCCCAAATACCTACCCAGAGCTCAATGGGTGACCCAACGGGTCACGTTTTGTCTAGTTTTATACTAAAAACAGAATTGTGAATTATAGCAAAAGGTTATTTTATAATTGATATGTCAAAAGTTGTCGCACGCATTTCGAAAGGTTAAAATTTGAGCAACAAAACGTTTCTTGTTTCATCTTCTGTAATAATCAACTGTATTATTATATCGTTAATAGATCGTATCTAAATCTAATAATAGACTCTTTACGCTGACTTAATTCACTAATAAAACGCCTTACTCTTTCAGCGATTTTAAAGAAGTCAGAATCAAAATCTCTCAACTTAAAACAATTGTCTTAAAAATAGTGGGATATTTTCATCACTTTTGAGAAGGGAATTTAGTTCACTGAGAATTTGCTGTACCATTCTACTGTAAAATTTTAAATAGTGAGCATAAAGACAACTTTAGAAACAATAATTCTTCACATGTTAATATGTACATGATATAGATATTCAGAATCAAAATCTCACTACTTAAAGCAGTTGTCTTAAAAATAAAGGGATATTTTCATCACTTTTGAGAAGGCATCCATTACAACATCATCCAATATCTTGTTTGTATGCATCTTGGCTCATAATCACAACACAGAAAAACATTCTCTTATAAAAATATACTCTACTTGATTCTCTTAGCCTTTGTTGAATCATGGTTAATACAAGTCTGTAGTAAACCTCCAAACAAGAGAGATCATAAGTCTTTTATTGGTTCTTGATATTCTAGTAGCGATAGTAAATGATCTCAAATGCTTTTGTTCTGCCGTTTATTGGTCACTTGTACCGGAAGTATATATGAAAGTAAAAATTATGTTTTTTTCTTATACTAAAAACATAATCCAACAACTATTGTCATTTATCCCATTTAATTAATTAGTGAAATAGATCACTAATTAGGACTGAGCCTATTCTAGCAATGACCACCCCAAGCGTAGTTTAACAGGTTTGAATTCAGAGTTTTCATTCTATACTGGTTGCCTAACCAAGGTTAAAGAGCCCAGTCTGTCCTACTATAGTTGGAGGGGAGAGTAGTTGGATTCATACCTTCATACCAGTTGGTTAGCGCTATGTGAACTATAGCTTCGTCCAGGAATTGAACCCGGGTCGACGAATTCATTTCCTACGACTCTAACCATTACACCACGGCCTCCAACTAATTATTCTGAATATTATCCTCATCTTCTTTGCTTTGATCATAATTCTATATTCTGTGAGTGTTTCGGTCCTTCTATGTGTTTATCTGAATGTAAATTTGAATATTATCCTTAATTTAAAAAATTCCAGTCGTTGTATCCTCAGCGTAGTTGTTTCTGGTAGTATTTTCGCCTGTACATTCCTCAGGTGTTCGCTACATTTGATAATTTCCCAAAAGCTTCAAGCAGAATCCCACATCATGTTTAAAGTTGCTGTTGCTAATTTTTTTTAAGTATATGGAATCCCACAGCTGAACAGCAAATTATATTTGCAATTCTTTGATGCTGGATTGACAAAGGTAAACAGTGATCAATAGAATGAAAAAAAAAAAAAGAGGTGAATTATGTTTTAGAGACAATGATTATCAGATAGAATTAATGATTGAATTGAATAGGAAATAAGAAGAAAATTGCCCAAGGTAAAAAGACTAAAAGAGGATCGTACTTGATGTAAAATATGTAAAAGCCATTAAGTTCATGACAAGTGCATCCATCTAAAACAGAACATAATTCATGTTTAGAAATATCAAATTATAAACACAAAGTGTTGCTAATTTTATCTGAGCATTTCTTTTTTTTAAGGGAAACAAAGGGAATTATCCATTTACAATAGCCATTAGGATAAACGATTTTCAAAGGTAGAATAAGTACAGAAATACAGAGTAATGATTTTTAGATATACTAGCAAATATATGCATCCTCCGGGTGCAAGTATTTAAGTTTTAATGTAATAAAATATTGTATTAAATTAGAAAGGCTAATGAAACTAAATAAGAATACAGATACAAAGATTTGAAACAGAGGGAGTATAATAAAAGATTTGAAACAGAGGGAGTATAATAAAAAATGGAACAACTGAAACTTACTCTTCCATCACTCTCGTCTTTCATTGTTATTTTTTCTAATTTAAGTATTTAGTTATAAGAGGAAGTAAAGAATAAAATGACAGTTATTTTATCTTGTTAATGGATTTCATTTAAGATTCATTGAAGAGATTTTTGCTTATATTCATTAAAATAACACCAAACAGTTAGAAATCAATAATACTAAGCACATATTTATTAAATTCGATTTTTTAATATTAATATGCAAATTAGCCTTCCCGTTCACACTGTAAACTGCTATTTTGTTGTATATATAAATATAATTGCATGTTGTCAGTATGTAGACATAGTTAACAGTATTAATAATGTAAGACAATTTTATTAATAATTGAGGTTTAGATAAAAATAAAATCATGGAGAATGTGATGTCAATAACTAAGACAATTGTGATTTGAGTAGGAATATAGTTTCGGTTACAGACAGAAAAACACAAAATCTCCATTATAATAAGATTTTATTTATATAGTAAGTAAAGGCGTCGGGGCGGCTTAATGTCGGTATCAGCCAAACAGCGAAGGAGTCTACCCCCTTTTCACTAGCACTAGACCAAGGAGATTATTTAGCATCTGAGGTGTGTTGCATAACGCCTTCTTTACCGGCACTAAATAGGTATATGTTATATACTTCTCTTACTTCTTACTCTGTCGTCTATTCCTCCGACCGTCTTTGCTTGTGATCGTCTATCATCTATCTTGGTCTGGTATATCTTCTAAGGTCTCGTCTGGTCTTCTATTGAGGATTCCGGGTCTGGTTTCCGTTGCTAGGGATTTCTTGTTATCCGAAGCCCTGTGTCATTGTTAGCTTTTAGTAATAACCACAAGACTTCGATTTACGATGATGTTACTTTATTCGTAGATCCCCAGACCAGACAATGCGCGCGGATCCTTACATCTTGCTAGCTCGGCTTCTAAGTTCTAACTGACTAACTGAGTTGCTTACTCCTTAAACCGGAAGGGGCTTCTATCGGGGTTCCGTTTCTCACGGTTTATCCCCAGAACGCAAGGTGAGATCGAGGTCAAGCGCCGTCACTCACCCTCAAGGCCATCAGCTGCACTAATATGATTTCTACACTATTGTCATAATCATTAGGTATCTAATGATTATGTAACAAGGTGGAGCACCACATCTACCATTAAGTCCTTACTTTACCGCACAGATCCCTGTGCTACTCATACGCTGAGTTGGCGAGGGTCGGTATCGAACCAGGAACCTTCTGACTCCTAGCCGAACGCTCTACCGACTGAGCTAAACCGGCCCCTTCTTATATACGAATTATAAATTTTATATACGAATTATAAATTGAGGCAAAATATATCATTATTTTCTTTTATGTTAAAATCATTTCTTTAATTAGAGTAATAGAATTATAATTCAGACATAAAAATAACTTTTTTCTGTATTTCTATAAATTCATGTAAACTTTCAGTTTAATCGTTTATTCCATCATAAAAGAAAAAATAAGCTAAAGATATTATTGAACATGTACAAACTCTACGTTTATCGATTTAGACATACAAAGACCATACAAAATTGAATCACATGTGATCTAACTGGCTGTTTCCATAACTTTTTAAAACAACAGTTTTAAAAGTCATAAGATAGGGAGAAATACTAAAAGATTGATCATAAGATAACTGGAGAAAAAATGTAATCAATTCCAGAGGACGCTCCAAATAATTCAATTGATGTTCGTGTTCATCTTAGCAGAAAAAATGTGTATATATATATATATATATAATATTTTTATGTATATACATAATATTTATATCTTATTATAATGGAGATTTTGGGTTTGTCTATCTGTAACCGAAACTATATTACTATACAAGTCACAATTCCTTTAGTTATTTACATCATATTCTCCATGATTTTATTTTTATTTAAACCTCAATTATTAATAAAATTGTTTTACATTACTTACACTGTTGACCATATCTACATACTAATAACATGCAATTGTATTTATATATACAACAAAATAGAGGTTTACAGTCTGAATGGGAAGGCTAATTTGCATATTGATCTTAAAAAATTGATTTTAATAAATATATGCTTAGTATTATTGATTTCTAATTGTTTGGTTTTTCTTATTGAATATGAGCAACAATCTCTTCAATAAATCTTAAAAGAAATCCCTTAACAAGAAGAAATAACTGTAATATTATTTTTTACTTCCTATTTCAACTAAACAGTTAAATTAGGAAAATTTATCAATGAAAGACGGGAGTAACGGAAAATGACGGAAGTGTTAGTTTCAAAGTTGTTCTATTTTTCAATCATACCCCATCTGTTCAAAATCTTTTTATCTACATTCTTATTCAGTTTCATTAGCCTTTCTAATTTAATATGATATTTTATTATAAAATTTAACTAAAATACTTGCACCCGGAGGGTGCATATATTTGCTAGTATATATAATATTCGTATGTATATATATACATGCAGAGAGATATACACAAACAGACACGCACACAGACACACAAATATATATATATATGTGAAACACAGGATAGCACAGCACAAGCTATCTTTTAGGGACAAAAAATATTGTGAAGCAAGAACACTAGCAAAGTATGTGTGGGAATTAAAATATAAGTACGGGAGAGAGCCAGGAATAGAATGAAAAATAATAAAAAGGGCACCTTCACATAAAGGAAGTGAAAGACCCCGTATGCTATGTTTAAATGAAAAATTAAAAATAGCGGAATGTAGAGACCCAGGGAAGGTATTGAACTCGCGAGCTGAGTTGACTAACAGATGTAGGCACATAAACAAACACAAACTGAGCCAGGTAGGTTCAGGAATAACATAGGGTGGCACACCCACGCAATTGAGAATGGACGCAGCCGGGATGTTTATAAGAATAGAAGGCTGGAGAAAGTGACTATTCCCAGATGAATTGCTCCGGCATGAAACTCGAGTAGTAATATTTCATAAAACTCGCTTTTATAAAACTCGCCTTTAAAAAACCCTATATATATATATATATATATATATATATATATATATATATATATATAAGGTTATTCCATCGTGCAATTGTCAGATATATGAAGTGTACTGATTCAGTCATTCTTGCGACAATTGGTACTTGATTAAACACACACTCACACACACACACACATACATATATATATATATATATATATATATATATATATATGTGTGTGTGTGTGTGTGTGTGTGTGTATTCGTGCTACGGCGAGAAACTATAGTCGGTAATTTTAAGCCATTCGATTTTAAGCGTGTATATATATATATATATATATATATATATATATAAATGTACTCAGAGGCATGCTTATATAAATATACATCTCTATAAAATCATGGATTAAATGCTTTTATCGTTTTTATGATATGTCTCATTGTAGTCAAGAAATTTTCAATTACTGAATCGAAACAGGTCCGGCTCTGTTGGTGAATGAGTCGATTTTCACAATGGAGTTTTTCGAAGATCTATAATTATTAAATGAAAGTCCTGAACGTTTCGGAAATTGCATTCTTCGAATAGAATAAACGCCATTCTTCACTGTTCTGCAAAATAGAATGTATACGAATCAACAATACGAAAGAATTATTCTCAGCCTTTAAGGGATAGAAAAGCAACCAATCCATCTATTCTTTTGGGAAAAAAATCAATAATAATAATAATAATAATAATAATAATGGCACCTGGTGTCAACAAAGTACACACGCCTACACCCACATATATATGTACATATATATACTAGGGTATGTCGATTTTTATACCAACACTCGCCGCAAATGGAGGAAGTTGCTAATTGACATAAAGAATAATTGTACCAAATATTTTTCTCTAAAACTTTACCGATTTTTGAGCAAACACATTTAAATACAAATAAAATCGAATGTTTTGAATTTTGCTCGGTGTTAACCGAAAAATAAGTAGGTCAGTGTGTATATATATATATATATATATATATATATAATATATGTGTGTGTGTTCATATATATGTGTGTCTATATATATCTATATATCTATATATCTATATATATATATATATATATGCGTATATATATGTGTATATATATATATGTATATATATATATGTGTGTATATATATATGTACAAAAATCATACAATGACTGCTATTTACACAGTAGCATTGCAACCAACAAAGCCTTCATCAGATGATGACTCTGGGTTCAGGCATGGTTTCGGGCCGAAGCATCATTACCACTAACCAGAGCGCCCCAGCAGTATCTCACGATACCTTTGTCGTTTGATGTCACAAAATAGGACTGCCATATCCAATGCGGTTAGAGCTTCTCCTGGATCTTATTAAGTATTTCCTCTTGTCTGGTAGAGAAAGTCCAAGTTTAGACAAAAATGCCGAGGTTGAGTTGGCAAAAACCCCGACATCCGACCTCAATGAGAAATACATCCGTGATCCATCCGTTTCTGGCGCATTGTTCACGTAGGTCTTCATATTTTCCAACTTCCGCTGATGGCCCAATCCAGATTTTCTTCAAATGGAACTGTCAACTCAATGATAACAACTTTCTTTGATTAACCGACAAAATGACAATATCAGGACGCTGGCCGTTACGGTTATTTCAGTTGGAAAAACGAGCTGATGTTCCAAGTCGCATGTGTATATATATATATATATGTATATATATATATGTGTGTGTATATATATATGTACATATATATACATATATATACACGCATATGTATATACACGCATATATATATATATATATACATGAGTTTTACACATGGGAAATGAGTTGATTAAAAATCTTTGTCAACTCATATACAGTACAATAGAATTACACAAAGCCCAACATCCTCCGCCACATTATTTCACAAATTACTACATCTATATATGAGTTACCTAAGATTATATGTATATGTATATATATATATATATATATATAGAGAGAGAGAGAGAGAGAGAGAGAGAGAGAAAGAGAGAGAGAGAGAGAGAATGAATAGAAAATAAATGAGAAAAGTATTGGCATGAAAAGGTGCTCAATGCTAATAAAGCAGAGCAGATTTATAATAAATAGTAATGGTATTGTGGATGATTAACTTAAAGTTTCATGGTTATGCAATCCTCAGATGAGTCAAATGGTTGAGATCTTAAAAACCAGTAGTTTTTTAGCGTTTATATAAGCGTGAAGCGTTTTCACGCGATGGGATGATATATAAATGTTAAAAAACTACTGGTTTTTAAGATCTCAACCATTTGACTCATCTGAGGATTGCATAACCATGAAACTTTAAGTTATGAGTCCAAATCATCCATAATACCATTACTATTGATTATATATATATATATATATATATATATATATATATAATGCTATAAACCGCCCTGTCGGTGGGGCGTTAGAATGCACCACTGCACCTCTGCAGAGGGAAGACTCCCCAATGGGGCCACCTGTTGGCCGTGGGTGGCGACCCGTGATGCTTAAGGATAGAGCCCAGGTGGATGAACAGTTCATGACATGCAATACTCCACTTTGGCCCTATCTTGGCAACCCCAACCCCTTTTTATCATATGGGTGCTAGAAGGCGGTGGCTGCGGGTCTACATGTCCTGGGAATGACGTTAAACTCTATCTGATGGTGAGGTTCCAGTTTTGGAGGTTTGGGGAATGTGGAGCACCCCTTCATCACCATTGCTCCTTGGTCCACTCTGACCCGCAGTGGTTAGTACCTGTTAGGGTCCCATCTATGGGTTAAATAGAAAAATGTGTTTATAAAAAAATTGTATTATCCATTAAGAATTGATTTATTTCAAAACTTTATCGGCATTAAATGACCCACTGAGGTTGATATGCTGTAAAACAAACCAAACCAAACCAAACCAAAGTGCTATAAAACGCACTGAAATACCAGCCGACTCTAAAGATAAACGTATTTTATGAGGTGGGACGCCTATATGTCTTAGTGTAAAAATTACATTATACATTATTTGATGAGACGGTTTTAGAACGGTTCCCAAAATGGATGCATTTCATTGTTGAAACAACTAAAAGCGGACGATTTACCGCCAAATTTGCCAGGAAAAGAAAATATGATTTATCTTTATTCTGCCTATTTAGTTTTATAGATTGAAAAATAAACTCCGTTTGTGTCTTCTGCCTTCATTAGGAAGCAAGAACAATGGACGTTTATATTTCAGGTACTTCTTTTTATAAATACTCAAAGGTGAGTGGCTACTACCATTATGCAATGATAAGAAAATCTGAAATGTCATGTAGTTCGCTAATGCACCGATAGGGTGCGATAACTTTGAAAATTGAGTTTTATTCTCCAACGTGTTAAAATCAATCGTATTAAAATCAAAAATGATTTATATAGAAACCAATTAGAATACGGATGCAGACTATGCTGATGATCTGGCACTACTCGCAAATACACCTGCACAAGCCGAATCCCTACTGCATAGCCTAGAAAAGGCAGCACGAAATGTCGGCCTATACGTAAACTCTGATAAAACCGAGTTCATGTCTTTCAAAAACAAAAGCGACATCTCAACCATCGACGGCAAACTCCTAAACTCTGTAGAACAATTTAGATACTTAGGCAGTAACATCTCCTCCACAGAAAATGACGTTAGTGCACGTATAGGAAAAGCATGGGCCGCTATAAATAAACTATCGATCATATGGAAATCCAACCTCACAGACAAGTTAAAGAGACGGTTCTTCCAGGCCGTTGTCATATCAGTACTGCTGTATGACAGCACCGACTGGACCCTAACTAAGCGACTAGAGAATAAACTAGATGGGAGCTGCACAAGAATGCTGCGGGTGATCCTGAACAAGACATGGAAACATCACTCTACGAGAAAACAGCTGTACGGCCACCTGCCACATATCACACAAACCATCAGAGTAAGACGGACAAGACAAGCGGGACACTGCTAGAGAAGCAAGGACGAACTCATAAGCGACGTCCTCCTGTGGAAGCCAGTACATGGACAAGCCAGTGTGGGCCGACCAGCAAAAACGTACATTGATCAGCTCTGTGCGGATGCAGGATGCTGCATAGAGGACCTCCCGAGAATGATGAGCGATAGGGACGGATGGAGAGAGATTGTCATGGATATCCGTGCTGAAATTGCAGCTGATCACACGTATGTTAATTGAATAAGATTTTTCGTTTTCGTTTCTGTAACGAAGCCTGGTCCCCTTATTGGGATAAGGTGACCCGTCTGAATTTCAAAATCTCAGAGAATTTTATGCCTCTTATTCTGTAGAACATATTCCGGTTTGTGTATATAGCATTTAGCAGCATGGCGAAAATCTAATCCCTTGCACAATTCCCAATGGATCACCTTTCCCCACCCACCCAGTGGTGCCAAGTCTTGTACTTCCTTCGTGCTAGTTTGCTGCATTCGCTTATTATATGATTAACAATTTCGTCTTTGTCTCTACACATCTAACATTTGATATTCTGATGCGTCTTATCTATTTTCGTTTTGTCATAGTCTGATCTAATGGAATTGTCTTGAGTTGCAATTATGAGATATTTCCCCTTCTATACCTATTATTATTATTATTATTATTATTATTATTATTATTATTTTCGTTCCTTTTGATTTTTTTTACATCAGCGTTAGCTGATGGTATTTCACTGGAGTCTGAGTGACAACAAGGTCTCCAGGATTCTTCTGGGTATTCTAGCCGATTGCAGCAATATAGTAGCCTGGAGGATCTCAATTCTTACTTTAATTCCAGGTCCTCCAGTCTTTTTTCCAAGTTTTCTGGGACCGTTCCAAGTGCACCAACTACAATTGGTTTCACTTTCACCCTCATATTCCACAGCTTTTTCCATTTCAACGTCCAGGTATATGTCTATCTTTTCGTATTTATTTATTTTTCAACTTTACCCTGTGATCTGCTGAAACCGTAAAGTCAATGTCATTACACAATATAAACAATGTCACACAAAACCAAAATACCTAATGCTGGTTGTTGTATTAATGTGTGGAGGATGATCACTAATTAGGAATGAGCCGATTCTAATGGTGATCACATCAGCTGATTTCTTTTAGCCATAGCTTGAAAGTATAGTGACTATAGTAGACTATACGTGACTATAGTGATAGAGACTCCGGCTCCGGATTTGTTTTCGGTGTTTACTCCCCTAGATTTTGTTATATTACTCTAATATAGATACATAAATCGGATCATCGTATTTTCATGAAAACAAAAATGAACGAAGCACGTTTTGCAAGATTATTACAAGAGAAAGCTGAGCTGTAAACATAATTTTCTGGCGCTTACAGATTTTCATTTCTACAGAATCTGAACTCAATATTAAAACCGTCTTTACAATCCTCTTGTTATTCGTCTTGTAATTGGATTTCTGAAGGAATACATTCGAGCCAATACAGAAATCCATTTCTGAACAAGTGTCATCATCTTTGTTGCTTATTCTATTGCTTCATTCCACCCGATGTATCATTTGAACAATCTCTCGGCTATAGAAATGTGTTTCATCCTTTTTATACAAAATTTTTAGCTGAAATACCGGTTTTTGTTTAAATACAAAATGACATCCCGTTTCATGATAGCTTCGTTTTCTGAAAATGCTCTTTCTGTTAATATTAAAGCATGGCGAAAGTAAAAGGTTTTCCAAAACAACATATCAATCTTATTCAAATATTTTATGAGGTAAGAGGATAAATTTTAATTTGATTTGATAAGGTATTATGACTAACGAAAATCCGTCAAGTGAAAATGTTGGGAGTCTAACAGAATCAGTGTATTCATTCATGTGTATGTATGTATGGATTTACGTCTCATCAAGGTATAATTGTTAGAAAACTAGTCTAGTAGTTCGATACTTGCTGGATGCCTCAGGTTAGGTAAATATCTACCTGGACTAACCCCGCTTTCAAGAGTAGGATGCTACACAATCTCAATTTATAGCTGGTTTGAATTCAAAGTTTTCCTTCTATTAGACAGGTTAAATAACCAAGTATGTCCTACTATTTAAACATAGCTGGGGAGAGAAGGTATGGGTTAAAGTCTTTTCCACGGGCATCCGCGCGAAGTGAAATGCAAACAGCCTAGACTCGATTTGAACTCAGCTCGCCATTGTCCATTATATACAACGATAACGACGCACCTCCTTTATACGTTGATTCTATGAACTGAGAATTACTCAATCATATTTTTACATTATTCTAAGAATATGTAAATTTCGGATTTAGGACTTCGGTGTGAATGAGAACGTTTTTCACCAGGACGTCTCTTTATATTATAACATTCAACATTCTTTTTTTTATTTTTTTTATTTAAGACAGGTTAGTCAAGAGAACCTACAAGAATCTGACAGCCACCAACACCACGGTTGAATTAATTGTGATATGCATGAGACAATATTTTAATTATATATTAAAATGAAACAAACTATATAAAAATCAATAATAACGGGCATGTTTTTATTAAAACTTGTTTTTAAAAACTCGGTAGACCATGAAATGTTACTGTTGTACCGGCCGTTCCTACAGTGGAGAATATACACCGGTTCTCACTATAAATAGTGAGACACCGAGTGAAAAGGTTGTACTGTTACCGTTTAGCGGCAAGCTAGCCGTTCTTGTACCTTATTGTAAATACACTTGTCTCATTTTACCCTACCTCGACTTGACTTCTTTTTTTACTGTTGAACTAACATCACAACAGTTACGTAATGACTTTCTAAATATATATATATAGTAATAGTGTATACTATTTTATGAAGTAATGGTCCTGACTATAAATTAAATACTCATTGATAAACTTGCTTAATTCCTGAAATGACTATGATGTAAGCCATGATGCAGTTCATGTTACAGACAAGTAGAGAGCGAATTTCTATTATTATTATTATTATTATTATTATTATCATTAAAAGATAAGAATTTAAGGTAACATATGAATAAGTGACTCTATTTTATCTATAGATAAATTTCTCGCAAAAATGTATAAATTAGATAATTATAGATACATATCAAAATAAAAATAACTATATAAAAATGTATATAACTAAACATGCATTTATTGAAAGATTCGTTAAAAATCGCCTAGGCCATCGGATATTACAACGACAACTTCATAGTGTATATAAATCAATGTCCTTATTTAAGTTTTATGTGTAAGCTATATTGGTTATAAATTAGGTTCTCATTGATAAATGCTTTAGATTATTGTGGAATCTGTGACGTAAGCCGTGACATAGTTTCGGCTTCAGACAGAAATGCAATCTATTATATATAGATTATTATTATTATTATTAAAAGAAATGCAATCCATTATATATAATGCAATCCATTATATATAAATTATTATTATTATTATTAAAAGATATTACTATTACGAACTCATACGATTGCTATTATTATTAATAACTTTATGATTTTAAATGTTATACTATACTTTAGATAATATAAATTATAACAAGTCGCACTTAATTAATAAAGCGGTGTAGAAAAAAAACCTTGCTAAAAGAATATATTTTAACTAAGCTTCACTAAGTCTGACACACGGTCAATAATTTGTCGCGATAGGTAAAGATTCCCTCTCGCAGAATTATAATAGGTACTGTGGTTTAGAGGATTCTCGTTGATATCATATTGGAAAGCGTGCTCTGTGTAACACATTATGGCCGCAGTAAATGGACACGCTGACTCAAGTTTAAATCCTGGACGATGCTGTTAGCGTTTCACTTGGAAAGGCGTGAATCACTCCATTCTATCTCTAGATATGGACAAATACCGGGACAGAATGTTCATTATGCATTTGTTAGGCAATAGATCTAGGAGATGGAAACCAACTGTACTCTATTTCAAAATCAACCTTGTGTTGTATCATGTCCTCTACTAGAGGAGTTGGATGAATGCATACAGTGAAGCGTTCGAGTTAATTTATTAAATTCATCTCATAATGTTTATTCTCACTAGAGTATTAATTGACTACGAGACTAATTTAATAAACAAGACTCTAAAGCCAATGCACGCTTAGCGTAACGGATATCGTCGTACGAAATGGAATCGACGACTGGAGTTCAAATCCTGGACGATACTTTTTAAGATTCCCTTTGCGCTAGTGCCCTTCTGAAAGGAATGAATACGTCTGTTCTTCCAGCTATGGGTAAATAGTAGTCCAAACTGGGTTCTTTGGGCATAGTTCGCCAACCAGCCTAGAAGAATGAAAACTGCTAATCCATACCAGCTATACTCAGATTAAAATTTATTCCTAGTGAGGATCGAACCGACTACAAGTTCAGATAGGTCTGCTAGATTAGCTAGCTGACACTCTACATACTATGAATTTAGCAATACATCTGAACAAGTAGGATGTGATACAAGAACAATTTTCAAGTGAAATTTGACAGATTTTAATTCAGAGTTTTCCTTCTCCTAGATCGGTTGCCATACCAAGGTTAAAACACATAGTATTCTCTACTAATTATCCCTAGTTGGATGGATAATTGGATTCATACGTAAACCACTTACATTAGAAGTACTAGCAAATATATGCAACCTCCGGGTGCAAGTATTTAAGTTTTAATATAATAAAATATCATATTAAATTAGAAAGGCTAATGAAACTGAATAAGAATGCAGATAATAAAAAAATTGGAACAGAGGGAGTACGATTGAAAAATAGTAGAACTTTGAAACTAACTCTTCCATCCTTTTCCATTACTCCCGTCTTTCATTGGTAAATTTTGCTAATTTAACTATTTAGTTAAAATAGGAAGTAAAGAATAAAATGACAGTTATTTCTTCTTGTTAAGGGATTTCTTTTAAGATTTATCCCAGAGATTTTTGCTCATATTCAATAAGATAAAACCAAACAATTAGAAATCAATAATACTAAGCATATATTTATTAAAATCAAATTTTCAAGATCAATATGCAAATTAGCCTTCCCATTCACACTGTAAACCGCTATTTTGTTGTATATATATATACAATTGCATGTTATTAATATGTAGATATGGTCAACAGTCTTAATGATGTAAGACCATTTTATCAATAATTGAGGTTTAAATAAAAATAAAATCATGGAGAATGTGATGTAAATAACAAAGGGAATTGTGACTTGTATAGTAATATAGTTTCGGTTACAGACAGATAAACTCACAATCTCCATTATAATAAGATGTGAAATACAAATAGTCTTCTCCAGGATTTGAACTCGATTGGTCGTGTCCATTTCCCACGATGATAACCATTACACCACAAACAGCCCCACAATATATTTTACTAAGCCTTGCTTGGGTTTTACACAAGTACAAAATGATGACGAAACAAGTGAGAATAAAACCAAATACATTAACAAAGAGGAGTGCGAGATAAGCTTGCTAAACATTGCGCTAAGCTGTAAGCTCAAATAGTGATTTTCCTAAGCTGTTCTCGCCCTGGCACTCCACCAAACAAAGACACTTATAAAATATCAAACTCTAGAAAGGATTTAGCCAGCGAGCGGAGGTTAAAAATCATCCCGTCACAAAAGAACTTGGTCGTTGAAAATGAACTCTGCGACCTGGGTTCAATATAAAAAGCCTTGGGGATGGGACTGCTTCGCGGGATGGAGGTTGTCTGAAGCACAGTACCGATTATAATTCTACGAGAAGGAATATTTACCAATCAAAACCTGACCTCCTGGTATTACGAGTTTGGTTTGCTGTCGTCTAGTGTTATTTGCTTAGTGTTATATTGTGTCTGTTGTTTTTCTATAAGACTGGCCGGGTGAAGTTTGAACGACAATGGAACAGATCTGCTGAACCGGTGATGCTCCACATCAAATCGAATAATGAACAAACTTTACAACAATTTATTCAAGTCCGGCATGCACAATTTACACATCCTTCTAATCTTAGTGGCTGGGGTAGTCATATGCTGATGCTGTACTTTATCTTAGGAGCCCTGTCAGCTTGAGCTGTAGATTACACCGACTCTACCTCTGCAGAGGGGTAACCTTCCTTCCAATTGGGCCACCTGTTGATCATTGGTGGCGACCATTGATGCTTAAACACGGAATCCTGGCGGTTGAGTAGTCAATGACATGCAACACTCCACTTTAGCCATTACTTTTCCAACCTATCGGCTGGGGCGTTAGAATGCACCGTCTGCACCTCTGCACGACCCGTTAGCCGTGGGTGGCGACCCGTGATGCTTAAGGGTGGAACCCTGCTGGCTGAGCAGTCCATGACATGCAAAACTCCGCTTTGGCACTTACTTGGGCTAGACAGGCGGTCGGAGAGACCCCCACGGATCAATAGGATGGTCACGTCAAGCCCTAGCACCTATATGATTGCCTCAGCCCTATTGCTCTTATGGCAAGCCCCAACCCCTTTTTATCATATGGGTGATAGAAGGCGGTGACTGAGGGTCTTCATGTCCTGGGAATGACATTAAACTATCTGATGGTGAGGTTCCAGTTCTGGAGATCTGGGGAATTTGGAGCACCCCTTTATCAGCATTGCTCCCAGGTCCACTCTGACCCGGAGTGGTAGTACCTGTTAGGGTCCCATTAGTGGGTTAAATAGAAAAATGTGTTTATGAAAAGAAAATTGAGTATCCTTTAAGAATTAATTTATTTCAAAACTTTGTCGGCATTAAATGGCCCCCTGAGGATAGTATGCCGTAAAACAAACCAAATCAACCAAACCAAACCATTACTTGGGCTAGACAGGCGGTCGGAAAGACCCCCACCGATCAATAGGCTGGTCACGTCAAGCCATTGCACCTATATAATCGACTGGTCACAACAGGCCTTGCACATAATATTGTCCCGACCCTATTGGTCTTATTGCAAATTTCCAACTCTTTTTATCATATATGTTTATAACAACTTCCCTTATTGATGATTGGCTGCGGAATCGGCCAATCGGATGTTGGCCAATCGGATTGGAATTGGCCAATCGGATGTTGGCGTTGCATAAGGGTGGTGTGATGGAGTTTGATCGTCTCCAATGGGGTCTGGCTGGCTGAGAAGAGTATTATGTTGGAAGACACGAAACCCCCCTATGAAGTCACATAACTGCGCTAAATCTAGCGTATTCCAAACGTATGCACTAAAAGCTGTGTTACTGTTCTTGGTATAGCGCTAAATATCATTTGGTGGTGGTGTTCCAATTCAGGAGCTCTGTGAAGTGTGGAGTACACTTACATTGCCATTGTTACCAGGTTCACCTGGGGGTGGTAGTATCGGTCCCATCTATTAGTTAAATTGAGTTTTAAAAATGTGTTTAAAAATGAGTTTAAAAAATTAAATACCTAATAAAACCGAATAAAAGAAAAAATGTCTTCGGCATAAAATAACACATTGATATGCTGTAAAATCCAACCAACCAACTTATCTTAGGGCTGTTGATTCTTCGCAGTAGCTGCTGTCGAAGTCTGTCGAAGATTGCCGAGGACTATCGAAGTATCTTTGGACGACACTCGACAAATGGAAGAATAAGGATGCGTGCCTGCAGCCCTGAAAAAAACCCAAGCTCTCCCGTTCTTATTCCATATGTATACCCATATCCCATATTTAAATTCAATAGAAATCAATTGCAAGGTACGTATCTGTTGTGTTCGTAAAAGGGATACAATCAGACAAGGTTGTATTCGAGTGGAATGACCAGTCAATAGTTTCGTAGATTTAAAATAGAGGTTCAATAAGACAGACAAAGAATAGTGAGGTACGCTACTAATCCTCGAAACCAGCCCAGCATAATGCCGTGCTCACTATATATATATATAGTCAGACCACATGGGTTCAAGAGGGTGTGGAATATTCCATTATAACAGTATCTTTATTTTTTCTTTTACGTTATGGTCACTGACGTAGGAAAACGACATGAGTTCAAATCCTGGATAAGGTTGGTTACATAGCGGTAAAAAAAACTTGGGACAGTTATGAATACAATTATTTTTCTCTTCAGCTATGGGTAAATAGTAGGACAGACGGTGCTCTTTAACCTTGGTATGGCAACTGGTCTAGAAAGAATACTCTGAATTCAGACCAGTTAAACTTCGGTTAAATTTGGTTTTGTAACGCATCCTGCTCGTGCGAGCGAGTTGGCAAATACATACAATTAGCGCCCTCCCTCAAGCCATATTATCTCACTCTGATATACGATGCCCAACGAGGATCACTTGCCTAACCGACAAAAAGCTTCCAATGGACTATTGATATCATGGAGGAATCCATATAATCTTAGATCCATTGTTAATGTCACCTCCATATCAGTGGATTGCAATAATATAAATCATTGATATATCAAAATATTGATTTAAAAAAGGATTAGAAAATAAAACAAATAAATAAATTATAATGAAAATAAAGAAAATAAAAAGATGCAAACAATAATAATAATAATAATAAGACAACTATTTGGAACTTGCCAGAGAATTGAAGAAAATGTGGAATATGAAGGTGAAGGTCGTACCAATTGTAATTGGTGCCCTTGGAACGGTCCCCAAAGGTCTGGAAAAGGAATTTGGTGCATTGGAATTCAGAGAAAACTACAACATTATCAAGATCGCCTAGAATACTGAAAATAGTCCTGGAGACCCGCGGAGACTTGCTGACACTCAGCCTCCGGTGTACAACCGGCTAGGTCAGGTGTGAAAAACATAATAATAATAACGTTAAAACCAAGAATATATTAGGAATATAAGATGATAAACAAATATATAGAAACATAATTCTTATTAATCTATATGTGTATATATAAATAAAGACAAGAGGTTTATTTTTAACGTTTGTAATCCGTAGCCATAGTAGCTCTGATAGTTTGATATAAAAAAAAACTCCATGAATTAAATCTCTATCCGACTGTAATATTGATACAGTAATATTGCCATTAATGTTCTATTTTTTTTTTTTTTTTTTTTTTTTTACGGCATATCAACCTCAGTGGGTCATTTAATGCCGATAGTTTTGAAATAAATCAATTCTTAATGGATAATACAATTTTTTTATAAATACATTTTTCTATTTAACCCATAGATGGGACCCTAACAGGTACTACCACTCCGGGTCAGAGTGGACCAGGGAGCAATGGTGATGAAGGGGTGCTCCACATTCCCCAAACCTCAAAAACTGGAACCTCACCATCAGATAGAGTTTAACATCATTCCAAGGACATGTAGACCCGCAGCCACCGCCTTCTAGCATCCATATGATAAAAAGGGATGGGGCTTGCCATAAGGGCAATAGGGTTGGGAAAATCATATAGGTGCGATTGATCGGAGGGGGTTCCTTTTTTGCAAGTTCCCCAGAAACGTGTCCTTGTAGATGACCTGACTAGATTAATCCTTCACAAGGACAAAGGAAGCTCCACAGAAAATAGATTCCGAATTTGATTTTGGATATTCGAAGATAAACCAATATTGCATTGTAGTGCATAATTGAACTAAGAATAACCGATTTAGAATTTCGATATTCACCAGAGAATGCTGAGCTGATAAACTGCTTTCTTCGTGTTCGATTGAACAAACAACATCAGATTAACGTTTGAAAAAAAAAGAATATATCTTGCTGCCTTAGATATAGAACACCGGCGGATATGGAACTAAAACCATTCGTATATCGTTTGATTATCTCAATCCATTCCCAAACTATTGCAGCAGGAGACGAAACCAACTTTCGTAATCGACAAGAGAATTCTTTAAGTCAGATTTAGGGGAAATTCTGTGAGAGAAATTCGTAAATAGATACATCGCTTAATCTTTTTTTTTTTTTTTCAAAAACTGCTGAATAACCTGATTTTTCTGTGAGGAGATTAGAAGAAACGGGAGGTTATAATTTTAGAAAATGATTAAATTTAATCAGAGTAACATGATTACTATAATAAATGATGAAAAAAACCCGGGAAAAATGAAATAGAAACTGCGATATAACGTGATGCTAGAAGCATAAAAAGTAAAAGAATTTGGATATTCAAACAAGCCAATTTCTCACCCATTATTTATTTGACTAGATTCCAACTTTTGTAATAATAAATCTTCTTTGAATTTCAATATGCACCGAGCAGAAATCTCCAGCAGTGGTTTCTGATTAGATATATGATTGATTTATTGATGTTAATGGCATGTCAATCCATTTAGGGTTATTTTATGCATTGGAATTATGGAATCGTGCTCATTGTACGTTCATATTTACATTTTTTGTGTAATTGTTTCAGCAGAAGGTCCTATCGAATATAAATATTCTTAAGAGGACTATTTTACCCCGAGATGAGAACCAACAGGTACTAGCATTATGGGCCAGACGTGGAGTAACGGAAAGCAAGCTAGACTCGCAGATCAATAACTACTGAATACTGGATGCTCCATACTTCTATCGTTGTGTTACATCCTACCACTCTGGGCCAGAGTATATATGATATTAATGGCAATGAAGGGTTCAAAGCTTCAGAACTTGATCCTCACCACCAGATATAGTTTAGTGTCATATCCGGAATATCCATGCATTTTAGTGGTCTCTCAGCTCTCTGTAGAGGGTGCAATAATCCCCTCGTTTAGAAAATGATTAAGCTTTACTCAGAGTAACGTTGAAATAAATGGGTGAAAAAAGAAATAAAAAGAACTACGATATAACTAGATGCAAAAGGCATGCAAACCCGCCCATCGCGTAGGGATTGCTATAATTAACGGCGTCGATCCAGGGGGCCATCACCCCAGGCAACACCTGCCCCCTCGATTTAAAGGGGCAAGGCTGGGTTTATTGCCTAGGCGCCCCCTTGAGGGGGAATGCGACGGGATCGACGCAATTTTTCACTCGCCACCCATGAGCTTTGGTTTGTGGGTGGTCCCACGTTAATAAGGCCTTGTGCCCAACCCGTACAAGTGGGGTACGAGGTAAATAAAATGTAAACCCGTCTAGGCTTATTTTATGATTAGTCTATAGGAAATCTTATGGAAGCGCGTGGTATAATGGTTAAAGTCATGGGAAATGGACTTGTCGCCCCGAGTTCAAATCCTGGGCGTGGTAATTTCATTTCACTTAGCGCTAATACCCTTGGGAAAAGTATGAATCCTACTCTCCCTCCAGCTATGGATAAATAGTAGGGCAGACTGGGCTCTTTAACCTTGGTTAGGCAACCGGTCTAGGAGAAGGAAAACTCTGAATTCAAACCTGTTAAACTCCGCTTTAAAAAAATTGACCTTGTGTCACATCCTGCTCGTGTGGAGGGGTTGGTAAATATATATAGGGAATTGTGTTTATTGTACGATTGTATTTATTCCTCAATGGATCAGACGAACTGCCATCTGACTCATTACCGATTTGACCAGATTCCATAACAATAGGTCCTCTTTCAATCCCTACACGCAGGGCAGAAGTCTTCTACAGTAGACTCTATTTAGATATATATTTACCGACCCTCCGCACGAGCAGGATGTGACACAAGGTCAATTTCTTAAGCGGAGTTCAGCAGGTTTGAATTCAGTGTTTTTCCTTCTTCTAGACCGGTTGCCTAACCAAGGTTAAAGAGCCCAGCCTCCCCTACTATTTACCCATAGCTGGAAGAAGAGTAGAATTCATACCTTTCCCAATGGTATTAGCGCTAAGTGAAATGCAATTACCACGTCCAGGATTTGAACTCGGGGCGACGAGTCCATTTCCCATGACTTTAACCATTAAACCACGCGCTTCCTGTTTAGATATAGAGGCTGAAAATGAAGGTGCTGGTATTGTATTTGAAAAAGAAAGTTAAAAAAGAAAGGAGCAGTGTCGTGTAATGTTAATAGTCGTAGGAATTAGACTCTGTGACCCGCGTTCAAATCCAGGACGAGGTTGTTTGCATTTCCCTATAGCGCAAATATCCTTTGGAAAGATATGAATCCAACTATTGTCGCTCCAGATATGGATAGATCTATTAATAATGGAGATTCGCTTCCGGTTTTTGCCTGTAACAAAAACTATATTTATTAAGACTTTCATAAAAGCAATAGGCATCAAATGCTCTTAGAGAATAAAGTAATTTCCTGTCCAATTTGTATCTGAATTTCATGGTATCTTCCTTCAGTCTTTAATCATTAGAGTTCTCGACGTAACACATGTTGACTGATTGGTTGATTTTAAACTAAACTTGTTATAATTTAGCGCCAATACTCTTGGAAAAGTTATGCATTTAACTATTCTCCCTTCGGCTATGTGTTAATAGTTAGGGTCTTTAAAATTGGTATAGCCATCAGTCTAAGAGAAGGAAGACTTAAAAATAGACCTTGTGTCGCATCCTGCTCGTGTGGAGAGGTTGATATATGCAAACATGTCACAATTTGGCACAAGGCAAACAGTACGGAAAAACATGGGGACATTAAGAAATAATCCGTTTACCAGACTAGCTTGCTAATTGCTTGCCCATGATGATGTGCCAATCGATATCAACCTCAATTTAATTTGGCACAAGGCCACAGTGTGGGATTGCATGATACATATATATATATATATATATATATATATATATATATATATATATATATATATATATAGTGTAAACTCATTTTCAAACCATGAATAAAGTAATTAAAAAATATCTCTAAAAAGCTAATAATTAGCACAGGTTCAAGAATAACTGTTTCATAAAATACCTTTTGATTGACAGTTGCCTCAATTCAAAGTAGACGTTTCACCCATAATCAACCTTGAAAGGGTTAAACATATATATATATATATATATATATATATATATATATATATATATATGTGTGTGTGTGTGTGTGTGTGTGTGTGTGTCTGTGTGTGTGTGTGATATCCAATTGCCGCTTTAACCTTTCCATTGCAATGGCATCAGTAAATAATCCAAAACTGCTCAATATATTAAAAACATAAAGCGGTAGTGATAATAATAATATACTACAACTATAACTAATATTATATATATATATATATATATATATATATATATATATATATATATATATATATATAGAGAGAGAGAGAGAGAGAGAGAGATATTAATAATGTATTCAAATAAGAGATGAATAAAAGATAACATGTTCATATGAGGAAAAATGAAAAAGTCAGAGACTCACTTACTTTATTACTATGTTTCAACTTCTCCCCAGAGGGAATCCCCGTGGCGTAGTGGCTAGTGTTCAAGACTACGGCATCATTGCTATTTCTAGCGAATGTTGATATACAATTAAACAAAGAGACCCAACGAAACCAAACAACACTGAAATCGGAGAAACGTGAAGAGGTATTTTTGAGTCAACGAAGGAATTGCTCAATCATGGCCGACTCCTAATGCCGCGGGTGAGGCGCTAGCTTCGAAATCTGAATCGTCCATTATCATTGGTTGGTTAATAACTGACTGACTGACCCTTTTCGAATATTCTCACGTGTGACCACCTACAACATTACCGTTATTGATAACTTGCTGTCAGCAATACAGCCGAGCCCCAGAGTTACTGGTTGTTGGAAGTGGCCAGTACATTACAACAAGGAAAATAATAAGGAAACCCACGAGAACCAATTTCATCAAAACGATTATGTGTCTCATAATTGGTTTTATAATATTTGTGTTGGATATCGGTTGAGAGTTGGCGTGTTGTCCTTGTTTCTTGTGCGTCTCTACGTGGGGGTCGTGCTGGGGGAGGTACGACCACAAGAATGTGCCGTAGGCGTTGTGAAGTTGCGTTATCATCATGCTGAAGAGGCGCGACCACGATAAGTTCTGTGGTGTCCGAAAACATCATATTTTTATGTTCGTCGTTTTTTCAAACTCCATCTGCAGTATACAACATTTGATACTCGACAATGAATGGGTTTTACTAAGATTATCTTAAAATACGACACAATATGAAGATCAAACTCACTACCGTAGGAATACTCCATAGATATAGATATTTACCGACCCCTCCGCACGACACGTGGTCAATTTTTAAGCGGAGTTTAACAGGTTTGAATTCAGAGTTTTTCTTATCCTAGACTGGTTGCCTAAATAAGATTAAAGAGCCCAGTCTGCCCTACTATTTATCCATAGCCGGAGAGAGAATAATTGGATTGACACCTTTCGTAAGGATATTAGCACTATGTAAATTGCAAACAACTCCGTCCTGGGTTTGAACCCGTGTTGTCGTGTCCATCTCCTACGACAGTGACAATTACACCACGCGCCTCCAAAAAGATATATGCCATTTATTTAACTTATCTAATCAGCAAGACGGCAACTAATTAGAAGCACCCGGTTAATTTCAAAATCAGAGTACAAGTAGTTTGAGAAAATTAGCTTTCATATTATTTCTTGGCGTGGTGATAAAATACTAGGGTGAGATAAGAAGTTTTGCAATATTTTTGCTACTTGCTCGTTTGCAGCGCGTATATCACGTGGTCGTAGCAGTTCAAGCTGTGGCGGGCACCCTCTGTGCTTGGTAGTATCGTGGTTGTTGGCAAGACCAACTGCGAATGACCCCAAAGGCGGTTCAAAGACCATATCAAGACAACGCTAAATAAATGCACCATCACACCATCAAGCCTAGAAGATTTGGCCCTCAACAGACACGGTTGGCGTGATGCGTGACACACAGGGGCTGAGAAGCTCAATATCCATATTAACAGGGCTGCACAGTGGCGACGTCTTCATCATCATGAACCACCGTATGCAGATGTGAATTTCCTTTGCAATGTGTGTGACCGCGTCTGCAAGTCCAGAATTAGACTAACTAGCCACCAGAGAGTCCACAACTGTTGAAGACATGGAGTGACGTCATCGTCGTCTGCGATGGACTTCTAAAAGGAAAGGAAATGGGATTTGAAAGCCGCACAGATAGTCTCATCCGGAAACTTAGGATTTACGAATTTAAACGGGGTCATAATTCTGGGGAAGCAACCAAACGCGTTTATTGTGTGAAAGGCAAAGAAGTTATTGATTACAATATATTAACCAGATGGAGAAGTTTCGTTCGGGTTGTATGAACCTCGATGATCAGAAAAATTCAGGTAGGCCTAAAACAATGGATTCTGATGCCACGCTCCAACCATGTTGGCAAATCAAAGAGCTTATCAGGCAGTCTAGGTATTTCCAGTCCATATTCAAGACCTTGCAAAAAGCATCCTGTGCTACCGAGTTGTGTCGCACGTTATAAAATATTGCAACATTTTTTACTATGAGTCTGGAATAGTTTCACACAAGATTGCATAATATTTCTCTGAATTTTTTTTAGATGAGGCTTGATAATTAGTATAATTAGATTATTCAGACTATTGTCCTTATGTCTATTTTTATCTGTACAAAGTTCCGTGTGGCTCCCGTTTACGACATGAAGGTTCCCGGGTTCGGAAAAAGGTTCCCGAGTTCGAGAAGGCTCACGAGTCCGACAGAAAATACCTGAAGAAAGCCGGATGGCACATCGGCCGAAATATTGTACAGATAACGATAAAGATGTGAACAATAGTCCGAATAATCCAAATAATAATAAGATTGCATAAGTGGAGCATTCGGGAAAAACTGAAACCACATCACTATTAATGGTTGTGCTTAGTGACAATTTGTCTACATTAAATCAATTGGCCGAAACTTTTCCCAGAAGAACAGAAAGGATGCCGCAAGGGAAAAAGAGGAACACACGATTTACTGTATATAGACCAATACATTCTTACAGAAGTAAAAAATAGACGGAAAAATATTGCAATGGCATGGTCGATTACAGAAAAGCCTATGACATGATCCCACATACCTGGATTTTAGAATGTCTAAAAATGTACAAAATTTTCAACAACATCATAAGTTTCATGGAAAACTGGAGAGTCCAATTAAAAGCCGGAGGGCAATACCTGGCAGAAGTAACAATCCAAAGAGGTATCTTCCAAGGAGACTCATTATCACCACTACTGTTTATTATAGCAATGATGCCACTCAATCACATACTTAAAAATGTACAGGGTGGTACAAATTCACTAACTCATAAGAAATTGTTCCCAACTGTATCAATAAAAACACCAACGATTGAAAACCTATTGGATAGTTATATCATTAAAAGTTTGAGTCGTACTGATTTATATCTTTAGCAAATAATCTATAAAACAAATACTTCTTGCTAACATACCCGTTTGGAAACTTCTTGTAGATGGGTTTCAGCACTTCACTTACCTTTCAATGAACATGAAAATAAGATGGCTAAATCTATTTTATCCACTTGCTACTTCATGAGTCATGTAATCGTTTTTGCCGTATTAGTTAAGAAGGAAATAACATCAGTCACGAACTTTTTGCATTATTTATATTTCCCGTGCTTTCTTTTTTTGTTTTCTTTTACTGGTTGTCCACAGACAAACATGAATTTTCTATTTCCACACTCATCTTATTTCACTCTCTTTTTAACGTTCCGTTGACTGTTTTGTCACTGGTCAATGGGCTACTTGTATTTGGCCGTCTGGACACTGTTAGTCCAGGGGGATATTAACTGTTAGAATTTGTGGGGTAACTTATTGATGTTCTCTCTTTTTTTAATGGAGCTTTGACCAAACCCAAAACAGTATAATGAGTAGAAAGAAAGAAAAAAAGAAGAAGAAAAAAGAAAGAAAGAAAAAAGAAAGAAAATAGAGGAAGGAAGGGGGAAAAGAGAGAAGA
>CM042144.1:118352297-118372297 GCA_023376005.1 Doryteuthis pealeii
GGAAAAGGAAATGGATGGACACCAAAAAAAAAAAAAAAAAAGAAACCAAAAAAAGAAACCAAAAAAGAAACCAAAAACCAAAAAAGAAACACTTTAAGGTGTAAAAACGAAACAAAGAAAAAGAAGAAGGAGGAGTATGAGAAGGAGGAGGAAATGTGAATTCACTTATTATAAGAGAATATATAAAGCAGAATGAACAATTGAAAAACTGTATATAACTAAGAAAGGCAGTTGAACAAAAAATTTCCATTGTTCCGAAAAAGCGAGGAATTTCTTGGCAATGATCCAGTATATTTCAATGATTTATATTTTTACATATACAATGTAAGTAAAAATCAAAATGTGTGTGTGTGTGTGTGGGGGGGGAACAACACTTTTACTTAGACCAAAAACTGATTAATTATTTTTGCTTTGAGTGCATAAAAATTTAGTCTATAACTTTAACTGATTATTTACTAAGTTTAGCCTGACCAAATTTGGAGCATCCTTTACAGTCGTATTAGCATGACTAACTGTTATATTGTTGATAAATTTGCTATATATATATATATTTACCAACTCCTCCGCACGAGCAGGATACGATACAAGGTCAT
Organism: Doryteuthis pealeii; assembly: GCA_023376005.1. Taxonomy (NCBI): domain Eukaryota; kingdom Metazoa; phylum Mollusca; class Cephalopoda; order Myopsida; family Loliginidae; genus Doryteuthis; species Doryteuthis pealeii. The sequence goes on from CM042144.1 coordinate 118,352,891, forward strand.
TTTTTAAGCGGAGTTCAACAGGTTTAAATTCAGAGTTTTCCTTCTCCTAGACTGGCTACCTAACCATGGTTAAAGAACCCAGTCTGCCCTGCTATTTACCCATAGCTGGAGGGAGAGTAGGATTCATACCTTTCCCAAGGGTATTAGCGCTAAGTGAAATGCAATTACCACGTCCAGGATTTAAACTCGGGGCGACGAGTCCATTTCCCATGACTTTAGCCATTACACCACGCGCCGGAAATCAAATATTCAATGTTAGTGGTATATAAGTTGTGTGCTAGATCCTCACCCATACTTATAGACTAGGCGAGATCATGGGATCTACTCCTTGGCCAATCACTGACAGTACTCTGAGGCTGATACAATACTTAACCCACCCTACTGGTCATAATTACTGCAACGTTCATTGGCGACGGTCATTGGATTAAATCACTGGACCTTTACCAATACGCAGGATAGGACTTCTACGATTACCAAAGGATCACCAAAGGATTCCATAATATAGGAATTTCTTCAAGCCCTATTTCAACTGGCCAAGGATGACACTTAAAAACTTTACATAGACACCCCTTTACATTAGGTATATAAATGGCGAGAGGAGAGGAGATGGGTTCTTACTCGGTTCTGTTTCGGTGATCATCTTCTTCTTCTGGGCTGAGTTGTCTCTGCTCATTCAATAATGTTGGTAATAATGAAGCAAGAAAATTGTTTTACTTTATTAGCCCAAATTATTAACCGCTCAGCGAGAAGCTGGCATCTTGTGAGCAAACGAACCTCATATCTGCTCCTTTCTACTAACGGCCAAAATCTAACTGAGTCAGTTCCGTTCTCGCACTCGGTCAATGGTAACTTTCCAAGTACCATACCGTTATTAGAATTTTACTACACTTACAGACATAATTCGTAGGATACCCACGAATTATGTAACATAAGTTGGTTCTCCATAGGTATTTCACCAACCCGTTCAGCATGGGTAGGATGTGATAGAAGGTCGCAAGTATGGGACATCCAGCAAGGATCGAACTCGTTATCCAGTAATGGATATGCGAAACTAGATTTCTAACCCTTACACCTTGATGGGACGTCCTTTTGTTTACCCAACCCGTTCGTCATGGGTAGGATGTGGCACTAGATCACAAGCATGGGCATTCGGTGAGAACCGAATTCGTTATTCTGTAGTAATGAATCTGTGAGATGCTTACTAAACATTACATCAGGATCGGACACCCGTATTTACTCAACCTGTTCACCACTGTCAGGATGTGACACAAGGTCGCAAGTATGGAGTATCCACCGAGGAATAAAATCGCTATTCAGTAGTAATGGATATGTGAGACTTGCTTGTTAAATATTACACCAGTTTGATTCTTCGTATGAAAAAGCTAGTCTCACTGAGCCCGACTGCTGAAGAATGGTGTCAATATCTTTAAAAAGAATCATAATTTCGTACTGGTATTTTTATGAATAAAAATCTGCTCTGAAGAAGACGAATGTTTATCAAATGCCTTCTACTATTGTTTTTATTTTATTCTTTAAAATAATATCATTTGAATTACATTTTTATAAACATCATAAAGTCGAAATAGGCGCTTGTTAGCACAATCTATACTATAGTTTTTCTTTAATCTTTAACAAGACATAAATAAACAATGAATACTACGATTTGTTATAGCAATTAAATTATATATTAAACAGGCTACAGATTTACGAAATCACAGGAAAAGATAAACGACTTCATGTATACGTATGATATTAAGGTATTTGTCAAAAATGAAAATTAATTAGAAAACTTTATATAAACTAATATAATTTACATCCAAAATATAGGAATTGAATTCGGGATTAAACTTTGTGTCATTATAATAATGAAAAAGAAAAAGAAAAAGAAAAAGAAAAAGAAAACAACCAGAGGAAGAGAACTAACCAATAGAGAGAATATATTTTAGAAAAAGAAAGCCATGTTAATACCTGAGAATATTAGAGGCGCAACACAGTTTCTCAAAGATACATGGTTCAAAGTTAACTGGCCTGAAAAAATGTAAAAGTTTTTAAATAAAATAACTAGTGCATTATATCTTTTATTGATTAATATATCAACATATTAATATTAATTTCATTAAATTCGGTTAATTCTCTGATCTTTGGTATTTTGTTTCTTTCGGCGGGGTGACATACAATGGGGGAATTTAGGTCCGTTAAGTTCGATTTAACCAAATATTTTAACCATTCCTTTCTATAATGTCTCTATTTAAGCATATTAAAAGTCTGTATAAATCAACTAATTACAAATAGGAAATATTTGCAATTTTTGATATGCGATATCAATATGTCAAAATCGGTTATGACGTCTAAGAAATGTACGCAACCTCGTTTTTGTTTTTTAACTCTAGTCACACATTTAATACTGAAACCAATTACAAACTTTTTCAGTGGATTATTTTTTATTTAAGAAACCTATTCAATGTATAAAAACAAAGTTTCGCAATGGTCCACTCCCGTCAAAATATTTACGCACTTTTTTCGCCTGAAATCATATATTCAAAGTTAGTGGTCTATTAAGTCAACTAAGTTGTCAGAAAGTAAAAAAATATATTTACGTACTACTTATTAAATTCTATTGATACTTTCTATAAGTATACATAAAAATCCCGAGGAAAAAAAGATGGAAAGGCAAACACCCATCCTCGTTTTGACTTTCTGTTAATTCGACCACAAATTTGAATTTCTACGTAATTCGAGTTTTGTAAAAGTTTTGAAAATGGCCACTAGAAGAAATAGACCTTCCAGCCAAGAAAAAAAAAACCTCCGATAAAAGTATTAAGTCTACATTCGCTGAATCGCTCAATGCTGATTAGCATAGAACAAAATGCCTGACAAAGCTTTTCACCGTGTCTTTTCTCTCCGACCAAGTGTGCAAAATATATTCATCTCCATTATATATGATAATAAAACCGTTGTTATTGTTAACGGTGTGGTATCTCATTTTTAGATTTGCTAGCAACCAAGGCAGCTCATTTCCACTAATCTCTCAACCAGTCACAAAGACGCTCTGACTAAGTTGCATCGATACCAATTCTGCTAATTATAATACTATGAAGTCGGGCACGTTCTCAATTTATATAAGCACCTGGTCGCGGCACTAATATAATAACATAAGTTGGGGCACAGGGTTCGAATTATGTTATGGGAACGATGTATGTTACTGGATGTATATGTATGTATGTATGTATGTAGTATGTTATAGTGTTATAGATGTTACTGGATGTATGTATGTTATAGAGAACGATGCTCCGGCACAGTATTACAGTCGTCGAAACCGCCCGTTCCAACCTCCCGTTCTTATATTGTCTGTTGATTTACAGGAAGGCTGAAAAAGAGCTTGTTTCGTTCCTTTTACCAACTCGGCTGAAATAAGATTAAATAACCAAAAGCTGTCAACGGATCAACAAAACAATTGAACACAACGCCTTTTTGATGATTATGTACAACTTATATACATTTATTTTACAAAGGAGCGAGGTGATTTCTTGTCAGCTGATTGGCGATCTACAGCTAGTTTTTGGCTAAGTTATCAATTCTGTACCGAGTGGCAAGGCATCAGAGTGTATCGGTAAAGTTATATCAAGGGCCCAGAGCCATGGCAAGCTCTCTTCTCCGGTCTTCACTCTGTCCCGGTCTCTCCCGCCCTCTTCTGCTGCTCTCTCTGGCGGTCTGTGATTTATGTGATCCAGACCTCCCCACCCCTAACACATGTCTCTGATTGGCCAGCCACTCGATAAAATTGCCAACGTGTCTAAATGGCCTTGTGCCAGCCTAGCTTGTATCTTTCCATTTGGAGTCAAGGCCAACCATTGTTTTATTTATCTAAGTTTTTGAAATAGTTGCCGAACTTTTCAAAAACTGGAATCTCATTTATTAAATTTATTATTTCATTTTGTGAAATTTAAAATTCCGATGATGTATATGAAATTCCATAATTTAAGGAATCTCTTTGTCTAGGTGAAAATTCTTTGCTTAGATAAATTTATATTTTTAATATAAACAATTATTATTATTATTATTGTTTTTCTTATTTTTACTTTTAATTTTAACAAACCACCATAATTAATAATTAGGGTAGTTTTAATTAATTAGTACTTAATTAATAGGTCGCCAATCAACCCATAAGACAATAGTGTTACAAATCAAAGGAACCCGACGAGGACGCAGAAGGCATCGAAAGAGCAGCTGGCCGGAGACACATGTGGTAGTCACGGAACTAAGTCATCTTATCTAGTACCGTGACTGCCATAGGGCCACCCAACTGAAATTTTATGAAATGACATAAAGGCATCATCTCGATGTACCAATTTTACAAACACTGATGGAATTGCTCTTGAGAAGGTTTTAGAATTTCTCCCTGATGGTTTTGCTAATTTCTGGCGGATTATAGTTATTGGGAATAATACAGAATAGAAGTAGACACTCCTGGGACATGCTATTATTGAAGCTGTTAGGACGGCTATTGTTATTTATCGTTTACAGATAGAATTAGCTTTACAAATGCATCACCATTTTGACTTCAGATTTCTGATAGATTCACTCCACTAACATGGCTATTGTTGCTCGTATTAAGAGGTCCATATGTTTGAAAAAAGTGATTTTGTTACTGTTATGACCTGTTTAAGGGTCAATGAATAATAACTCAACCCGAGTATAAAATGTAGGATTGTATTCAGCAATATATATCAACGTACAATGGAAAGGTTTCCTTGTTTCAGCTTACACGAAGAACTGTATCTGGTACTACTGGTATTTACATGTACCCCACATGTACATGATATGGCACAAGGCCGTTTTATGTGGGTACCACCCACAAGCCGAGACTCATGGGGTGGTAGTAGAAAAATTGCGTCGATCCGAGGTTAGCCTCTAAGTGCAATGAGGCAAGCATCTGGGATCGACGCTATTAATTTTAGTAATTCACCAGACACCCGTCCCGAAGGACAGGTGTATCTGGTACTACTGGTATTTACATGTACCCCACATGTACATGATATGGCACAAGGCCGTTTTATGTGGGCACCACCCACAAGCCGAGACTCATGGGGTGGTAGAAGAAAAATTGCGTCAATCCCAGTTCCGACTCTTTAGTGCAATGAGTGGCTTCTGGGATCGACGCTATTAATTTAGCAGTTCACCAGACACCCGTCCCGAAGGACAGGTGTATCTGGTACTACTGGTATTTACATGTGTCCCACTTACACATGATATGGCACAAGGCCGTTTTATGTGGGCACCACCCACAAGCCGAGACTCATGGGGTGGTAGGAGAAAAATTGCGTCGATCCGAGCTCAGCCTCTAAGTGCAATGAGGCAGGCATCTGGGATCGACGCTATCAATTTAGCAGTTCACCGGACACCCGTCCCGAAGGACAGGTGTATTTGGTACTACTGGTATTTACATATACCCCACGTGTATACGATATGGCACAAGGCCGTTTTATGTGGGCACCACCCACAAGCCGAGACTCATGGGTGGTAGTAGAAAAATTGCGTCGATCCGAGCTTAGCCTCTAAGTGCAATGAGGCAAGCATCTGGGATCGACGCTATTAATTTAGTAATTCACCAGACACCCGTCCCGAAGGACAGGTGTGGGTGGGACTACTGGTATTTACATATACCCCACGTGTATACGATATGGCACAAGGCCGTTTTATGTGGGCACCACCCACAAGCCGAGACTCATGGGGTGGTAGTAGAAAAATTGCGTCAATCCCAGTTCCGACTCTTTAAGTGCAATGAGTGGCATCTGGGATCGACGCTATTAATTTAGCAGTTCACCAGACACCCGTCCCGAAGGACAGGTGTGGATGGGACTACTGGTATTTACATATACCCCACGTGTATACGATATGGCACAAGGCCGTTTTATGTGGGCACCACCCACAAGCCGAGACTCATGGGGTGGTAGAAGAAAAATTGCGTCAATCCCAGTTCCGACTCTTTAAGTGCAATGAGTGGCATCTGGGATCGACGCTATTAATTTAGCAGTTCACCAGACACCCGTCCCGAAGGACAGGTGTGGATGGGACTACTGGTATTTACATGCACCCCACATGTACATGATATGGCACAAGGCCGTTTTATGTGGGCACCACCCACAAGCCGAGACTCATGGGGTGGTAGAAGAAAAATTGCGTCGATCCGAGCTTAGCCTCTAAGTGCAATGAGGCAAGCATCTGGGATCGACGCTATTAATTTAGCAGTTCACCAGACACCCGTCCCGAAGGACAGGTGTGGGTGGGACTACTGGTATTTACATATACCCCACGTGTATACGATATGGCACAAGGCCGTTTTATGTGGGCACCACCCACAAGCCGAGACTCATGGGGTGGTAGAAGAAAAATTGCGTCAATCCCAGTTCCGACTCTTTAAGTGCAATGAGTGGCATCTGGGATCGACGCTATTAATTTAGCAGTTCACCAGACACCCGTCCCGAAGGACAGGTGTGGATGGGACTACTCGTTTGAGTAGCTTTACTCTGTTAAATATATACCCTTTGGGTAAGTCCATGTTCGTGTCATAGGTGAGTCACCTACAACAGTTACTTTGATGCTATTTCCTAAAACAATGGTGCAAGCAAGAGATCTAGTTTTTGGTATCAGTATTCACTATAGCAACATACAGCTTTCATTTCTCTGAATTTTTGAGATGAGGCTTGAAGATTAGTATTATCTGCGTTATTCGGACTATTGTTCCCATCTTCATTGTTATTTGTACAACGTTTCGGCCGACATACCCTCAAAAAAAGTTCCCGAGTTCGAAAAGAAGGTTCCCGAGTCCAAGAAGGTTCCCGAGTCCGACAAGAAATACCTGAAGAAGGCTGGAGGGTATATCGGCCGAAACGTTGTACAAATAACAATGAAGAAGGGACAATATTCCGAATAACGCGGATAATACAAACAGCTTTCATTGTTTGAGAGAATGTGATATTTAAAAAAAAGTGAAAAATCAACTTCTCCTATTGTACATTTTTATAAGTTTCTTTGCTTATTGGTCAAGCTTTCGGAGTTCCTCTCTTCTATTGCTATTAATATTTGACTCCTTGCAAGTTTTCCGCACTAGTTTTACCTGGTGGTCTTTCAATGTAGTCTGAGTGACAACAAGTCCAATCAGATCTCTAGGAATATTCTAGGTATTCTAACCGAACTAAACAATGGTCTGTGCGGTCTTGACTCTACCTCTGATTTCCAATTCCTTTAGTCTCCTTTCCAAACCTTTGGCGGTCGTCCTAAGGGCACCAGCTACAATTGGTACCAGCATTACTTTCATGTTTTTTGGCAGTACGCCGCTAATAATGCTGTACACAATATATAGATCTTGATGGACATGGTATCTTCCATGGAATGGGTATGATTGTCTCTGATGTGTCCGATTTGATTCTCAGGTGGGGAGTAACTACCAAGGAGATACTTAGAACTGGCCTGATTATTATTTTACCACACCACTAAGAAGGGAATAAACCTTATTTCAGTGAACCCAATTCTGGCATTGTGACTATTTCCATGAATCACCATATTTAATTAATATTCTGCAGTTGAATTTTCATATGGTTTTTACTAAATGATTCTATCATTTGTATGACATGAGTTAAGTTTTAAAATTGCTGCATGACTTTATGAACACCCTGTGTATTTGTGTGTGTGCGTGTATATATATATATATATATATATATATATATATATATATATATATATATATATATATGAGATTTATCCAAAACTTGGTAGTAAGGGATGATTCTATATGTGATTTCTAAGATCCACTGTACTAATATTGATGATCCAGTATGTATAAATTCGGCGAATCTTTAAATCACTGAAGAGAGCTCAATGTATAATAACCTTTTAATATATATACAGAGCAATATTTACCAATAAAGGAAGGAAGAACTCAATACAGTAATCCCATAATAAATTAATTTCGACGAAAATTGGGGCCCATATAAATCTTAGTTGATTTAAACTTTTCTTTTTTTTAGTGCAGTCTGATTTTCTTTTTTTTAGTGCAGGTTTAAATAAACTTAGATTTATATGGGCCCCAATTTTCGTCGAAATAAATTTATTATGGGATTACTGTATTGAGTTCTTCCTTCCTTTATTGAAATTATATATATATATATATTATATATTATATATATATATATATATATATATATATATGTGTGTGTGTGTGTGTGTGTGTGTGTGTGTGTATATTAGTTAGGGTAGTGAAGATATGAAGTGTTGTGGGGTAAAAAATAAAACAAACAACTGGTAACAATGTATACAAATGTATTGAAAAAAAAAAGGTGTAGAAATTTACTGCAAAGAAAGTGGAGATTGCGTCCGACCAATACAGTTACGAGCTGACTCGCATTTGCTTCGTGTCAAGCCACAATTGTTCCTGGTACTTATAGTAATCGTCGGCGCATTCCATTTATGTCCATGCGAGAAGAAAGAAGAACCACTAACAGATACATATTATACACAGATTCCAGGAAAGATACTAATGTAGCAGAAAGCCGCATATCAACAGCTAAATAAATACTTGTACAGCCGATTACTAATCAAGATGCAATAATATATAAGGAATATATAAGTGTAGATTCATAAGATTTTAGAACAGGAAAAGAAAAAAAAACTTGATAAATTGTCCTGGTTGTTGAGGCTGCAGTATATAAAAATGTTTCTCTGGGCTGTCAGGACAGGAAATTTGATTCCCCATCTTGTTTCATTGTATCACATGCTAACATATTTTGTTGCTTCTGGTCAAAATTTGTATGCGAAGGCATGTGCAGCAAATCTTTACCTTGTCAAGAGACCATTCTAACTGGTATTCTCTTTTTAAGAATGGTTTAGGTGTTTTTAGCTGATTGATAATGGAGAGGCCTTATGATTGTGTAGTGTTGATGGGGTAGCATCAAATCAACTGACGGAGTCGTTTGATGTCATAACGACACGAATGAGACAAGATAGAAAATAGACACAGAAAAGCTGATCATCTTTTCACAAACGAGAAACCCGTTCACTAAATCTGACAGGTCTTTGCTCAGCATTATTTCTGGTGTTGTTGCACAGTATTTAGTAAATGGTAATCAAACAAAAGAGGTTGGCTATATGATTTTCAAAGATGTTTTCAAGTAGTCATCCAACCGAGAACAAATAACTTGGATAAAAAAAAAAAAAAAAAACAACAAAAAACAACCGTGCATATCAATAAAAAAGTTCAAATTCACCCACTGTTAAGTATCTGGCCGCCATCCTTGGCCAGTTGTAAAAGAACTTAAAGTAAATAAGTAAGTCAATAAGTCCTGTGGTATAGTATCCTTTGGTATAGTATCCTTTGGTAAGTCAATAAGTCCTGTGGTATAGTATCCTGCGGTATAGTATCCTTTGGTAAGTCAATAAGTTGTGGTATAGTATCCTGTGGTCCTTGGTAAGTCAATAAGTCCTGTGGTATAGTATCCTGTGGTAAGTATCCTTTGTAAGTCAATAAGTCCTGTGGTATAGTATCCTGTGGTATAGTATCCTTTGGTAAGTCAATAAGTCCTGTGGTATATATCCTGCGGTATAGTTCCTTGGTAAGTCAATAAGTCCTGTGGTATAGTACTACGTTCCGTCGTCCAAGAAGATCCAAGTAGTAATGAGCTAAGATTAGAATTAGCCAGTATAAATACAACAACAGCAGCAGCAGCAGCAGCACTGCCAATGATTGGATAAGAGGTTGCCTTCGCTGGTCACATGGTAATCGGCGAGTCTATATGTAAAAGTAGCCGTCTGGCACACGCCTTATATCACCAAAATTCCAACACCCACAACCACTGTTTCAACACCTAACATTAGTGGCAATTAAGGGAGATTTTGATGCAAGGATTCTGTTCAAGTATCAGGGTGAATCAAAAAGTAATGCAAGTTTGTTTAGGACAGGTATAATTACCAACACATACATCAAAATGAAGCTGGTCCTCTGTGAATACCATCCCTACTTCTCCACATAGTCACCGTTTATCTCAATAACAATATTCCACCTTCAAATGAGAGCATGCATCCCTGCACCGCAAAATTCTGTTGACTGTGTATGAGTTATTTCTTCACTACAGATTTCACTTCTTCGTCGCTGGAATAATGTCTCTCAAATTCTCTTTCATGAGACCGATGCTATGAAATTAAAGAATCATTCTATATATTTCATTTCATAATTGTTTGTTAATTTGCTTGAAGCATTGTTAAGTATATTATTATTTATTTATATTAAGAAGGCAATTACAATGCATATAAAAATAAGATAAAATAATGTCCAGTGTCTAATAAATTTCCAAGAAACTTCATCTTCAGAGACTGTTTTTAAAATGGACGCGGTCTTGTGTGTTTTTTGTTTTGGACATTATAAACGCGCGTCTCGTGGGTTGTTATAACGCCACGCGGAAGAGTCGTGAAATCCGTTGTTCAATCAATTTCAATTTCATTACTTTTATTTATTTATTTTTGTGTTTATTTATTTATATGTTTATTTATTTATTTTATATATATATATATATATATATATATAATATATATATATATATATATATATTGTGTGTGTGTGTGTGTGTGTGTATTTATGGAATGTGTATGTTAACTAATTATATATTCAGTGTTTAATTCTAACCTACTGTTTATGTGAGGGTGTAACTTAGCTATGAATAAATTTTCTCTAATTCTGAGATTACCAACGTTGCGTATTATTGTCTCTATTTCTAAAAAAATAAGGACAATGATTTCTCCATTGAAATAGAGACAATAATACGCAACGTTGGTAATCTCAGAATTAGAGAAAATTTATTCATAGCTAAGTGACACCCTCACATAAACAGTAAGTTAGAATTAAACACTGAATATAGAATTAGTTATCATAGACATTCCATAAATACACACATATATATATATAAAAATATGAAATAAAAAAATAAATATATTACTAAATAAATAAATAAAAGGAATGAAATTGAAATTGATTGAACAACGGATATCACGACTCTTCCGCGTGGCGTTACCATAATTTCTTGTTGATTCACTTCAAAATATAACTTGGTTTCGTATGTAGAGTAGATTACGTATATTCTAAAAATGCAAATTTGTTGGCAAATATTGTAATAATTTCATATTTGGCAGGGTTTGATACCTGTAGAGTTATAGTATGTTAAAACGAAGACCTTATAGAAATGCATGGGGAAATACTATGTGGCAATTATTTCGACCTTTTGCCATTTTTAACACTTTTTCTACAGGCCTACTAATTGAATTTACTCTTAGTAAAAACGAAAGAAAAAAAGTTGCTCTCAGTGGATATATCTTTTTCAGCACACCACATAGGGAACATAGTAAATATAAATAAAGACACTTTATAATATGACGTTGAGGATATTACTGGAACATTTGGACCAATTCCAGAACACCTTAGGGAAAAATTACAAAATTGAAAATTCCGAACCAGGAAAAAGAATCAATTAAAACTTTTCGAACAATAACAATGTTTTTGAGGAGACCTGAAGATGCTTTATATATATATATATATATATTATATATATATATATATATATGTGTGTGTGTGTGTGTGTGTGTACGCACGCACGCACGCACGCACGGCCGCTTGTGTGTTAAATATAGTATGTTCAAACAGTATTTTACATAATAGCTGAACTACCCGGTGTTGCCCGGGAATTTAAATTTTAGATAAATCTGTTATCGATATTTATATATAGATTAATAGAAATCCTTTTTCTCTGTATATTCAATATTATTATCTCCTATTCTTTATATAGTATTATTTTCAGGGTTGTTTATTTTATCATTATTATTATTCTTTGTATTTTTTATTTGTCGTTTATTTGCTGTTTATTATGAATTATCCTTCATTAATTCTTTTTAAATTAATTTTTTGATGTATTGATTGATACACTTCGTATATATTTATTTAGCTTTCCTCATGAAAAATGAGGGATAAAAGGTTTTATGGGGCTGGGCTAGCTCAGTCGGTAGAGCATTCGGCTGGAAACCACAAGATTCCTAGTTCGATACCCGCCCCCGCCAACTCAGCGTTATGAGTAGCACAGGGATCTGTGCGGTAAAGTAAGGAGCTGATGGTAGGTGTGGCGCTCCACCTCAGACGCTAAAATAATCTCCTTGGTCTAGCGCTAGTGAAAAGGGGATAGACTCCCTCGCTGCATGGCTGATACCGACATTAGGCCGCCCCGACGACTTTACTTTACTTACACAAAAATAGAGCAAGGTTTTTATTTAATTTTTCTGGTCTTCAAAAAGTTTCCTTTATGAAAGGACGTGCACTCGCTCGTTATACATCGTTATTCAAACAACATACATACAGACAGACACAAAACTAGTTTCGGTGAAAGTGAATGTGTATATATAATTGCTTTGTCGTTCATTGTTTTATTTTTGTAGTTTTAGTCGGACATACACACATACAGACAACTGCCTTTTATATATGTATTGATTAACCAAAAATACATAGATACAGACAACTGCCCTTTGTATATGTACAGAGGATACCGGTTTTGATTTCCGGAATTTTTCGAAATCATAAAAATCGTTAAGCAAATTATGAGTGTTAATGTATAGAGCGAAACAATTGATGACCTGAAGATGAAAGAGTTGATACATACATTGCATTAACTTCACTTTGCATTGGTTAGCTCAGTCGGTAAAGTGTTCGGCTAGAAACCACAGGATTCCTAGTTCGATACCGGCCCTCGCCAAACATATCGGAACCGTTCGAAAGGAAACTGGCGCAAAGGTGTCAAAGTTCGAGTGGCCCAGAAAAAACAGAACCCAAATTATTTATTTATTTTCCCATTAAACTAACCTTAAACCCCAACACCAACCCCTAACCTCTAACCCCCCTAGTTAAAATTAACAGTTTTATTACAAAATTTGTGGGTTCTGTTTTTTCTGTGTCACCTTAATTTTGACACCTTAGTGCAAATTCAGCCCAACTGTTAAGATAGAGCGGTTCCGATACGGGGGATCGTTTACTATAAACGTATACGGGGATTTGAGCACCTCTGAAAACTCGAAAAATAAAGAACTTAAAATTTTTTTTTTTGCAATCTGATAGATTGGTGCGTAAACGATAATAATCCATTGAAGAAAAAGAAAAGAAATTACAAAGAAAAAATTTTTTTTCAGCGGTTTACCATAAACTTATACGGGGAACTGAGCACCCCTGAAAACTCGAAAAATAAATAACTTTTTTAAATATTTTTTTTACAATCGGATAGATTGGTGTGCAATCGATAATAATCCGTTGAAAAAAAAAAAATTAAAAACGAAAATTTTAGATGGGGGGCGGGGGTCTGAAAGTTCAGGTCCGCCAAATAAAATAACAAACATTTTTTGTGGTTTGTAAACAAAATGAAGTTTAGAAATGTAGTTAATAGGCTTGGTTTAATTTATTTGTTTAATGGCATATCAATCTTTTAAATGATATGACAATATGCCGAATCTATAGAAAAAGAGTTTGATATATTAAATAACACTGGTTTGTTAAGAAATTGAGGCAAGCACAAAAATAGCTGTTTTAACCTAATTTGGGGGTGCTGAATTCAGATTTGAAATCCGTTTTTACTCATCACCTCTAGTTTTCTAGATATGCATACTGTACATTTTGTACACATACTGTACATAAAGGCGTATATGCATTCAGGGTTAATTTCTAATATTGTGTGACTTATGTCTTCTTTTTTAGTTATTATACAATAAATGTAAGTGATAGCATTATATATATATATATATATAATATATATATATATATATATATATATATATATCAAGACGGATTTGGGCAGTTAAGCGTAGCCAACACGTCTCAATTAACAGCCACTAGTGCACTGGCAGTCAGTGCAGGAGGTTGTCGTCCCACGCAGCGCTGGGGAAGGTGTCCCTCGACAATTGTGTTACACAATCTTTTGGGTATATATTTGTATTACAATTTCCAACGACGCACATTTTATTACCTTACAAATGATTTAATTTTACTTTGTTTTTTTTTCATATTCTCCAATGGCTTCAAGCTCGTCAAAACATCAAGGATGCCTCAACAAGGCCAATTGTTTCTTAATTGTGTACATTGTGTCAACCAAGTCTATTTATTCCGTCAATGATCTTTATCTATCCTGTTTTATCTGTAATAAGCTGCTGCAACTGTTGAAATAAGCACGTATATACTCTGTATATCCTAAAATGAGACTATTTAAATGACAGAAAACTGGAGGTGATAGAGCAAAACTGTTTATAAATTTGAATTCAGCACACCCAAATTAGTAAAAAATACCTATTCACATTCTTGCCTCAGACAAAAAATATAATTTAAACAGAAAATATAACGATGTATAACGATGTATATTTTTTCTTTTATAAAATAATAGCAAATTCAATAGAAAAGAGTAAAAAAAAAAAAAGATCTACAAAAATTAATTTTTTAGTTTTTATTTTACATTTTATTTTCCGATTTTCGGTACTTATTTTCTACCAGGATAGCTACTTTAATTATTTCCTTCTCTTTACACCTTCAGACTTTTGTCTTTTTATTTATACTGTAATTAGTTTCAACTTTACATAAGCCCACCGATATTTTGCGCCCCCACAAAAAAAACATGGGGGGGGGGTCAAAGTTAAGTGACCTGAAAAAAATCAGAAAGTTTTGAAATAAAATAACTGATGCATTCCAAAATTCATTCATTGATAAATCAACATTGAAAATTTCATTAAAATCGGATAATTCCCTGATTTTTGGTAATTCTTTTCAATCGGGGAGGGGGTAAATTTGGATTTTACGGCAACTTTGCCAGTGCCTGATATTCTTCATTTAGAAGAAATTTTGGTATCTTTATCCTTTACAAAATATAAATATAAATGAATATAAATAGTGTAATTATTCAAAATAGAAATTAAAACTAAGTAAAATAAGGAATGTTGTAAGTATTTAATATACATACGTATATGATTCGGATTCACTATTCTGCTGCTGAAGTAGTTTGAAACATTCTCCAGCAACAATCAGTAATGTTTCATTTGAAGCCACTCTGTCATTTCCTTTGAGAGGTGTTATATACTGACAGTGAACCCGGAAAAAAACATCATTCCCGTTCAGGTGAGATTTCTCTGTGATTCTATGTGTGATTTAGCTGTGAATTATATTGATATATAATGATACAACGTGTGGTAATAGTGAATGTGCCTGATAACAGAATTGCATCAGAGATAAATGCGCAGATCAGAATTCTCACGAAATTGCTTCAAGTTTGCCATCAAAACAACCATGGCCACGTCAAGCCCTAGCACCTATATGATTTTCCCAACCCTATTGCCCTTATGGCAAGCCCCAATCCCTTTTTATCATATGGGTGCTAGAAGGCGGTGGCTGCGGGTCTACATGTCCTGGGAATGACGTTAAACTCTATCTGATGGTGAGGTTCCAGTATTGGAGGTTTGGGGAATGTGGAGCACCCCTTCATCACCATTGCTCCCTCGTCCACTCTGACCCGGAGTGGTAGTACCTGTTAGGGTCCCATCTATGGGTTAAATAGAAAAATGTATTTATAAAAATTGTATTATCCATTAAGAATTGATTTATTTCAAAACTTTATCGGCATTAAATGGCCCACTGAGGTTGATATACCCTAAAACAAACCAAACCAAACCAAACCAAACCAAACAATAAAGACAATTCCCTATAGACTAATCATAAAATAAGCCTAGACGGGTTTACATTTTATTTACCTCGTACCCAACTTGTACGGGTTGGGCACAAGGCCCTATTAACCTGGGACCACCCACAAAGCTCATGGGTGGCGGGTGAAAATTGCGTCGATCCCGTCGGCATTCCCCCTCAAGCAAACCAAACCAAACCAAACCAAAACAACTAATAGTTGTAAGATTGATAAATAATTTTAACATTTCTGAAAATCATGGCTATCACATCCGAAAGGAACACTGGGTGATGGAGAAGTACCGGAAACATCATCTGAGTCAACAATTCGGCCCGAGTGAATTATAAATTTGTACGTTTCTAATTCAAAGAAGTAAGGCGTGTCCTCTCGAATCCCGAAAAGAAAACCAAACGTTAATCCGTCGTAAGAGACTCTAATATTTTTGTAATGTGAAATATAATTATGTTAGAGTTATGATTAATAAAATGAAAAACAAAAGGCGCATTTTTTCAAATTATTTACTTAATAACGCTATTTTGATAATGTCATTTTTTTTTATTTTCAATTCAAAATGAACGGCTATAGGTTATATACATTATGAGCGCGCACACACACACAAATATATGTATAAATGTATATATATATATCATCACCATCATCATGTCGTGCAGGCAACACGGATATCCATGACAATCTCTCGCCAACCTTCCCTATCATTCATCGCCCCAGGGAGTTCTTCCTCGCTGCAGCCAGCATCTTTACATATCTGGTCAATGTAGGTCCTTGCTGGGCGGCCCACACTGGCATGTCCGTGTGTTGGCTTCCACAGGAGAACATCACATATGAGTTCGTCCTTGCTTCTCCAGCAGTGCCCTGCATGCCTAGTCCGTCTCACTCGGATGGTCTGTGAGATAGGGGGCAGGTGACCATACAGCTGCTCCCTTGTGGGATGCTGTTTATATATATATATATATATATATATATAGCTAAATAAAATATATCAGTGGTCTGAAGAAGCTCGTGAGCATACTCGCGAGTGGAAATAGTCCATAACCACGATACCCATGGTATTTAAGGCCTTTTATTCCCAAATAACTTTGCTCTGTTTACAATAATTAAACATTGAGCTCTCATACAGAACCTGAACTCTACAACAAACTACTGGTAGAAAATTAGGACCCACCTAGAATCACCTTGTACCAAGAAACTTGGTACTGCACCAAAGTATATATATTATATATATATATATATATATATATATATATATATATATATATATATATATATATATCGGTGGTCAGGTTACCTGTACAATAAAGCTATGGTCATCAGGAGGCGAGGTTATTTGCTGAGAGGGAAGGGTCGGGATCAACCCCGATTGGTCCCTTGGGCGAGGAAATCCGTTGTTGAAAGACCAGATATTTCCAATGATCCCAAGGATATAACAACGCTGATAACTCTCCCCTCAATCATCTTATAGTTGTATTTTACGAGATATATATATCAATCATCCACAGACACGTGTTTCGAAGTTTACTTCTCATCAGTGCGGCTCGACTTTTTAACAGCTACCTCTTGCCAGGATCGAAACCCGACAGAATTTTCGTCTGCCAAGTTCCTTACCCTTGCGGCTATCAGCAGCCGTCAGTCTAGGGTAGACAATTAATTGTTACCTACTTTAAAGTGGTATGTTTTTCCAATCAACAGAGAACTCAAATCTGTAAACAGACGGGTAACGGGTTATGCCAAACGGTGAAGTTTCAATTAATATCCCCACACAGTGCTCAATATATATATTATGCATACATATTCATACATGCATACATACATAATTGTATATATATATATATATATATAAAAGTAATGGGTAATTTGCTTGAAGCATTGTTAAGTATGTTATAAAATAATAAAATTCGAAGGCAATACAATGCGTAAAAAATAAAGACAAAAAGATGTTTTATATGTCTTATCGATTTCAAAGCCAGAGCTTCATCATCAGAGTTTATTTTCAGAAATGACGTGCTTATGTTTTTTTTATTTGTGTGGTTATAATTTCTCTTCTTATTTCCTTTTCCTCTCCTTTTTTCCTCTCTTTCTTCTTCTCCTCCTTTATGAATGGGCGAATAACTGTAATTTCTTATTTCTCTCTTTTTTTTTCTTTTTTAAAAGTTTGTTGAGAACAAGGCTGACCGTGTGGAGATGTCAAAATTTTAAAAACAAAAATGAACAAATAAATAAAAACCGTTAATAGAAATTTTTTTTAATTTTTTACATACTTAGCTTTTGTTTCGCTTTCACCTTTCCTTTCTTATTCTTTCTCCCTCTCTTTCTTTTTTTTGTGTTATTTCTCTTCTTTTTCTTTTTTTTTTTTTTTTTTTATCCCCTTTGATCTCTAATTTAAATTATTTTTTATAGTAAATAAGTAAATAAAAGATTATCTTAAATTATGTATTAGTATTGATAGAAAAAATAAATAATTCTTTTTTATTATTTTTTTTAAGAAAATATCTTTTATGAGTACTTTTTTCTCTTTTTCTTTTAAACTTAAATAGATTAAATATTATATTAATTATATATTAAAATATCATATAATAATTACATATTAGGATGGGTGCAAAATTCAAAACAATAAAACAAACCATTCTCCTTTTAAATTTCAAATAGATTAAATATTATAAATCAAATATTTGAAGTACAAAAGGCATAATGTTTTGCTTCAATTATATATTTTATTTAACTATTTTTTTCATTCTTTTGCTGTTATTATTTATTCTTATTTTTTTTCCTTAAATATTTATTAATAGTTCTAGACTGACCGTAATCCTAAGAGGGTATTATGGTTTAAAGAAATGGTGTCATGGTTTAAAGAAATAATGTCATGTAAAGGAGTTAATAAGTATGTCAATATTGTTAAATTAATCGTAATTAATTTTTTAAATATTTTTTATTATCTTTTTTTATTCCTAATCATTATTTTATATATATATATATATATATATATATATATATATATATATATATATACAAATAATCAAGAACTCCAAATAAGAAAACCTTTGCATAAAGAGTGCTCAATGCTATGTTACTACTTTTCGGCTAAAAAAAAAGTCTGACCTTAAATAATGGATTTAAACAATATTAATTCGTTTTTATATTGAAAATGAGCCAACATTTTGGTGCATATCACATAAATGCGTCCTGGCCCCCTGCCCTCCCAAAAACGCTAACGGGTGCCTGCTGAAAATCTTGCCTGTGCTACTTATGAACTCCCTAGCTATTTGAAGGACTTTTCCCCGAAAATCTAATGTGACATGAAAGCGATATTTTGCACCCCAAGTCTTTTCAGCTTTAGTATGATATAATATAATATAATATAATATATATATATATATATATATATATATATATATAGTCTGCTATATTTATAAGAGTGCTCAATATCATCGATAGGTAATTCATATATATATATATATATATTATATATATATATATATATATATAGGTTAAATTATTATTATTATTGGAGAAATGATTATGGAGGGCTCAATTACTTATATAAGAACTTTGTTTATTTATTTATTTATTTATAATTAATAATACAAATGAAAAGTCGGTCCTACCATTGGTTTCTGAATAACAAACTGTTATTCAGAAACCAATGGTAGGACCGACT
>CM042144.1:118374797-118377297 GCA_023376005.1 Doryteuthis pealeii
AGAGCTTACGTCTGGTAAAAGTCAGATCGGTTGCCCCCTGCTGCGGTTCAAGGATGTCTGCAAAAATGATCTCAGGTGCTTTGGCATTGTCCCTTCCAGCTGTGAAAATTTGGCTCAAGACCACCCTCGGTGGCGGCAGAATCTCCATAGAGGACTGTACATGTCAGAAGTCACCCTGATACAACATCATGAAGCTTAAGAGGTCCATAAGAAAGCAACGGCAACAAAGCATCGGAACATCATCATCTACAGGGACAACCTACAAATGCAAAATCTGTGGTCGAGAATGTTTCTCAAACATAGGACTTCATAGTCACAGGAGGCGCTGTAACTTCAGGGGCACACAAAAACTTTTATCATAATCTTTCTAGACTTGATTGCCAATGAATGAATGAATGAAGTGAGTTAGTATACTGTTGGTTTGAACAACATCTAAGCACAACTGAACTGGAGCCCAAAACAGCTGGTATTTATGAAACTCAGGAATACTCCATTTATGCATTTAGGTGATTCCATTCCTTGAGTCCTGATTAGCTGCTTGGTTTCTGTGGTGTTATGGTGTTATGGCTCAAAGAACACTCTATAGAATTTTACGGGGCAGGGATACATGCTTTCATTTGAAGGTAGAATATTGCTATTGAGTGAAATGGTGACTATGTGGAGAAGTAGGGATGTGATTCATAGAGGACCAGCTTTATTCTGATGTATGATACATGTTCGTGCGTTGAAAATTATACCTGTCTTAAAAAAATGGCATTACTTTTTTTTATTCACCCTCGTAAAACGAACAATATCCTCCAACGGATTTCTTACACTAAATTTATGAGTCGCAAAAAGCATTGATCTGCTGAAATTCCCGCCTGTCTAGATGACTGATTGATCGATTGTCAAACCGTCTCGGGTTATTATAATTCCAAAGGTAAATTGTGAGGATAGTATTATTTATTGCTATGTTTTTTTCCAAAGAATTTTCTTAATTTGCAAGCAGTTGTTTGTTAACAAAGGAAGTGTGAATTGCTTTGAGGGATAAGTTTATAAGGTAAAGTTTGTTATATTTTTGGTACCATTTTATTTCTTTCAGGAAGGATAGAATTTCATCAATACTGGCATTGGACCATATAACCTTTAGACTTGATTAAGAAAGGACATTTTTTCATTTACACCGTCAATATCCGGTTGTTGTAACAAACGATTTTTAGATTTAAAAAAAAATTTATAAAACTAACCTCTAACCCTAACCCTAACCTCTAACCCTAACCCCTAACAAACAACCGGATATTGACGGTGTAAATGAAAAACACCCCTTTCTTAATCGAGATCAAAAAGGGGTGCCTAAATGTAATATAGTCCCTGGCATTTTTAGATACATCTTTCATGATTTTGTGCAGCAAAACACCCCATTCTATAAGAATGTGTTTAAGAGTTTAGAGTATTTGACATAATATGCATTCTGGCTGGTTTCATTGTTTAAATAAAAAAGAGTGTGTTAGTCTTGTGTTGCCTATACATAGTTGGGGTATAATGATTTCTTTCTGGACTTTCCAAAGCTTGGCTTCCATTTTCCTATAGTAAGTTTTATGGAGAAGAATTTGTTACGTATGTTGTTGCTCTAGTTTTGCTGACATTTTTACAGGAAATCATATTGATCCTAACTGGATGATTCAGCCGTATATCCGACTGACTTTTCGAATAACAATCGTCAAATTCGATCTCTTTTCGCTACCATAAATAGTTCATCACCAGACAAAATCCACCGACAGTTGGCTACCTTCTAAAATCCTCCTTTATGATGGCAACGGCTAGCCTCTTTTACAATGCTAAGGAGACAAAAGAAAAGGTTATTCATATTATATGCCTTATAGATGTAAATCATTGGTAGTAAATAGAGTTACCTGAATCAGGGTCAAATAAATATGTTTGGAAATGATTAATGTCCGTGCGGAATACGTAAAACCATGTGACTCTGGACAAAGTGTTATTATAAAATTTGCTTAATATTAGGAATATTTGAAACCATTTAACTGAATTCAAAGTATAATAATTAGTATTATCTGCGTTATTCGGACTATTTTCCTAATCTTTATTGTTATTTGTACAACGTCTCAGCCGATATACCCTCCGGCATTCTTCAGATATTTCTTGTCGGACTCGGGATCCTTTTCAGACTCGGGAACCTTTTTTTCGAACTCGGGAACTTTCTTGTCGTAATCGGGAGCCATCACGGAACTTTGAACTTAACCCTTTATTCAGTCCACAAGAAGTACCTGAAGAAGGCCGGTGGGTATATCGGCCGAAACGTTGTACAAATAACAATAAAGATGAGGACAATAGTCCGAATAACGCAGATAATACTAATCATTAAGCCTCATCTCAAACATTCAGAGAAATAGTATAATAATTAGGCTTGGATCTTGGGAACTTTTCATCTCTTCGCTTTCTAAAACCGTACAATTCTCGTTATGTAGAAGTCAAAGACGATCTTACAGTGAGTTAGAACATA
>CM042144.1:118379797-118399632 GCA_023376005.1 Doryteuthis pealeii
TTTTTTTTCTTACCTAATATTTAAGACGTTTAGAAAACGCAATGTCGCGTTGTGCTGACTCATCCTAAAAAACTTACCATGCTAAACTACACGTAACTCTTACATTTATAGCCTCCCTCCGCTGCCTCTGTCTGTCTGTCTGTCTGTCATGTTACTTATGTACCTCTGGGAAGTGTGGTGTATTCATTCGTTGTTATTACTCCCAAGTCCACTGTGCCATGGAGTGACATCACCTGTGAGGGTCCCCTTCAATGGGTCAAATAGATCTGTTTAAAAATCATTCACATGAGATAGAAATACTTGATGCCATATAACTGTATAATGTTATTTACTTGAATCTGCGTCAAAAACCTTAAACCTCAATTATTAATATTTTTTAAAAATTCCTAATAGAAATAAAATAATTTGAAATAAAAAATACTTGTTATATTTGTGAAGGTGCCGCGAAAATTAAAAATAAGTTTTATCTATAAATTTTTTATCTATAAATTTTTTCATTAAAAATTAACTCTATTAAAACTTTAATTTTTTTTTTTTACCGCAACGAAAACGGGAGTAGTCACGGACAAAAGACCATAACTAATAATTTAACGTAAGATTTAAATTAGTGGCTGTATCTTTATTTTTAAATTAATTTCTTGCAAAACTTTATACATGAAATAATTATGAATACAAATAAAAATTAAAATATCAATTAGAAACTGTTTAGAACTAAACATGCATTTATTAAAAGATTCGTTGAAAATTGGCTATGCAAATATTACAAACCAGCAAATATTACAAACGCATCTTAATACTTGTATATAAAGCAATTTGTTCCTTTAATATTAAGTATAACACAAATTGATTATAAATTAGGTTCTCATTGATAAACGCTAGAGTTTAGTTTGGAATATCTGACGTCAGCCGTGACGGAGTTTCGGCTTCAGACAAAAATGCAGTCTATCTCCATTATATATAGACTAGCAAATATATGCACCCTCCGGGTGCAAGTATTTAAGTTTTATTGTAATAAAATATCGTATTAAATTAGGAAGGCTAATGAAACTAAATAAGAATGCAGATAAAAAGACTTGAAACAGAGGGAGTATAATAAAAGATTTGAAATAGAGGGGGGTATAATCGAAAAATAGAACAACCGAAACCTACTCTTCCATCACTCTCGTCTTTCATTGTTCTTTTTTCTAATTTAAGTATTTAGTTAAAATAGGAAGTAAAGAATAAAATGACATTTATTTTTTCTTGTTAATGGATTTCATTTAAGATTCATTGAAGAGATTTTTGCTTATATTCATTAAAATAAAACCAAACAGTTAGAAATCAATAATACTAAGCACATATTTATTAAAATTGAATTTTTAATATCAATATGCAAATTAGCCTTCCCATTCACACTGTAAACCGCTATGTTGTTGTATATATAAATACAATTGCATGTTATTAGTATGTAGATATGGTCAACAGTCTTAATGATGTAAAACAATTTTACTAATAATTGAGGTTTAAATAAAAAATAAAATCATGGTAAATGTGATGTAAATAACAAAGGGAATTGTGACTTGTATAGTAATATAGTTTCAGAAAAACCCACAATCTCCATTATAATAAGATTATTAATTGGTTTATATTATTAATACTGTTGACCAGATGTACATACTATAAACATGCAGTTGTATTTATATATACAACAAAATAGCGGTTTACAGTGTAACTGGGAAGGCTAATTTGCATATTGATATTAAAAATTTGATTTTAATAAATATGTGCTAAGTATTATTGATTTCTAATTGTTTGTTTTTATCTTAAAGAATATAAGAAATATCTCGGTGCTAAATATTAAAAGAAATTCATTAACAAGAAGAAATAATGGTAATTCTATTCTTTACTTCCTTTTTTAGATAAATAGTTAAATTAGAAAAATTTAGCAATGAAAGATGTGAGTGATGGAAGAGTAAGATTCAATTGTTCTATTTTTCGATTATACAACCCTCTGTTTCAAATGTCTGAAAATTATTGATACTGGTGAGGAATACGTGAAGACATATAACTGTGGACCACAAAGTGTTATTATTGTATTGAATTAATGTTGGATAGGAATACTTGAAACCATCTAACTGGATGAATATATTTTATTCATAATAATTATTTGAAGAAGCAATGTTAACTAAGGGTTATTATCATTAGCAAGTAAGCTAGTTCTAACTTCCCCTTGCGTTATTACATTCACTTTCGGACTGGAAAAATATATGAAACCCCAAATCCCTTCAGCAAAGGGTTAAATATTAACACTACCAATGAAACAAACTAGGAAGTTAATATGCCATTAAATTTTTATATAATTCGTGGGTATCCTACAAATTATGACTGTAGTGTAATAAGATTAAAATGGCAGTATTGTGGAAGGAAAGTTATCACTAACCGTTATAGAAGCTATTGACAACATTTAACCTTTTACTGACCTAGGTAGCGATTTCTGAATGGCTTAAAGGAAAAGCGTGTGGCGGAAATTGAGTCAGAGTAGTTAGAATTTGGTTGTTAGTCAAAGGGGCCAGACGTGATGGTTGTCTGTTCCCCAGTAAATCATCTTCTCATCCCGTGGTTGAACCCATTTGGACTTCGGTTTTAATAAAGACGTCTTGAGTCATCATTTTAAAAACAATGACTGGGTACAAGTGTTCATTGAAGTCAGTCAGTATACTGTTGGATTGAACAACAGTATCTGGCTAAGCACAACTGACTTAGTGCCCAAGACAGTTGGTATTTATGGAAATCAAGAATAGTCCATTCATGTATTTGGGTGATTCCATTCCTTGAGTCCTGATTGGCTGCTTGGTTTCTATGATGTTATGAGGCTTCATAAATACCCTGGCATTCTGCATTAGTATTGCAGCAAGCTAGATTTGTATTCAGTTATGACTACTTGTTGCCTTGTCTTACCAATTCGACGGTAATTGGAACTAATATGATTATTCTACAGTTTTGAGCTATATTATATATTCTGTTATTTTTGCCTGTAATTAGGATTGAACCTGCAACCTATAGATGATTGTCACTTAGAACTGTATTTACTCAACCCTTATATCCGTTGCACCAACTAGACAATTCAGAGTGAATTTTTGGAACCAATAAACCTAATATTTTTTTTACCTAGACAACCTGAGGCCAGCGCAACAGAAGCCGTTTCAACCAGATAAAGAGACGAAGAAAGCAACCCAATAGAAGATGACCAGTCGGCGAAAAAGAACTCTCTTAAGACATCTCCTCCCCGCCATTATATAACCAGCAGATGACGGGAATATAGCAAAATGAACCAAACAAACATTATCATAGGAGGGCTCTAAATAAATCTAGTGAAGTGGAATAAGTTATCGGCCGAAACGATGTAAGAAGAACAAAAATATCAACAGCGGTTGAAATGGCAAGCCCCAACCCCTTTTTTATCATATGGGTGCTAGAAGGCGGTGACTAAGGGTCTACATGTCCTGGGAATGACGTTAAACTCTATCTGATGGTGAGGTTCCAGTTTTGGAGGTTTGGGGAATGTGGAGCACCCCTTCATCACCATTGCTCCCTGGTCCACTCTGACCCGGAGTGGTAGTACCGGTTAGGGTCCCATCTATGGGTTAAATAGAAAAACATGAGTTTATAAACAAAATTGTATTATCTATTAAGAATTGATTTATTTCAAAACTTTATAGGCATTAAATGACCCACCGAGTTTGATATGCCGTAAAACAAAACAAAACCAAACAGCCGTTGGAATAAAATGGGGAAATAATTTTAAAAGATTATTCATTAATTCTTTTGTTCAACTATCAATAAGAAAACTAATAAAAAATGTTAAAACCTGCTCGTACTGGTCGACCTATGCTTGATATGCTTATTGCTTTCAACACTAATCAATACACATTGATGCTTCTTTAAAAGAATAACTTGTTAAACATGGATTCGGTTATCCAGTCTATTGAGAATTATCCAATTCATTAATATCCTTTAAGATAAATTTATCTTAACTGACAGAACCAACTAGAACCACAAAAAACTAAAAATTTCCGATTAATTTTGAAAATCTACTAAAAAAGAAGGAGAATTGGTGCCAAGCAGAAAATCGTAATTTGATATAACCTATTGAATTTGGTACAAAAACAAATTTCGCTCTTGTTCGTAAGCTCAAATTCTTCAATATTGCAAAGTGTGCAGTACAGCTAAGTAACCAGAAACAAACTTAAATCTGGTAAAAAATACATCAGTAGAAAATGATGGACCATATTACCTTTAGGCACCCCTTTTTGATCTCGATTAAGAAAGGACATGTTTTCATTTACACCGTCAATATCCGGTTATTTGTAAGGGGTTATGGTTAGGAGTTAGGGGTTAGGGGTTAGTTTTATAATTTTTTTTTAAATCTAAAAATCGTCTGTTAAAACAACCGGATACTGACGGTGAAAATGAAAAACATGATCTTTCTTAATCGAGATAAAAAAGGGGTGCCTAAAGGTAATAAGGTCCAAAATGATAAAGCCAATATTCTGTGAGCCGGAATTATGGTAAAATTAAAGAGAGTAATGGAATCTGTATTAATAGAACCACAAAATCATACCTTAAGTACTAATTATGTCAGAGCAAAACTTGATGATTCACAGGATAATAGTAAGTATACGCTATGTGGGGAGAGAGATGAAATGGTTAATAATAACAATAGTGAGACAGCAAACGACAAGCTAGACACTGACTTGAACTGACGTAGGCAGCAAACGACACTGAAAGCAGGCACGATTGGCTGGGGAAGGTGATGCGCTGGGAATTATGAAAGAATTGAAATTTCACCATACATACAAATATATGCACAAACCAGAATATACCCTTGAATAAAGTTCCCTGGAACTTTGAGATACAAATG
This sequence comes from Doryteuthis pealeii, assembly GCA_023376005.1. Lineage (NCBI taxonomy): Eukaryota > Metazoa > Mollusca > Cephalopoda > Myopsida > Loliginidae > Doryteuthis > Doryteuthis pealeii. Next base: position 118,384,698 of record CM042144.1, read on the forward strand.
AATGAGTTAATCTCAGTCAGAATACCAAAACTAGTTTTAATTAACAAGCAAATAACGTGCCATCTGGTAGATTTTCTTACCGTAAAAGCATATTACAGTGAAAATACATGGCTCTTAAAAGAGAACTGAAAAAGTTGTGTATCCTGAAAGTGACTGAATTGGAGCTCTTGGGATAATCCTAAGAACTGGATGAACTGGAGATTAGAGGAAGAATCGAAACCGCCCGAACACTTATAAAATAGGCGGGGATAATTCGAATAGCCCTGGAAAAATAAGGAGACTTGCTGTCACCCAAACTTTATTGAAAAGCCATCAGTTAGAGCCGGTGTGAAAATGGACAAACCAGAATCCGTTCTTGAGTGTTTCAATTGGTGCTCCACTCCTTGTGTGTTTTTCACACCAGCGTATTATTATTATTATTATTATTATTATTACTAGCAAATATATGCACCCTCCGGGTGCAAGTATTAAGTTTAATGTATGAAATATCGAATAATTAGAAAGTCTAATAAGAAGGCAGATATATGTAACAGAGTGGGGGTATAATAGAAAAATAGAAATGAAACTTACTCTTCTATCACTCCCGTCTTTCATTGCTGAATTTTACTTATTTAACTATTTAGTTAAATTAGGAAATAAAGAATAAAATGACAATTATTTTTTCTTGTTAATGGATTTCATTTAAGATTCATTGAGAGATTTTTGCTTATTTCATTAAAATAAAACCAAACAATTAGAAATCAATAATACTAGCACATATTTAATAAAATCACATTTTAATATCAATATGCAAATGCCTTCAGTAAACCGCTATTTTGTATATATAAATACAATTGCATGTTAATTGTTATGTAGATATGGACAGCACTAATAAAAAGGTGAAGCAATTTTATTAATAATTGAGGTTTAAATATAAAAAATCATGGAGAATGTGATGTAAATAACGAAGGAATTGTGACTTGAGTAGTAATATAGTTTCGGTTACAGACAGAAAACACACAATCTCCATCATAATAAGATTATTATTATTATTATTATTATTTTGAGTTTTTCACATGAGCGTTAGCTGATGATATTTCACTGAAGGCTGAGTGACCACAAATCCAGGTGTCCAGGACTCTTCTGAGTATTCCAGACGATTGCAGCATTGCAGTCATCTGGATGGTCTCAATTCTTCTTCTGATTTCTAGATCCTCCAGTCTTTTTACCAAGTTTATTGCGACCGTTCCAAGTGCACCAACTACAATTGGTATCACTTTCACTCATATTCCATAGGATTTTCAATTCTCTGACAAGGTCCAGGTATGTATCCATTTTTTAATTTTCCTTAAGCTTCACCCTGTGATTTGCTGGAACCACAAAGTCCACCAGTTGATACGTCCTCTTTTGTTTTTTTTTTGTTTTTTTGTTAATTAACACTAGGTCTGGTATCCTCGCTGGTATAGGGTGATCCGTCTTTATCTCAAAGTCCCAGAGAATTTTGTGCGTTTCATTCTCAAGAATAGATTCTGGTTATTATTATTATTATTATTATTATTATTATTATTATTATTATCTCTTTTTGAGTTTTCACATCAACATTAGCTGATGGTCTTTCACTGGAGTCTGAGTGACAGCAAGTCTCCTCAGGTCTCCAGGACTCTTCTGAGTATTCTGGCAGATTGCAGCAGTGCAGTGTTCTGAATGGTTTCAATCCTTCCTCTGATTTCCAAACATTCCAGACCCTTTTCCAATCCTTTTGGGACTGTTCCAAGTGCACCAACTACAATTGGTATCACTTTCATTTTCATAATTTTTTCAGTTCTCTGGCAAGGTCTAGATATTTGTCTATTTTTTCATTTTCCTTTAGCTTCACCCTGTGATCTGCTGGCACTGCAAAATCCACCAGTTGACAAGTTCTTTCTTTTTTGTTAATCAACACTAGGTCTGGTCTTCTTGCTGGGATAAGGTGATCCGTTATTATTATGATTATTACTAGCAAATATATGCACCCTCCGGGTGCGAGTATTTAAGTTTTAATATAATAAGATATCATATTAAATTAGAAAGGCCAATGAAACTGAATAAGAATGTAGATAAAAAAGATTTGGAACAGAGGGAGTATGATTGAAAAATAGAACAACTTTGAAACTAACTCTTCCATCATTTTCCGTTACTCCCTTCTTTCAGAGGTAAATTTTCCTAATTTTAACTGTTTAGTTAAAATAGGAAGTAAAGAATAATATTAGTTATTTCTTCTTGTTAAGGGATTTCTTTTAAGATTTATTGAAGAGATTTTTGCTCATATTCATTAAGATGAAACCAAACAATTAGAAATCAATAATACTAAGCATATATTTATTAAAATCAAATTTTTAAGATCAATATGCAAATTAGCCTTCCCATTCATATCGTAAACCGCTATTTTGTTGTATATATAAATACATTGCATATTAGTATGAGGACATGTCAACAGTATAAGTAATGTAAAACAATTCTATTAATAATTGAGGTATAAATAAAAATAAAATCATGGTAAATGTGATGTAAATAACAAAGGGAATTGGGACTTGTATAGTAATATAGTTTCGGTTACAGACAGACAAACTCACAATCTCCATTATAATAAGATTATTATTATTATTATTCTTGCGAGTATTTCACACAGATTTAGCTGGTGGTCTTTCACTGGGGACTGGCAGCAAGTGTCTTCTGGTGTCGATGACTCTTGTGAGTATTCGAGCTGCGCTTAGGAATACTGCTGTTTGAATGGTCTCGATTCTTCCTCTGATTTCCACTTCTTCCACTATTTTTATCAAAAAAAAGACACAAAATGAAATTGGTATCATCTTCACTGTCACCTTCCACATTTCTTTTTAAGTATTCTTCTAAGGTTCATTTATTATTATTATTATTATTATTATTATTATTATTATTATTATTATTATTATTATTATTATTATTATTTCACTCACTGATATATTTTCAAATTCGCCTTAGCCTGTGATTGATAGGAGGCTGAGTGACTACAATTCTCCTCAAATTTCCAGGTCCCGGTATTCTAGCCGTTCTTGACAATACTGAGGTCTGAATGTTCTCGATGATTCCCCTGATTTCCAATTACTCCAGTCATATTGTAAGCATTTTACTATTATCATTATTATTATTATTATTATTATTATTATTATTATTATTATTATTGTTTTTGTTGTTCATGCTTTGTCTAAAATATGACTTGTACTAGTTAAAAAAACACGTTTCACTTAGCTCAGACTTGCGTAAAAGGAAGCCTACCGGAACTGAAAAGTGTCGTGAGTTGAAATCTTAACGAGAATCTACCCTTTATCATTTTAAATCTGAGTTGTATCCACATTGTACCCAATCGCGATCAGAACACCAAACCCAGCATTAACTGACAGAGGGAGATAACTTGTTACTTAGTGGATGTTGCTGTTACAGCTAAAAGATAAACAAATACTTGGATCTTGCCAGACAACTGAACGATGTCTGTAATACCGATTGGTACAGTCCCCAAAGGCCCGGAAAGAGATTGGAAAACTAGAGATCAAAGCAAGAATCGATATCATCAAGACTACAGTACTGTTAAAACCAGTTTGAAAACTTAGAAAAGCCCTCGAGACTTGAGGGGGCGTGCTGTTACTCAAACTACAGAGCAAAACCACAGGAAAAAACTCGCAAAAAGTGTAGAATAGTAGTAGTAGTAGTAGTAGTAGTGGTAGCTAATGCTTCATCTATAGATAACATTTTAATAGATATCTTTTCTATGAATGGTTTATATGCGTATATATGGATTCTTATTATTATTCTAACATTAATATTCCATATTAAATACGTCATATCTTTGTTAACTTTTCGTTCTGCGCCTATTCACGTTCATGCATGCGTCATTATATGATATTCACCTTACATTTGTGCACATGCATTGATCACGTCATTGACTTTCGTAAACAAACGGGCATATAAAAATTATCGGTTAATAGATTCAGATTCACACAATCACTATACACTTAACATCTTTCATTTTGTCCCTCACATAAACATTACTTAACAGTGTCCTGAAGGTGGTACAATATACCGAAATGCTTAAGTATTGACACTAAAAATTGTTTCCCTGATCATAACATCCTGTGTTTGTTATATTTTGAAAATATTTTCTTCTCATATATATATATATATATATATATATATATATATATATATAGAGAGAGAGAGAGAGAGAGAGAGAGAGAGACAGACAAACAGACAGACAGACAGACAGACAGAGACAGACAGAGAGACAGAGAGAGAGACAGACAGACAGACAGAGAGAGAGAGACAGAGACAGAGACAGAGACAGAGAGACAGAGTTAAGAATTAATGGAAAAAATGAATAAATGAAAATGAAAAAAATGAATGAAATGAATGGAATAAATAAAAAAATCTATTTCAAAGAACCTCTCTTCACAAAAATAAGACACCTATTTAATTCTATTCAGTTTATATTTTTAAGTTTTAAATTTCGCATTATCTTCTCCAGTATCTTATATATCAATCATATTAAATTAATGCTTTAAAATGAGTCCAGTAAGAATGAGAAAAGTTTTTCCATTAGGGATTTCGCTTAAACATTATTTTTTCCCTTTAAAGAGAGGTCCTTTGGAAAATATTTTTTCATTTATTCCCTTCATTCCATTCATTTTTTTTATTTCATTCATTCAATTATTTTTCCATTAATTCTTAACTAAATCATTTAGAAGCATAAGCGAACATTTATATTAAATATTATATATATATATATATATATATATATATATATATATATATATATATATATATATATATATATTTATATTTCTAAAATGTATGACCATCTATTTGTGCACTTGTCTCTCACATTGTTGCTTTTAAGACCGATCGTCACAGAGTGTACAACAATTTTGCTTTGTGCTATAATTTGAATCTATTCAACAAATAACTCAATCTAAATCCGTAATTACTGAAAGAATTAGTGCAATTCTTTCAACCTGAAAGAATGTTGCAAATATCACGAAGAAAAAAGGAATTTCTAAAGACAGGTGAGTTAAGTTCTAAAAAAGAGAAATAATAATAGGATTTCTTTTTTGGAAAATCATGAACAATAGATTATGTCGTCTACCACTGGCCTCTGTTGTGTGTTCATTTGCGAAAATAAATGGAATCTATTTTGGAAAGCGAAAAACAAGAAGCACTTCTTGGGGGTATTGCAATGCAAACTTCGCCTGGTTTGGTTCCTATACACACCATTTCTATAGACATGATTTCATTATGGCTAGAAGAGGATTCTTGTCAATAATATTGTACTGTTGCAACCCAGGCCATAATGGGATTTTTTGTCAAACTTATGCCACGAAAAAAAATGGTTTATCTTTTTTTTTTCATTATCTATTTTATAATTTCCAATTCTGATATTCACAAAACTTTTCACCAACACATGTACTTGAGTTTAAGTCTTTGCCTACTTTAGACCACCCACAGCGGCTCTCCTACCACTGCGAGCCTACGCATACCACACCCAAGCAAAGTACAAAAACTGATCTTGTTCATAGTTATAATTGAACAGAAGGACTAAGCTTACAATAAGAATAGGAATTTATTTGAATAAAATCAGTTCTGAGGTGAATAAATAGGGAACTTTGAAATATCCCATCATCCACGTAAAAATACCGAGAAAATTTGGCACAGCCGTTGGTAGGCAAAGAGTTAAATAAAATACGTTAAGATATACTCTCAAATTCAGATTAGTCGGAAACTGTATGAATTTTATTAACTAACTGAACTACAGACAGGATTCTAATCTTGTAACACTGAACTATGTGAGGATGTAAAATTGTTGAACACCACCAAGACACCCACCATCAAAAAACTGGGTGTCCTGGGTATGGCGTCAACATTGTATCTGATGGTGAGGTACAAGTCTTGGAGACCTGGCGGGTGTCGTTGACTCTGACCCAGATGCGACCTTTTTTTTGGACCCATCGAAGGTCAAATAGATATGTTTAATAATTATTAGTAATTGATAGGAATACTGGATGGTATATAATTGGGAATTATTTGTATTAAGAATTGGTACTTGAAGCTATTATTATTACTAGCCAAAAAAGCCCTCTGGGCGGTATAAGAATTGATTCTTGAAAGATATTGCCTGAAGGGTGGGAGTTCAAAATTCAATGTCATGATTAAGTAAAATCATGAAATTTATAAAAGGAGCAAAAAATAGATAATAATAAAACAATTTAAAAATGTAAACTTAGTTCTGATAACTTTAAATATATACTAAAATAAAACAGAGTGTATATATATATATATATATATATATCTTATTATAATGGAGATTGTGGGTTTTTCTGTCTGTAACCGAAACTATATTCCTACTCAAGTCACAATTTTCTTAGTTATTGACATCACATTTTCCATGATTTAATTTTTATCTAAACCTCAATTATTAATAAAATTGTCTTACATTATTAATACTGTTAACTATGTCTATATACTGACAACATGCAATTAAATTTATATATACAACAAAAATAGCGGTTTACAGTGTGAACGGGAAGGCTAATTTGCATATTATATTAAAAAATCAAATTTAATAAATATGTGCTTAGTATTATTGATTTCTAACTGTTTGGTTTTATTTTAATGAATATAAGCAAAAATCTTTCAATGAATGTTAAATGAAATCCATTAACAAGATAAAATAACTGTCATTTTATTCTTTACTTCCTCTTATAACTAAATACTTAAATTCGAAAAAATAACAATAAAAGACGAGAGTGATGGAAGAGTAAGTTTCAGTTGTTCCATTTTTTATTATACTCCCTCTGTTTCAAATCTTTTATTATACTCCCTCTGTTTCAAATCTTTTTATCTGCATTCTTATTTAGTTTCATTAGCCTTTCTAATTTAATACAATATATTATTACATTAAAACTTAAATACTTGCACCCGGAGGGTGCATATATTTGCTAGTATATATAATATATTATGTATTTATTACAACTTGTTTTAAAAAGCAATAAAGTTGCATGCTCATATTTGGAGTGTATTTATTCTATGACAATTTTGGGTAATGTGACGTAAGCAAAGACGTAGTTTCGGTTACAGACAAATAGACACCTTCTCTCTATTATCAAGAGATTTAATTGAAACCATATAACTGCAAGCAAACGATTTAATATTATCTAATAGAGATAATTACATGAAACTATAAAATTATTAGTATTAGATTAGATTGAAATGCATAAAACCATACAACTTTGGGCAGCTTCCAAATGCTTTACAGCACAGAGCAGTTACCCATGTTGTGATAATCATACACTGAGTAGGCGAGGACCGATATCGAACACGGATCTTACGATTCCTAGCTGACTGCTCTACCAACTGAGCTAACCGGCCCTTTACTTGATACATAATTGTTTGCAAAATGTATACATACACGGACATGAAAGCGACTCCCTAACCTCAATTAAAAAAAATAATCTTAGATGGCTGATATACCATTAAAAATTATTAATCATATTTTAGATACTGGTACCTTGACTTTGAATACTTTGATACTGGTACCTTGACTTTGAATACTTTAGATATTGGTACCTTGACTTTGAATACTTTAGATACTGGTACCTTGACTTTGGATACTTTAGATACTGTACCTTGACTTTGAATACTTTAGATACTGGTACCTTGACTTTGGATACTTTAGATACTGGTACCTTGACTTTGGATACTTTAGATACTGGTACCTTGACTTTGAATACTTTAGATACTGGTACCTTGACTTGGATACTTTAGATACTGGTACACTTTGAATACTTTAGAACTGGTACCTTGACTTTGGATACTTTAGATACTGGTACCTTGACTTTGATACTTTAGATACTTCCTTGACTTTGGATACTTAGATACTGGTATTGACTTTGGATACTTTAGTACTTTACTTTAGATACTGGTACCTTGACTTTGGATACTTAGATACTGGTACCTTGACTTTGAATACGTTTAGATACTGGTACCTTCACTTGGATACGTTAGATACTGGTACCTTCACTTTGGACTTTAGATACTGTACCTTCACTTTGGATACTTTAGATACTGGTACCTTGACTTTGGATACTTTAGATACTGGTACCTTGACTTTGAATACGTTAGATACTGGTACCTTGACTTTGGATACATTAGATACTGGTACCTTCACTTTGGATACTTTAGATACTGGTACCTTGACTTTGGATACTTTAGATACTAGTACCTTGGCTTTAATACTTTAGATACTGGTACCTTGACTTTGGATACATTAGATACTTGTACCTTGACTTTGGATACTTTAGATATTGGTACCTTGACTTTGAATACTTTAGATACTGGTACCTTGACTTTGGATGCTCTAGATACTGGTACCTTGACTTTGAATACTTTAGATATTGGTACCTTGACTTTGAATACATTAGATATTGGTACCTTGACTTTGGATACTTTAGATACTGGTACCTTGACTTTGGATACTTTAGATACTGGTACCTTGACTTTGGATACATTAGATATTGGTACCTTGACTTTGAATACTTTAGATACTGTACTTGACTTTGAATACTTTAGATATTGGTACCTTGATTTTGGATACTTTAGATACTGGTACCTTGACTTTGATACTTAGATATTGGTACCTTGACTTTGGATACATTAGATATTGGTACCTTGACTTTGGATACTTTAGATACTGGTACCTTGACTTTGGATACTTTAGATACTGGTACCTTGACTTTGGATACATTAGATATTGGTACCTTGACTTTGAATACTTTAGATACTGGTACCTTGACTTTGAATACTTTAGATATTGGTACCTTGATTTTGGATACTTTAGATACTGGTACCTTGACTTTGGATACATTAGATATTGGTACCTTGACTTTGGATACATTAGATATTGGTACCTTGACTTTGGATACTTTAGATACTGGTACCTTGACTTTGGATACTTTAGATACTGGTACCTTGACTTTGGATACATTAGATATTGGTACCTTTGACTTTGAATACTTTAGATACTGGTACCTTGACTTTGAATACTTTAGATATTGGTACCTTGATTTGGATACTTTAGATACTGGTACCTTGACTTTGGATACATTAGATATTGGTACCTTGACTTTGAATACTTTAGATACTGGTACCTTGACTTTGAATACTTTAGTATTTGGTACCTTGATTTGGATACTTTAGATACTGGTACCTTGACTTTGGATACATTAGATATTGGTACCTTGACTTTGGATACATTAGATATTGGTACCTTGACTTTGGATACTTTAGATACTGGTACCTTGACTTTGGATACTTTAGATACTGGTACCTTGACTTTGGATACTTTAGATATTGGTACCTTGACTTTGGATACTTTAGATACTGTACCTTGACTTTGGATACATTTAGATACTGGTACCTTGACTTTGGATACATTAGATATTGGTACTTGACTTTGGATACTTTAGATACTGGTACATTGGACTGTGGATACATTAGATACTGGTACCTTGACTTTGGATTACATTAGATACTGGTACCAGTATCTAATGTATCCAAAGTCAAGGTACCAGTATCTAAAGTATCCAAGTCAAGGTACCAATATCTAAGATATCCAAAGTCAAGTACCAGTATCTTAATGTATCCAAAGTCAAGGTACCAGGTATCCTAATGATCCAGTCAATGTACCAGTATCTAAAGTATCCAAAGTCAGGGTACCTAATGTATCCAAAAGTCAATGACCAGTATCTAATGTATCCAAAGTAAGGTACCAGTGTCTAAAGATCCAAAGTCCAAGGTACCAGTATCTAAAGTATCCAAAGTCAAGGTACCAATATCTAATGTATCCAAAGTCAAGGTACCAATATCTAATCCCCCCCACCACCCCTTCCCCCAATGTATCCAAAGTCAAGGTACCAGTATCTAAAAGTATCCAAATCAAGGTACCAATATCTAAAGTATCAAAGTCAATGGACCAGTATCTAAAGTATTCAAAGTCAGGTACCAATATCTAATGTATCCAAAGTCAAGTACCAGTATCTAAAGTATCCAAATCAAGGTACCAATATCTAAGTATTCAAAGTCAAGGGTACCAGTATCTAAAGTATCAAAGTCAAGGTACAATATCTAAATGTATCCAAAGGTATCCAAGTCAACCGTATCTTAAAGTATCCAAATACCAATATCTAATGTATCCAAAGTCAAGGTACCAATATCTATGTAACCAAGTCAAGGTACCAGTATCTAAAGTATCCAAATCAAGGTACCAGTATCTAAAGTATTCAAAGTCAAGTACCAGTATCTAAAGTATTCAAAGTCAAGGTACCAATATCTAATGTATCCAAAGTCAAGGTACCAGTATCTAAAAGTATCCAAAGTCAAGGTACCAGTATCTAAAGTATCCAAATCAAGGTACCAATATCTAATGTATCAAAGTCAAGGTACCAATATCTAATGTATCCAAAGTCAAGGTACCAGTATCTAAAGTATCCAAATCAAAGGTACAATATCTAAAGTATTCAAAGTCAAGGTACCAGTATCTAAAAGTATTCAAAGTCAAGGTACCAATATCTAATGTATCCAAAGTCAAGGTACAGTATCTAAAGTATCCAAAGTCAGTACCAGTATCAAAAAGTATCCAAAGTCAAGGTACCAATATCTAATGTATTCAAAGTCAAGGTACCAATATCTAAAGTATTCAAAGTCAAGGTACCAGTATCTAGAGCATCCAAAGTCAAGGTACCAGTATCTAAAGTATTCAAAGTCAAGGTACCAATATCTAAAGTATCCAAAGTCAAGGTACAAGTATCTAATGTATCCAAAGTCAAGGTACCAGTATCTAAAGTATTAAAAGCCAAGTACTAGTATCTAAAGTATCCAAAGTCAAGGTACCAGTATCTAAAGTATCCAAAGTGAAGGTACCAGTATCTAATGTATCCAAAGTCAAGGGTACCAGTATCTAACGTATTCAAAGTCAAGGTACCAGTATCTAAAGTATCCAAAGTCAAGGTACCAGTATCTAAAGTATCCAAAGTGAAGTAGTATCCCAAAGTACACCAGTATCTAACGTATCCAAAGTGAAGGTACCAGTATCAACGTATTCAAGTCAACTTACCAGTATCTAAAGTATCAAAGTCAAGGTACCAGTATCTAACTATTTCAAAGTCAAGGTGTATCTAAAGTATCCAAGGTACAGTATCTAAAGTATTCAAAGTCAAGGTACCAGTATCTAAAGTATCCAAAGTCAAGACCAGTATCTAAAGTATCCAAGTCAAGGTACAGTATCTAAAGTATTCAAAGTCAAGGACCAGTATCTAAGTATCCAAAGTCAACCAGTATCAAAGTATTCAAAGTCAGGTACCAGTATCTAAATCAAAGTCAAGGTACCAAAAAAGTCAAGGTACCAGTATCTAAAGTATCCAAAGTCAAGGTACAAGTAGTATCCAAAGTAAGGGTACCAGTATCTAAAGTATTCAAAGTCAAGGTACCAGTATCTAAAAGTATCCAAAGTCAAGGTACCATATCTAAAGTATTCAAGTCAAGGTACCAATATCTAAAGTATTCAAAGTCAAGTACCAGTATCTAAAGTATTCAAAGTCAAGGTACCAGTATCTAAAATATGATTAATAATTTTAATGGTATATCAGCCATCTAAGATTATTTTTTTTAATTGAGGTTAGGGAGTCGCTTTCATGTCCGTGTATGTATACATTTTGCAAACAATTATGTATCAAGTAAAGGGCCGGTTAGCTCAGTTGGTAGAGCAGTCAGCTAGAATCGTAAGATCCGTGTTCGATATCGGTCCTCGCCTACTCAGTGTATGATTATCACAACATGGGTAACCTGCTCTGTGCTGTAAAGCATTTGGAAGCTGCCCAAAGTTGTATGGTTTTATGCATTTCAATCTAATCTAATACTAATAATTTTATAGTTTCATGTAATTATCTCTATTAGATAATATTAAATCGTTTGCTTGCAGTTATATGGTTTCAATTAAATCTCTTGATAATAGAGAGAAGGTGTCTATTTGTCTGTAACCGAAACTACGTCTTTGCTTACGTCACATTACCCAAAATTGTCATAGAATAAATACACTCCAAATATGAGCATGCAACTTTATTGCCTTTTTAAAACAAGTTGTAATAAATACATAATATATTATATATATAGCAAATATATGCACCCTCCGGGTGCAAGTATTTAAGTTTAATGTAATAATATATTGTATTAAATTAGAAAGGCTAATGAAACTAAATAAGAATGCAGATAAAAAGATTGAAACAGAGGGAGTATAATAAAAGATTTGAAACAGAGGGAGTATAATAAAAAAAATGGAACAACTGAAACTTACTCTTCCATCACTTCTCGTCTTTTATTGTTTATTTTTTCGAATTTAAGTATTTAGTTAAAGAGGAAGTAAAGAATAAAATGACAGTTATTTTATCTGTTTAATGGATTCATTTAACATTCATTGAAGAGATTTTTGCTTTTATTCATTAAAATAAAACCAAACAGTTAGAAATCAATAATACTAAGCACATATTTATTAAATTTGATTTTTTAATATTAATATGCAAATTAGCCTTCCCGTTCACACTGTAAACCGCTATTTTGTTGTATATATAAATTTAATTGCATGTTGTCAGTATATAGACATAGTTAACAGTATTAATAATGTAAGACAATTTTATTAATAATTGAGGTTTAGATAAAAATTAAATCATGGAAAATGTGATGTCAATAACTAAGAAAATTGTGACTTGAGTAGGATATAGTTTCGGTTACAGACAGAAAAACCCACAATCTCCATTATAATAAGATATATATATATATATATATATATACACTCTGTTATTTTAGTATATATTTAAAGTTATCAGAACTAAGTTTACATTTTTAAATTGTTTTATTATTATCTATTTTTTGCTCCTTTTTATAAATTTCATGATTTTACTTAATCATGACATTGAATTTTGAACTCCCACCCTTCAGGCAATATCTTTCAAGAATCAATTCTTATACCGCCCAGAGGGCTTTTTTGGCTAGTAATAATAATAGCTTCAAGTACCATTCTTAATACAAATAATTCCCAATTATATACCATCCAGTATTCCTATCAATTTAATAATTATTAAACATATCTATTTGACCTTCGATGGGTCCAAAAAAGGTCGCATCTGGGTCAGGAGTCAACGACACCCGCCAGGTCTCCAAGACTTGTACCTCACCATCAGATACAATGTTGACGCCATACCCAGGACACCCAGTTTTTTTGATGGTGGTGTCTGGTGGTGTTCAACAATTTTACATCCTCACATAGTTCAGTGTTACAAGATTAGAATCCTGTCTGTAGTTCAGTTAGTTAATAAAATTCATTACAGTTTCCGACTAATCTGAATTTTGAGAGTATATCTTAACGTATTTTTATTTAACTCTTTGCCTACCAACGGCTGTGCCAAATTTTCTCGGTATTTTTACGTGGATGATGGGATATTTCAAAGTTCCCTATTTATTCACCTCAGAACTGATTTTATTCAAATAAATTCCTATTCTTTTGTAAGCTTAGTCCTTCTGTTCAATTATAACTTATGAACAAGATCAGTTTTTGTACTTTTGCTTGGGTGTGGTATGCGTAGGCTCGCAGTGGTAGGAGAGCCGCTGTGGGTGGTCTAAAGTAGGCAAAGACTTAAACTCAAGTACATGTGTTGGTGAAAAGTTTTGTGAATATCAGAATTGGAAATTATAAAATAGATAATGAAAAAAAAAAGATAACCATTTTTTTTCGTGCATTAAGTTTGACAAAAAAATCCCATTATGGCCTGGGTTGCAACAGTACAATATTATTGACAAGAATCCTCTTCTAGCCATAATGAAATCATGTCTATAGAAATGGTGTGTATAGGAACCAAACAGGCGAAGTTTGCATTGCAATACCCCCAAGAAGTGCTTCTTGTTTTCGCTTTTCCAAAATAGATTCCATTTATTTTCGCAAATGAACACACAAACAGAGGCCAGTGGTAGACGACATAATCTATTGTTCATGATTTTCCAAAAAAGAAATCCTATTATTATTTCTCTTTTTAGAACTTAACTCACCTGTCTTTAGAAATTCCTTTTTCTTCGTGATATTTGCAACATTCTTTCAGGTTGAAAGAATTGCACTAATTCTTTCAGTAATTACGGATTTAGATTGAGTTATTTGTTGAATGGATTCAAATTATAGCACAAAGCAAAATTGTTGTACACTCTGTGACGATCGGTCTTAAAAGCAACAATGTGAGAGACAAGTGCACAAATAGATGGTCATACATTTTAGAAAATATATATATATATATATATAATAATATATATATATATATATATATATATAATAATTTAATATAAATGTTCGCTTATGCTTCTAAATGATTTAGTTAAGAATTAATGGAAAAATAAATTGAATGAATGAAATAAAAAAAATGAATGGAATAAATGAAAAAATATTTCCAAAGGACCTCTCTTTTAAAGGGAAAAAATAATGTTTAAGCGAAATCCCTAATGGAAAAACTTTTCTCATTCTTACTGGACTCATTTTAAAGCATTAATTTAATATGATTGATATATAAGATACTGGAGAAGATAATGCGAAATTTAAACTTAAAAAATTATAAACTGAATAGAATTAAATAGGTGTCTTATTTTTGTGAAGAAGAGGTTCTTTGAAATAGATTTTTTGATTTATTCCATTCATTTCATTCATTTTTCATTTTCATTCATTCATGTTTTCCATTAATTCTTAACTCTGTCTCTCTGTCTCTCTGTCCTTGTCTGTCTGTCTCTCTCTCTCTCTCTCTCTCTCTCTCTCTCTCTCCTGTCTCTCCCTCTCTCTCTCTCTCTCTCTCTCTCTTCCTCTCTC
>CM042144.1:118399732-118433030 GCA_023376005.1 Doryteuthis pealeii
TGAAAGGGAGCGTAATAGCGAGTGTTCGAGCTCGTTTGCAACAACGTACAATCGAGTAGCTTAGCCACTTACCAATGAGAATTCCACCCGCTGAATTTAACTTTTTGAAAATAATATACGAAGACAGTTGGCCCATAATCGTATGGCAAAAAAGACACCTAAGAAATCAGATAAAAAGTAGCATTAATATATACCAACGTAACGTTGGGTCTAGTTAAAATATATTACTATATATATATATATATATATATATACTATATATATATATGAGAAGTAAATACACGAACGATGTGTTTTTGATATGAGTTTTAGCCGACCATTTTGAGAATATGGCTTAATGGAGTCGTACCATTTTGAACCTTAATTAATTAATTAATTAACTTAATAGGCTGGTTAATACTATTCAAAAGAAGACTAAACAATCGAGAAAAATCAATCCTTATTGTACATTTCGGCCTATTAGGCCTCATAGCAGAGACAAAGCGTTCCTATCTATAGCTCTACTGATAAGCCTATAGGCCGAATGTAATACAGAGATTGATTTTTCTCGATGTTAGCCTTACATTTGAATAGGTATTCCCGCCTAATTCATTAATTAATTAATTATAACCTTCAAATTAGGTACGACTTCAATTACACATACACACCACACACACAACACACACACATATATATATTAATATATATATATATATATTATATATATATATATATTATATATGGAATAATGAAAATATTAATTTTGGAAGTTAATAACAATTAAAATAAAAGGCTATCGTAAAAACACTGGAAAAAACATGAAAAATGAAGGAAGTAACTATCGAAATATATGGTATAAAGTGTTCATCTCATGGTTTGTTCGGGTTATGATACTAAATTTCATCAGCTGATTATGCTCCAATCTTTAGCTGGTGGCCCCATTGAAATGGAGTGATGACGTGTTCATAAAATAATTCGTTGTATACTTATCTCTATTTTTTTCTACTTGAGAGTTCGAATCTGGCTGTTGTAAGTTGATGTTGGCATTCTTGATGTTTTCAGTTTGAAACCAACTTGGGATGCTGGAGGATATCTTGCCTTTTTCCATTTGTTTTTATTAAAACTCAAAGCGAAACTTTTATTTTATTTCTCCCCAAGTCAAACTGCCCTTAGCGAGAGACACTTGTCTCCCAATCACCGCTTCGTTCAAACTTGACTCCACACTCTCATCTCTCACTCTACTAATCCACATTTTCGCCGCGTGACCATGAAAAATTATCTAAAATTGTGATTTTGTGAATTTTTTTGTTATTGTTCAAATTTCACTTTCCATTTCCATCAGTGAATATTAGTAAAATCATAAAATGATTTTTTTTTCAATTTTATTGTTTTGTTTTGTATTTTTTTTATTGTTTTTTTTTTGTTATTTGTTTTTTGTTTGTTGCTTTATATTTTTTTTTAACTTTGAAATCTCATTTATTTGTGTCCAAATGCACCTTTGCTTCGATAATTTTGCTTTTTTATCTTTTTACTTCTTTCTTCTTCTTTCTTTCTTTTTTAACAACATTTTTTCTTACCTAATATTTAAGACGTTTAGAAAACGCAATGTCGCGTTGTGCTGACTCATCCTAAAAAAACTTACCATGCTAAACTACACGTAACTCTTACATTTATAGCTCCCTCCGCTGCTCTGTCTGTCTGTCTGTCTGTCATGTTACTTATGTACCTCTGAAGTGTGGTGTATTCATTCGTTGTTATTACTCCCAAGTCCACTGGCCATGGAGTGACATCACCTGTGAGGGTCCCCTTCAATGGGTCAAATAGATCTGTTTAAAAATCATTCATGAGATAAAATACTTGATGCCATATAACTGTATAATGTTATTTACTTGAATCTGCGTCAAAAACCTTAAACCTCAATATAATATTTTTAAAAAATTCCTAATAGAAATAAAATAATTTGAAATAAAAAATACTTGTTATATTTGTGAAGGTGCCGCGAAAATTAAAATAAGTTTATCTTAATATTTTATCTATAAATTTTTTTCATTAAAAATTAACTCTATTAAAACTTTAATTTTTTTTTTACCGCAACGAAAACGGAGTAGTCACGACAAAAGACCATAACTAATAATTTAACGTAAGATTTAAATTAGTGGCTGTATCTTTATTTTTAAATTAATTTCTTGCAAAACTTTATACATGAAATAATTATGATACAAATAAAAATTAAAATATCAATTAGAAACTGTTTAGAACTAACATGCATTTATTAAAAATTCGTTGAAAATTGGCTATGCAAAATTACAAACCAGCAAATATTACAAAACGCATCTTAATACTTGTATATAAGCAATTGTTCCTTTAATATTAAGTATAACACAAATTGATTATAAAATTAGGTTTTCTCATTGATAAACCTAGAGTTTAGTTGGAATATCTGACGTCAGCCGTGACGGAGTTTCGCTTCAGACAAAAATGCAGTCTATCTCATTATATATAGACTAGCAAATATATGCACCCTCCGGGTGCAAGTATTTAAGTTTTATGTAATAAATATCGTATTAAATTAGGAAGGCTAATGAAACTAAATAAGAATGCAGATAAAAAGACTGAAACAGAGGGAGTATAATAAAAGATTTGAAATAAGGGGGTATAATCGAAAAATAGAACACCGAAACCTACTCTTCCATCACTTCGTCTTTCATTTCTTTTTCTAATTTAAGTATTTTAAAATAGGAAGTAAAGAATAAAATGACATTATTTTTTCTTGTTAATGGATTTCATTTAGATTCTTGAGAAGATTTTTGCTTATATTCATTAAAATAAACCAACAGTTAGAAATCATAATACTAAGCACATATTTATAAAATTGAATTTTTAAATATCAATATGCCAAATTAGCCTTCCCATTCACACTGTAAACCGCTATGTTTTGTATATTTAAATACAATTGCAGTTATTAGTATGTAGATATTGGTCAACAGTCTTAATGATGTAAAACAATTTTACTAATAATTGAGGTTTAAATAAAAAATAAAAATCATGGTAAATGTGATGTAAATAACAAAGGAATTGTGACTTGTAGTAATATAGTTTTCAGAAAACCACAATCTCCATTATATAAGATTTAATTGGTTTATATTATTAATACTTGACCAGATGTACATACTATAACATGCAGTTGTTATATATACAACAAAAAAGCGGTTTACAGTGTAACTGGGAAGGGCTAATTTGCATATTGATATTAAAAATTTGATTTTATAATATGTGCTAGTATTATTGATTTCTAATTGTTTGTTTTATCTTAAAGAATATAAGAAATATCTCGGTGTAAAATTAAAAATTCATTAACAAGAAGAATAATGGTAATTCTATTCTTTACTTCCTTTTTAATAAATAGTTAAATTAGAAAATTTAGCAATGAAAGATGTGAGTGATGGAAGAGTAAGATTCCAATTGTTCTATTTTCGATTTATACAACCCTCTGTTTCAATGTCTGAAATTATTGATACTGGTGAGGAATACGTGAAGACATATAACTGTGGACCACAAAGTGTTATTACTGTATTGAATTAATGTTGGATAGGAATACTTGAAACCATCTAACTGGATGAATATATTTTTATTCATAATAATTATTTGAAGAAGCAATGTTGACTAAGGGTTATTATCATTAGCGAGTAAGCTAGTTCTAACTTCCCCTTGCGTTATTACATTCACTTTCGGACTGGAAAAATATATGAACCCCAAATCCCTTCAGCAAAGGGTTAAATATTAACACTACCAATGAAACAAACTAGGAAGTTAATAGCCATTAAATTTTTATATAATTCGTGGGTATCCTACAAATTATGACTGTAGTGTAATAAGATTAAAATGCAGTATTGTGGAAGAAAGTTATCACTAACCGTTATAGAAGTTATTGACAACATTTAACCTTTTACTGACCTAGGTAGCGATTTCTGAATGGTTAAAGGAAAAGCGTGTGGCGGAAATTGAGTCAGAGTAGTTAGAATTTGGTTGTTAGTCAAAGGGGCCAGACGTGATGGTTGTCTGTTCCCCAGTAAATCATCTTCTCATCCCGTGGTTGAACCCATTTGGACTTCGGTTTTAATAAAGACGTCTTGAGTCATCATTTTAAAAACAATGACTGGGTACAAGTGTTCATTGAAGTCAGTCAGTATACTGTTGGATTGAACAACAGTATCTGGCTAAGCACAACTGACTTTGCCCAAGACAGTTGGTATTTATGGAAATCAAGAATAGTCCATTCATGTATTTGGGTGATTCCATTCCTTGAGTCCTGATTGGCTGCTTGGTTTCTATGATGTTATGAGGCTTCATAAATACCCTGGCATTCTGCATTAGTATTGCAGCAAGATAGGTTTGTATTCAGTTATGGCTACTTGTTGCCTTGTCTTACCAATTCGACGGTAATTGGAACTAATATGATTATTCTACAGTTTTGAGCTATATTATATATTCTGCTATTTTTGCCTGTAATTAGGATTGAACCTGCAACCTATAGATGATTGTCACTTAGAACTGTATTTACTCAACCCTTATATCCGTTGCACCAACTAGACAATTCAGAGTGAATTTTTGGAACCAATAAATCTAATATTTTTTTACCTAGACAACCAGAGGCCAGCGCAACAGAAGCCGTTTCAACCAGAGAAAGAGACGAAGAAAGCAACCCTAGAGAAGATGGCCAGTCGGCGAAAAAGAACTCTCCTAAGACATCTCCTCCCCGCCATTATATAACCAGCAGATGACGGGAATATAGCAAAATGAACCAAACAAACACTATCATAGGAGGGCTCTAAATAAATCTAGTGAAGTGGAATAAGTTATCGGCCGAAACGATGTAAGAAGAACAAAAATATCAACAGCGGTTGAAATGGCAAGCCCCAATCCCTTTTTATCATATGGGTGCTAGAAGGCGGTGACTAAGGGTCTACATGTCCTGGGAATGACGTTAAACTCTATCTGATGGTGAGGTTCCAGTTTTGGAGGTTTGGGGAATGTGGAGCACCCCATCATCACCATTGCTCCCTGGTCCACTCTGACCCGGAGTGGTAGTACCTGTTAGGGTCCCATCTATGGGTTAAATAGAAAAACATGAGTTTATAAACAAAATTGTATTATCCATTAAGAATTGATTTATTTCAAAACTTTATAGGCATTAAATGACCCACCGAGTTTGATATGCCGTAAAACAAAACAAAACCAAACAGCCGTTGGAATAAAATGGGGAAATAATTTTAAAAGATTATTCATTAATTCTTTTGTTCAACTATCAATAAGAAAACTAATAAAAAATGTTAAAACCTGCTCGTACTGGTCGACCTATGCTTGATATGCTTATTGCTTTCAACACTAATCAATACACATTGATGCTTCTTTAAAAGAATAACTTGTTAAACATGGATTCGGTTATCCAGTCTATTGAGAATTATCCAATTCATTAATATCCTTTAAGATAAATTTATCTTAACTGACAGAACCAACTAGAACCACAAAAAACTAAAAATTTCCGATTAATTTTTGAAAATCTACTAAAAAAGAAGGAGAATTGGTGCCAAGCAGAAAATCGTAATTTGATATAACCTATCGAATTTGGTACAAAAACAAATTTATCTCTTGTCCGTAAGCTCAAATTCTTCAATATTGCAAAGTGTGCAATACAGCTAAGTAACCAGAAACAAACTTAAATCTGGTAAAAAATACATCAGTAGAAAATGATGGACCATATTACCTTTAGGCACCCCTTTTTGATCTCGATTAAGAAAGGACATGTTTTTCATTTACACCGTCAATATCCGGTTATTTGTAAGGGGTTATGGTTAGGAGTTAGGGGTTAGGGGTTAGTTTTATAATTTAAAAAAAATCTAAAAATCGTCTGTTAAAACAACCGGATACTGACGGTGTAAATGAAAAACATGATCTTTCTTAATCGAGATCAAAAAGGGGTGCCTAAAGGTAATAAGGTCCAAAATGATAAAGCCAATATTCTGTGAGCCGGAATTATGGTAAACTTAAAGAGAGTAATGGAATCTCTATTAATAGAACCACAAAATCATACCTTAAGTACTAATTATGTCAGAGCAAAACTTGATGATTCACAGGATAATAGTAAGTATACGCTATGTGGGGAGAGAGATGAAATGGTTAATAATAAAATAAACGTAGGCAGCAAACGACAATGAAAGTAATGAAAGAACAGGCACGATTGGCTGGGGAAGGTGATCTGCTGGGAATTATGAAAGAACTGAAATTTCACCATACAGACAAATATATGCACAAACCAGAATATACCATTGAATAAAGTTCACTGGAACTTTGAGATACAAACGAATGAATTAATCTAAGTCAGAATACCAAAACTAGTTTTAATTAACAAGCAAATAACGTGCCATCTGGTAGATTTTCTTACCGTAAAAGCATATTACAGTGAAAATACATGGCTCTTAAAAGAGAACTGAAAAAGTTGTGTATCCTGAGTGTGACTGAATTGGAGCTCTTGGGATAGTCCTAAGAACTGGATGAACTGGAGATTAGAGGAAGAATCGAAACCGCCCGAACACTTATAAAATAGGCGGGGATAATTCGAATAGCCCTGGAAAAATAAGGAGACTTGCTGTCACCCAAACTTTATTGAAAAACCATCAAGCCTGTGTGAAAATGGACAAACCAGAATCCGTTCTTGAGTGTTTCAATTGGTGCTCCACTCCTTGTGTGTTTTTCACACCAGCGTATTATTATTATTATTATTATTATTATTATTATTATTATTATTATTATTATTATTATTATTATTTTGAGTTTTTTACATCAGCGTTAGCTGATGATATTTCACTGAAGGCTGAGTGACCACAAATCCAGGTGTCCAGGACTCTTCTGAGTATTCCAGACGATTGCAGCATTGCAGTCATCTGGATGGTCTCAATTCTTCCTCTGATTTCTAGATCCTCCAGTCTTTTTTCCAAGTTTATTGCGACCGTTCCAAGTGCACCAACTACAATTGGTATCACTTTCACTCATATTCCATAGGATTTTCAATTCTCTGACAAGGTCCAGGTATGTATCCATTTTTTCATTTCCCTTAAGCTTCACCCTGTGATTTGCTGGAACCACAAAGTCCACCAGTTGATACGTCCTCTTTTGTTTTGTTTTTTTGTTAATCGACACTAGGTCTGGTATCCTCGCTGGTATAGGGTGATCCGTCTTTATCTCAAAGTCCCAGAGAATTTTGTGCGTTTCATTCTCAAGAATAGATTCTGGTTATTATTATTATTATTATTATTATTATTATTATTATTATTATTATTATTATTATTATTATTATTATCTCTTTTTGAGTTTTCACATCAACATTAGCTGATGGTCTTTCACTGGAGTCTGAGTGACAGCAAGTCTCCTCAGGTCTCCAGGACTCTTCTGAGTATTCTGGCAGATTGCAGCAGTGCAGTGTTCTGAATGGTTTCAATCCTTCCTCTAATTTCCAAACATTCCAGACCCTTTTCCAATCCTTTTGGGACTGTTCCAAGTGCACCAACTACAATTGGTATCACTTTCATTTTCATATTCCATAATTTTTTCAGTTCTCTGGCAAGGTCTAGATATTTGTCTATTTTTTCATTTTCCTTTAGCTTCACCCTGTGATCTGCTGGCACTGCAAAATCCACCAGTTGACAAGTTCTTTCTTTTTTGTTATCAACACTAGGTCTGGTCTTCTTGCTGGGATAAGGTGATCCGTTATTATTATGATTATTACTAGCAAATATATGCACCCTCCGGGTGCGAGTATTTAAGTTTTAATATAATAAGATATCATATTAAATTAGAAAGGCCAATGAAACTGAATAAGAATGTAGATAAAAAGATTTGGAACAGAGGGAGTATGATTGAAAAATAGAACAACCTTGAAACTAACTCTTCCATCATTTTCCGTTACTCCCTTCTTTCAGAGGTAAATTTTCCTAATTTTAACTGTTTAGTTAAAATAGGAAGTAAAGAATAATATTAGTTATTTCTTCTTGTTAAGGCATTTCTTTTAAGATTTATTGAAGAGATTTTTGCTCATATTCATTAAGATGAAACCAAACAATTAGAAATCAATAATACTAAGCATATATTTATTAAAATCAAATTTTTAAGATCAATATGCAAATTAGCCTTCCCATTCATATCGTAAACCGCTATTTTGTTGTAGACATGATCAACAGTATAAGTAATGTAAAACAATTCTATTAATAATTGAGGTATAAATAAAAATAAAATCATGGTAAATGTGATGTAAATAACAAAGGGAATTGTGACTTGTATAGTAATATGGTTTCGGTTACAGACAGACAAACTCACAATCTCCATTATAATAAGATTATTATTATTATTATTTCTTGCGAGTATTTCACATCAGATTTAGCTGGTGGTCTTTCACTGGGGGACTGGCAGCAAGTGTCTTCTGGTGTCGATGACTCTTGTGAGTATTCGAGCTGAGCTTAGGAATACTGCTGTTTGAATGGTCTCGATTCTTCCTCTGATTTCCACTTCTTCCACTATTTTTATCAAAAAAAGACACAAATGAAATTGGTATCATCTTCACTGTCACCTTCCACATTTCTTTTTAAGTATTCTTCTAAGGTTCATTTATTATTATTATTATTATTATTATTATTATTATTATTATTTCACTCACTGATATATTTTAAAATTCGCCTTAGCCTGTGATTGATAGGAGGCTGAGTGACTACAATTCTCCTCAAATTTCCAGGTCCCGGTATTCTAGCCGTTCTTGACAATACTGAGGTCTGAATGTTCTCGATGATTCCCCTGATTTCCAATTACTCCAGTCATATTGTAAGCATTTTACTATTATTATTATTATTATTATTATTATTATTATTATTATTATTATTAGTGTTTTTGTTGTTCATGCTTTGTCTAAAATATGACTTGTACTAGTTAAAAAAACACGTTTCACTTAGCTCAGACTTGCGTAAAAGGAAGCCTACCGGAACTGAAAAGTGTCGTGAGTTGAAATCTTAACGAGAATCTACCCTTTATCATTTTAAATCTGAGTTGTATCCACATTGTACCCAATCGCGATCAGAACACCAAACCCAGCATTAACTGACGAGAGGGAGATAACTTGTTACTTAGTGGATGTTGCTGTTACAGCTAAAAGATAAACAAATACTTGGATCTTGCCAGACAACTGAACGATGTCTGTAATACCGATTGGTACAGTCCCCAAAGGCCCGGAAAAGAGATTGGAAAACTAGAGATCAAAGCAAGAATCGATATCATCAAGACTACAGTACTGTTAAAACCAGTTTGAAAACTTAGAAAAGCCCTCGAGACTTGAGGGGGCGTGCTGTTACTCAAACTACAGAGCAAAACCAAAGAAAAAACTCGCAAAAAGTGTAGAATAGTAGTAGTAGTAGTAGTAGTAGTAGTAGCTAATGCTTCATCTATAGATAACATTTTAATAGATATCTTTCTATGAATGGTTTATATGCGTATATATATGTATTTATTATTATTAATTATTATTCTAACATTAATATTCCATATTAAATACGTCATATCTTTGTAACTTTTCGTTCTGCGCCTATTCACGTTCATGCATGCGTCATTATATGATATTCACCTTACATTTTGCACATGCATTGATCACGTCATTGACTTTCGTAAACAAACGGCATATAAAAAATTATCGGTTAATAACATCAGATTCACACAATCACTATACACTTAACATCTTTCATTTTGTCCCTCACATAAACATTACCTAACAGTGTCCTGAAGTGGTACAATATACCGAAATGCTTAAGTATTGACACTAAAAATTGTTTCCCTGATCATAACATCCTGTGTTTGTTATATTTTTAAAATATTTTCTTCTCATATATATATATATATATATATATATATATATATATATATATAGAGAGAGAGAGAGAGAGAGAGAGAGAGAAGAAGACAGAACAGAGAGAGACAGAGAGAGAGAGAGAGAGAGAGAGAGAGAGACAGACAGACAGAGACAGAGAGACAGAGAGACAGAGTTAAGAATTAATGGAAAAATGAATGAATGAAAATGAAAAAAATGAAAATGAATGGAATAAATAAAAAATCTATTTCAAAGAACCTCTCTTCACAAAAATAAGACACCTATTTAATTCTATTCAGTTTATATTTTTAAGTTTTAAATTTCGCATTATCTTCTCCAGTATCTTATATATCAATCATATTAAATTAATGCTTTAAAATGAGTCCAGTAAGAATGAGAAAAGTTTTTCCATTAGGGATTTCGCTTAAACATTATTTTTTCCCTTTAAAGAGAGGTCCTTTGGAAAATATTTTTTCATTTATTCCATTCATTTTTTTTATTTCATTCATTCAATTATTTTTCCATTAATTCTTAACTAAATCATTTAGAAGCATAAGCGAACATTTATATATATATATATATATATATATATATATATATATATATATATATATATATATATATATATATATATTTCTAAAATGTATGACCATCTATTTGTGCACTTGTCTCTCACATTGTTGCTTTTAAGACCGATCGTCACAGAGTGTACAACAATTTTGCTTTGTGCTATAATTTGAATCCATTCAACAAATAACTCAATCTAAATCCGTAATTACTGAAAGAATTAGTGCAATTCTTTCAACCTGAAAGAATGTTGCAAATATCACGAAGAAAAAAGGAATTTCTAAAGACAGGTGAGTTAAGTTCTAAAAAAGAGAAAATAATAGGATTCTTTTTTGGAAAATCATGAACAATAGATTATGTCGTCTACCACTGGCCTCTGTTGTGTGTTCATTTGCGAAAATAAATGGAATCTATTTTGGAAAGCGAAAAACAAGAAGCACTTCTTGGGGTATTGCAATGCAAACTTCGCCTGGTTTGGTTCCTATACACACCATTTCTATAGACATGATTTCATTATGGCTAGAAGAGGATTCTTGTCAATAATATTGTACTGTTGCAACCCAGGCCATAATGGATTTTTTGTCAAACTTATGCCACGAAAAAAAATGGTTTATCTTTTTTTTTTCATTATCTATTTTATAATTTCCAATTCTGATATTCACAAAACTTTTCACCAACACATGTACTTGAGTTTAAGTCTTTGTCTACTTTAGACCACCCACAGCGGCTCTCCACCACTGCGAGCCTACGCATACACCCAAGCAAAGTACAAAAACTGATCTTGTTCATAGTTATAATTGAACAGAAGGACTAAGCTTACAATAAGAATAGGAATTTATTTGAATAAAATCAGTTCTGAGGTGAATAAATAGGGAACTTTGAAATATCCCATCATCCACGTAAAAATAGAAAATTTGGCACAGTCGTTGGTAGGCAAAGAGTTAAATAAAATACGTTAAGATATACTCTCAAATTCAGATTAGTCGGAAACTGTATGAATTTTATTAACTAACTGAACTACAAACAGGATTCTAATCTTGTAACACTGAACTATGTGAGGATGTAAAATTGTTGAACACCACCAAGACACCCGCCATCAAAAAACTGGGTGTCCTGGGTATGGCGTCAAAATTGTATCTGATGGTGAGGTACAAGTCTTGGAGACCTGGCGGGTGTCGTTGACTCTGACCCAGATGCGACCTTTTTTTGGACCCATCGAAGATCAAATAGATATGTTTAATAATTATTAGTAATTGATAGGAATACTGGATGGTATATAATTGGAAATTATTTGTATTAAGAATTGGTACTTGAAGCTATTATCATTACTAGCCAAAAAAGCCCTCTGGGCGGTATAAGAATTGATTCTTGAAAGATATTGCCTGAAGGGTGGGAGTTCAAAATTCAATGTCATGATTAAGTAAAATCATGAAATTTATAAAAGGAGCAAAAAAATAAATAATAATAAAACAATTTAAAAATGTAAACTTAGTTCTGATAACTTTAAATATATACTAAAATAAAACAGAGTATATATATATATATATATATATATATATATATATATATATATATATATATATATATATATATATATAGAGAGTTTCATAATTTGCTTGAAGCATTGTGTATGTATTTTTAGGAGGTTGATTTAGAAGGCTATCACAATGCAGTTTGGAATAAATAAAAAAAATAATAATACGGTAACAATGGTGTTGTGTGTTGACCTGTATTTTTTTATTTCTTAAGAAATAATAAAAAATACAGGTCAACACACAACACCATTGTTACCGTATTATTATTTTTTTATTTATTCCAAACTGCATTGTGATAGCCTTCTAAATCAACCTCCTAACTATATATATATATATATATATATATATATATATAATAATATCTTATTATAATGGAGATTGTCTGTTTTTCTGTCTGTAACCGAAACTATATCACTACTCAAGTAACAATTCCCTTAGTTATTAACGTCACATTCTCCATTATTCTACTTTTTATTTAAACCTCAATTATTAATAAAATTGTTTTACATTATTGATACTGTTAACCATATCTACATACTAACAACATGCAATTGTATTTATATATACAACAAAATACCGGTTTACAGTGGGAACGGGAAGGCTAATTTGCATATTGATATTAAAAATGTGATTTTAATAAATATGTGCTTAGTATTATTGGTTTCTAACTGTTTGGTTTTATTCTAACGAATATAAGCCAAAATCTATTCAATCAATCTTAAATGAAATCCATTAACAAGGAAAGATAAATGTCCTTTTATTCTTTACTTCCTCTTTTAACTAAATACTTAAATTAGAAAAAATAACAATGAAAGACGAGAGTGATGGAAGAGTAAATTTCAGTTGTTCTATTTTTCGATTATATCCCCCTCTGTTTCAAATCTTTTTATCTGCATTCTTATTTAGTTTCATCAGCGTTTCTAATTTAATAGGATATTTTATTACATTAAAACTTAAATACTTGCACCCGGAGGGTGCATATATTTGCTAGTATATATAATATATTATGTATTTATTACAACTTGTTTTAAAAAGCAATAAAGTTGCATGCTCATATTTGGAGTGTATTTATTCTATGACAATTTTGGGTAATGTGACGTAAGTAAAGACGTAGTTTCGGTTACAGACAAATAGAGACCTTCTCTCTATTACCAAGAGATTTAATTGAAACCATATAACTGCAAGCAAACGATTTAATATTATCTAATAGAGATAATTACATGAAACTATAAAATTATTAGTATGAGATTAGATTGAAATGCATAAAACCATACAACTTTGGGCAGCTTCCAAATGCTTTACAGCACAGAGCAGATTACCCATGTTGTGATAATCATACACTGAGTTGGCGAGGACCGATATCGAACACGGATCTTGCGATTCCTATCTGACTGCTCTACCAACTGAGCAAAACTGGCCCTTTCTTGATACATAATTGTTTGCAAAATGTATACATTGAAAGCGCTCTCCTAGCAAGGAAAACTTCACTGGTATATATACCTTTGACTTGCTTTAGATATAACCTTGACTTTGATACTTTAGATACTTGGGGGATACAGAACTACCTTGACTTTGGATACATACTGGTAAACTTTAGTGATATTACTTTTGGTACCTTTTGAATACTTTAGATACTTTACTTTGATAACTGGTACCTTGACTGTACCTTGACTTTGGATACATTAGATACTGGTACCTTGAATTTGATACTTACTTTAGATACTGGTACCTGACTTTGGATACATTAGATACTGTACCTTGACTTTGGATACATTAGATACTGGTACCTTGACTTTGGTACTGGTACCTGATTTGGATACTTTAGGTACTTGACTTTGGATACTTAGATACGGTACCTTGAATTGGAATACTTAGATACTGGTACCTTGACACTTTTACCTTGGATACTTTAGATACTGGTACCTTGACTTTGAATACTTTAGATACTGGTACCTTGACTTTGGATACTTTAGATATACCTTGACTTTGGATATTTAGACTGGTACCTTGACTTTGAATACTTTAGATACTGGTACCTTGATTGAATACTTTAGATACTGGTACTTGACTTTGGATACTTTAGATATTGGTACCTTGACTTTGGAATACATTAGATACTGGTACTTGACTTTGTACCTTTGTACTTGATTTGGATACTTTAGATACTGGTACCCTTGAATTGATACTTTAATACTGGTACCTTGACTTTGATACTTTAGATACTGGACCTTGACTTTGGATACATTAGATTTGACTTTGGTACTGGTACCTTGACTTGGATACTTTAGACCTTTGACTTTGGATACTTTAGATACTGGTACCTTGACTTTGAATACTTTAGATACTGGTACCTTGACTTTGGATACTTTAGATACTGGTACCTTGACTTTGGATACTTTAGATACTGGTACCTTGACTTGACTTTAGATACTGTACTTGACTTTGATACTTTAGATACTGGTACCTTGACTTTGGATACTTTGACTGGTACTACTTAGATACTGGTACCTTGACTTTGGATACTTTAGATACTGGTACCTTGACTTTGGATACTTTTATTGGTACCTTGACTTTGAATACTTTAGATACTGGTACTTGACTTTGACTTTAGATACTGGTATGACTTTGGATACTTTAGATACTGGTCCTTGACTTTACCTTGATACTGGTACCTTACTTTGAATACTTTAGATACTGGTACCTTTGACTTTGGATATTAGATATGGTACCTTGACTTTGGATACTTTATACTGGTACCTTGATTTGGATACTTGGACTGGTACCTTGACTTGAATACTTTAGATACTGGTACCTTGACTTTGGATACTTTAGATACTGGTACCTTGACTTTGATACTTTAGATACTGGTACTTGACTTTGATACTTTAGATACTGGTACCTTGACTTTGGATTACTGTACCGATACCTGTACCTTGACTTTGATACTTTACTGTACCTGACTTGATACTGGTACCTTACTTTGGATACTTAGACTTGACTTGCTGGTACCTTGACCTGGTTGACCCTTAGATACTGGTTGTTGAATACTTGGATACTTACTTGATACTGGACCTTGACCTTAGATACTGGTACCTTACTTTGGAACTTTAGATGTACCTTGTTTGAATACTTTAGATACTGACCTTGACTTTGAATACTTTAGATACTGGTACTTGACTTTGATACTTTAGATCTGGTACTTGACTTGGTAGTACCTTGACTTTGATACTTTAGATACTGGTACTTGATTTGGATACTTAGATACTGTACCTTGACCTTTAGATACTGGTACTGACTTTGAATACTTTAGATACGGTATAGATTACTGTACCTTGACTAGATACCTTGACTTGAATACTTTGACTGGTACCTGACGATACATTAGATACTGGTACCTTAGTACTGGTACTTGACTTTGAATACTTAGATACTGGTACCTTGACTTTTGATACTTTAGATACTTGTACCTTGACTTTAATACCTTGACTTGAATACGTTAGATACTGGTACCGATACTTAGACTTTGGTACCTTGGTAGACTGGTACCTTGACTTTGAATACGTTAGATACTACCTTGACTTTGGATACATTAGATACTGGTACCTTGACTTTGATACTTTAGAATAGTACCTTGAGATACTGGTACCTTGACTTTGAATACTTTAGATGCTGGTACCTTGACTTAAACGGACATGAATGCGACTCCCTAACCTTTAGGCATAAAATAATCCTACCTAAAATATACTACCAAACATTACCCGGGAAGAAAAACTTTTTTGGAAAAAAAGAAAAGACCAAGATAATCGTACCAACCAAAAATAATCTATTGGTACAATATTTGGCCAAAAGAAAAAAACAATTTATACGTATGTATATATATATATATATATATATATATATATATATATATATATATAATATATATATCTATTCATACAAAACCGCGAGGAAACTAAAGCTAATAAGTAAAAAGTGCTCAATACCTAAGTAAAGCAAATAATAAAGATAATTCTAATGAGTCAGATAAACCTACTAAAAGTTTCGCTTAATGCTCTTCAGGGCTAAGATCCGACTCTTAGCCCTGAAAAGCATTAAGCGAAATTTTTAGTAGGTTTATCTGACTCATTAGATTTATCTTTATATATATATATATATATATATATATATATATATATGTAAAAATGGAAAAGGAATTGAATCCGACAATATGAGGAAAAATGAGTAAAGAAAAGAAAAGTAAATGGATAAAATGAATTTAATCGATCACTTACACATGTGTTTTTTGTAACAATAAAAACTATTTTGTACCATAACCCCTAAAAAAACAAAAAAAAACAAATATCCTAATCATAACGGTCTATCTTAGCTATTTCTCATCGTTCCAAATTTAAAAAATTCGATTTTCGAATATTTCCAAAATCTCTGTTTTTTTTTGTTTTTTTTTTCCCAACGAATTTTTTCATAAAATAAATATTCACTCTGATGAAGGTCGATTCTTGTATGTGTGCGAAATATTTTCACACACATAAACTGACCGAAACACATGTGTAAGTGATATCGATTAAATTCATTTTATCCATTTACTTTTCTTTTCTTTACTCATTTTTCTATATATATATATATATATATATATATATATATATATATATATATATATATATATATATAACACCCCTCTAATAAGGTTAAATAGCCATCTTTCCTACTATTTGTCCATTTCCTACAACAGCATTGCCTATAACAATTACACAACACATACCTAATAGATATACGGCTGAGACTGTACCACATTCGAATAAACATGCACACTAAAGAAATAGATGAATAAAACGAGCAGAAAATTGCACAGACCTTTTTGCTTACCTCATGTCAGTGCGTATATTTTTGATAATCAAACTTTATTTTATTAATTCTATTTTTCTAGTTCACTACGGTAAAATTTTCAATTGTTTTTTTTTTTTTTTTAATAAATGCTGTTCTCTTAAGAATTGTGGATTTACCTTCATCATTACCTTTTCTCATTCCTTTTGTTACTGCGCTAAATCATTTAGTATATCAGGTGCTAA
The DNA here is from genome assembly GCA_023376005.1 of Doryteuthis pealeii. Taxonomy (NCBI): domain Eukaryota; kingdom Metazoa; phylum Mollusca; class Cephalopoda; order Myopsida; family Loliginidae; genus Doryteuthis; species Doryteuthis pealeii. The sequence goes on from CM042144.1 coordinate 118,416,781, forward strand.
TCTTATGTATTTTCTTTCTTGAAAAACATTCTTACTTTTGTATTATCGCTTCTCAATGACTGTCAATTGAAAACGAGGCTGCCTCTTTGTATATCACATAAGACTTTTATCTGGAAACGCCTCTCGAGAAATATGCTATTAGCTCTCATCAACTTTTCTATTTAGAGAATATCCTCCAAACATCTGAACACGGACAGTTTGTGTGACTATCGTTCAAAAGACGAGCAATGGTATTTTTATGACTGTGATGTCCTCCACATCCTGCTGCGTCCCTCATAATCTGGAGACAGCAGACGATAAGAAAAGAGTGAATGATGAATCAATATGTCTGCCGTCATAATAATGGCAAGCAAAATCGAAATATGGATAGCCACGAATAGAAAACGTACGGCATGAGTAGAAAGAAAAGCAAAAACATAAGGAATTTGTTGTTGTTGATTTTGATAAAAAAAGAGTGTGTTGTTGTTCTTTTTGTTGGTTTTTGTTGGTTTCTTTCTTTTTTTTATTTTTCTTTTTTTTTTCTGTCTTTTTATTTGATTGGTTTTATATCTTTTTCTTCTACTTTCCCCCCTCTCTTTCTCACTATGTTTCTCCCTCCCTATCTTTATCACTTTCATTTTTATCTGTCTCTCTGTCTTTCACTTTTCTATCGGTTCCTTTTTTTCTCTTTTCATTCTACCCCCTCTCTCTCTCTCTCCCTCCCCCTCTCTCTCTCTTTCTCTCTCTCTCTCTCACACACACACCCATACTATTTTTCTCTTTCTCTATCTTTTTTCCCTTTGTTTCATTTCCTCACGTTTTGTCTTTCTCTTTTTCCTCGCTTCCTTTTTTCTCTTTCCCTTCTCTTCACCCACTCTCTTTCTCTCTCACTATTTTTCTCTTTCACTATCTTTATTCATTTTCTTCCTTTTCCTCTCTTTCTGACTTTCTCTTTTCTCTTGCATCTTATTTTCTCTTTCCCTTCTACTTCACAATTCTCACTATTTTCTCTTTCTCTTATTCTATCTTTATCTCTTTCCTTTCATTCTCTCATTATTTCTGTTTTTCTCTTTTATCTACCTTCCTTTTTTCTCTTTCTCTTTATTCACGTTTTTCATACACTCTCCTTCTTCAACTAGGTTCTTCTCTTTCTTTATCCTTCTATCTCTTTCTCTTTTTTGTCCTCCTATCGCTTCTTTTATTTCTTTTTCTTTTTTCTCACTCCCTTTTCTTCCTATTTTCTTTGTTCTAATCGTTCTCATAATCTCCTTCTTCAACTCGTTCAATTTCTTTCACTATCTTTCTGTCTCTGTTTATGTCTTTCTCTCTTTCTTTTTTCATGTCGTCTCTCTCTGTTTCTCTTTTTTCACTTTCATTTCTCCCGTTTTTCTTATTTTTCTTTCACTCTCCTTTCTCAACTTAGTCTGCCTCTTTCATGATATTTCTGTCGCTTTCTCTCTTCTTATTTCTCTTTGAGACATGAACCCGCCATTTCTCCGGCAGCCATGCAAAAAATACCAATGTCGGCGATCAAAGAAACAAAAGCAATAGAAACGGTCAATAAGTGCTACATTTTTTTAACAAACACCGACATCTCCAAGATGCTGGAAACAAAATTTCACATTCCAAGTTCGCGACTACAAAAGATAATTCTAGGCATCGCTAGTAATGGTTTACGAGTCTGCCTTGCTGACAATTCTAAGTGTATTTTTATCATTAGCAAGTTGTCCTTTTTCTGAGGTTGTTTTAGTCCAACAATTCTAATGGTAAAACTCGGTGCATGCATACATAATTATATTATTACTTTGAAACTATTGTTATTAGTTTATTACGGTCACAAAACGATAATCTGCCGATCTTCTGCAAACTCACCCACGTGCATGAATTGGTTGTTTAACCCAGAGATCAAACTCACGAATACCGAGTTAACTCTTAATGTCCGCTAGATTAACTAGTGTTACGTACTGAGGTTTTCCCTAAACCAAATCGATATAATGTTATATACCTTTCTTGACTTCTTTACTTCTAGTATTCTCCTCTGGCCGGCTTTGCTATTCTGATCGTCTATCATCTTGGTCTGGTCTAGCGTCTGGGGACTTCGGTCTGGTTTTCCATGCTAGGGATTTCTCCTTATCAGAAGCCCTGTGTTATTGTTAGTTTTTAGGTAATAAACACAAGACTTCGATTTACGTTGATGTTACTTTATTTATAAATCCCCAAACCAGACGTCTGCGCAGATCCTTACATCTTGCTAGCTCGGCTTCTAACTTCTAACTGACTAACTGAGTTGCTTATACCTTAAACCGGAACAAGGTCTTCTACGCCTTCCGGTTCTCACGATTTATCCCTTGAAGGCAAGCTGAGATTGAGGTCAAGCGTTGTCACTCATCCCTCAAGGCCGTGGACTGCACTAATCGCCATTATGATTTCTACAATACCTTATAAAAGCATTGAGGGATCCAATAATTATGTAACACTAGTCTAGACGGCCAAAGCATCTCCCCAGCTTTAGATTTTTGTAGTATTCGATTACATGAAATACTTTGCATTGAAAATCAGTATTTGAGATCCTGTTCAATACCGTAAACTTAAACATCGACCATCTCTACAGGTGGAGAATCATAACTACCTCACTCACAAAGGAGAACAGTTTCCTTACTCAGTTTCACATGGTTAAATGAAAGAAAAAAAAAGATTTCGGAAGAGTTTGCCTCATTAATTAAACCTCTAATTCCAGAATCATTTTTTCTAAACACTGATTTTCTGTTTTGACTCCCAACCACTTTCAACCACTTTCATTAGTGGGAAACGAGCAGCTGCCACTGAGCCGAGAAGAGCAGAGATAGATGTATTCTTTTTCTGATTGGTTAGAAAGGATGACTATATTTCTGATTGGTTAGAAAAGAGAAGCATTGTGGTTCTGAATAGCTAAAAATAATATATTCAGTTTCTGATTGGTTAGAAAGGATCTATTATGTTTCTGACGGGTTTCTGATTGGCTATAAAGGATGTACTATGTGATTGATTGGTTAGAAATTCTATGCTTCTGATTGGTTAAAAAGGATGCACTATATTATTGATTAGTTCAAAATGATATATTATGTTTCTGATTGGCTAGAAAGAATATATTCTATTTCTGGTTGTATTCTGCTACTGCTAGCAGATAAAAGGTTGATTGATTTTAACGGCATTTCAACCCGTTTAGATTTATTTTATTCTTAGTTTTTAGGGAATTGCATACATTGTACGTTTTTATTTACATTTCTTTTGTAGTTTCTCAATGCTCTTTTTTTTTAATAAAAAAATATACACTAAGGTGAGGGGAGAAAAACGAATATTATCAAGTGCGAGGGGTGGGAGGGTGTTTGAAATGAATGTCAGTTCCACTAGTGAGGGTGATGATGTGATTTTCCGAATCTTTGCAGTAATTCAAGCATTGCAAGGAATTTTAACATATTTATGATAAACACGGAATTGATAGCAGCAGCAGCAGCAGCAGTAACAACAAATCAGATGATAGCTTCACAAATAATCAATAATAAAAGAAGAGGGAAATCAAATCAAGTCACATATTCAATAATAATAATAATAATAATCTTATTATAATGGAGATTGTGTGTTTTTCTGTCTGTAACCGAAACTATATTCCTACTCAAGTCACAATTCTCTTAGTTATTGACATCACATTCTCCATGATTTTATTTTTATCTAAACCTCAATTATTAATAAAATTGTCTTATATTATTAATACTGTTAACTATGTCTCCATACTGAAAACATGCAATTATATTTATATATACAACAAAATAGCGGTTTACAGTGTGAACGGGAAGGCTAATTTGCATATTAATATTAAAAAATCGAATTTAATAAATATGTGCTTAGTATTATTGATTTCTAACTGTTTGGTTTTATTTTAATGAATATAAGCAAAAATCTCTTCAATGAATCTTAAATAAAATCCATTAACAAGATAAAATAACTGTCATTTTATTCTTTACTTCCTCTTATAACTAAAATACTTAAATTAGAAAAAATAACAATGAAAGACGAGAGTGATGGAAGAGTAAGTTTCAGTTGTTCCATTTTTTATTATACTCCCTCTGTTTCAAATCTTTTATTATACTCCCTCTGTTTCAAATCTTTTTATCTGCATTCTTATTTAGTTTCATTAGCCTTTCTAATTTAATACAATATTTTATTACATTAAAACTTAAATACTTGCACCCGGAGGGTGCATATATTTGCTAGTAATAATAATAAAATGTATTTCTAACAAATATTAATAATTTGTATTTCTATTCAATTTTAAGAATTTGAAACCCCATAGATGCCCTCCTAACAGGTGCTACCGCTCCGTGTCAGAGTATATATGTGAATAAAAGCAATGAAAGGTAACAAATTTGCAGAGCACTAGAACTGGAGCCTCACCACCAGATGTAGGTTAGAGTTATACCAAAAACGTCCCTTTTTGGTTGTTCTTACCCCTCTGCTGGATACCCAGTCAGTACATTCTAAGCCCTGTCGACGGGGCGGGCAAAGAAAAATGTATTCCGTTTCTTAATAGTTGAAATATATAAATCAAATATTTGTAAACTGTGATCATACTTTTCAAAAACTGGGCAACCCATCGTCATGCAATGGTAGGCAAGCTAATCTCGAAGATCCATTATTACTAAATAGCTAATTCTATCTTCGCAGGATATTCTATACTGGCGACCTTATCACATCCCACGCGTAGCTGTGTGATCCATTTACTAATAGCGAGTTATATACTCACTTTCTGCCCATACTTGCAAGTATTGGCCACATCCCACCCGTGGCGAACGGGTTGGGTAAATGCCAGTGCCTTCTATCGTGGTTTAATGGTTAGCAAGCTAGACAACTGAATTGCGAGTTCTCTCCTCCTTGGATGCCCCATATTTGCGAGCCTGTGCCATATCTTAGCCCCGGAGTTCCATCCTGGTGTAATGGCTATTAAGCTAGTCTCGCAGATCCACTACAACTGAATTGCGACCCTTGGATGCCCATATTTGCGAACCTGTGCCATATCTTAGCCCGGAGTTCCATCCTGGTGTAATGGCTATTAAGCTAGTCTCGCAGATCCACTACAACTGAATTGCGAGTTCTCTCCCCCTTGGATGCCCCATATTTGCGAACCTGTGCCATATCTTAGCCCGGAGTTCCATCCTGGTGTAATGGCTATTAAGCTAGTCTCGCAGATCCACTACAACTGAATTGCGAGTTCTCTCCCCCTTGGATGCCCCATATTTGCGAACCTGTGCCATATCTTAGCCCCGGAGTTCCATCCTGGTGTAATGGCTATTAAGCTAGTCTCGCAGATCCACTACAACTGAATTGCGAGTTCTCTCCCCCTTGGATGCCCCATATTTGCGACCTGTGCCATATCTTAGCCCCAGAGTTCCATCCTGGTGTAATGGCTATTAAGCTAGTCTCGCAGATCCACTACAACTGAATTGCGAGTTCTCTCCTTGGATGCCCCCATTTGCGAACCTGTGCTATATCTTAGCCGCGGAGTTCCATCCTGGTGTAATGGCTATTAAGCTAGTCTCGCAGATCCAGTACTATCGAATAGCAAGTTACTTTCTTGCTGAATACCCACTACGAGGTAAATGGGTTAGGTAAATACATACTTTTTCACATATTTTTTTTAAATAGACTGCGTAATGCCCGTTCCCATTTTAAATGCATTACACAATGTAAATAACGAACGTTTAATGGATTTTTTTTTTACAATTATATGAATATTTGTTTGATAAAATATTGTTAAATTTTATTAAATGTGATTACAGTTTTAGGCAAATATGAGAAACCGTTGAAATCATGATTTTCATGCTTTCTATAGTAGTTTAATATGAAGCCATTGAAGTAAAGTATAATGGAATATAAATTCAACATTTAGAACAATGGCTTTTGTGAACGCTCTCTAATAATGAGCTTTTAGAAAAAATGTAGAGTTTCTAAAACTCTGCAAGATATTGGTCAATATCAATCACTAATGAAGCTTTCAAAAAGTTCAGTGAGAAAGGAATTATGATTTTCATTTGGAATAATTGAAAAAGAAAATGAATGGAATTATTTCAAATGATTTAAGAGCAATTTGCCAGAAGAAGGTTTTCAATAAATGCTTCTATTTAAATTGAATCATGAACTAACGTCAAATTTATGGAGGCGTGTTTTTGATCATGCTTACCAATAATGTAAGATTAGCAGGGCCTGTGGATATACCACAGTATGATAATTTAATTATTACAACGTTTGATATGTTTACTTAAGAGCTTAAGAATAGTTCAATATGTAAAGAGTATAAAAATCATGATTTAACTCTCTCTCTCTCCCTCTCTCTCTCTCTCTCTCTCACACACACACACACACACACACACACACACACTCTCTTAAAAAAGGGTTGTTCAATATTTACATTGATTTGCCAATAAAAATAAAAACTTGGGGAGATGTTTAAAATATCTAGACCAAAGAGAACCACGATTCTAAATGACCTCGGATAACACACTGTCTATCAAACTGTGACCGTTGTATTTTTCCATTCGGTTTATCGTTACTCGAAAATCTACACTACCTTGCAAAAATGTTTCTTCACTTCCATAATCGTCATCAGCCTCGTCCAGGATTTTAATTCGGATTGACTATTCCATTTCATACGACGATAAACTTTACCCTAAGTAGGCAAACACGGTGGTTATTGTTGAGATATTTGTAATATAAGGCATTTAAAAACTTAACAGGTTACGGGCCAAGATACGCTCGTATATCTTTCAATGGCGACGAGTCGAGTTACCAAATTTGGGAGACAAAGTTCCATGGGTATCTGAGAACCCTTCAGTTGCATTATGACCTGATTTAGGTTTTGATATTAGAAGAAAGAAAGAAAAAAAAACGGAAATATAACTCGCTGGCCGACTTCGGCCGTAGATTCAAAACAGATGGGCGATCCGGAAATGACCTCGACCGGGGAGTCGAGGCGGATGGTGGCTGACCATATCAGTAGTAAAATCTCAAGTAGGACGGAACTCCCAGAAGTGAGAGTCGGCGGTGATGGAGATGGTCCTTTTGAAGTGAACAAGTCTGGTGTCGCACGGAAAAAAGATAAATCCTGTTTTATAGATTACCGGAAAATGGAAAAACGGAATTAAAGAGAATCTATTGTTTTTATGTTTCCTTACTACTTGAGAATGGAGATAACTCTTGTTGAAAATCGACATTAAAGAAAATCGAAATTAAAGAAAGTCGAATGTATTTAAAAAAACATTCAAGTGGCCGGAAGAGATGGCACCCAGATTGGTGAGCGGAAGTAAATTTGATTGGCTGGTTGGAAACAAGAGGGAGGCGGTTACCCTGCTTGAGTGGAGGAGCAGAAAAATTCCCAATGTCTTCATGCCGGCCGGAAATAAAATTGTTGCGATCGGAATGTTATTTAACTCAGACGTTTTTGGCTTGAGAAGCAGAAGAGGCCGAATGGGCAGATGAGGCCAAACGGGCAGATGAAGTTGTGATCGCTTGAGAATCGGGCTAGCTGACAAGATTAACGCAATACTGAGAGCCGAGAGTAACTGACTTCAGCTAAGACCATTTTGAAAACTTAGTCAACTTACGAACTGTTTTGCACAATACTTTGCAGAAGACCAGAAGTATTTAATTACGGGCACATCACCCCCACAAACCTTGAGAAGTAATTATTTGTATTCCTGTATTTTTGAATATAAATGTTGTTGATTTTTGAAGAAGAAAAAGAGTCGTTATTCTTTTTTGTGTGTAACCAAACCATTAACCTCGGAAATCAGTTTCTATAGCAGATTTCTAGTCGTTTGAGATCTTAGCACAACGTGGGGCATTCGGCTAGACTTCTAGCAAATATAGATACCCTGCAATCCGTGGTTGATGCAGAAAATCCGATCTTGACGGCCAATTTCGGAGATTCTGTGAGCCCATTAGCTCGGTAGCGACCGACGGGTTATAGCATGACATAATCAATGCACCATCTGACCAACTGGAGGACCCAATTTTTGTGGACAAAAATTGAACAATATATGCAGAATTAATCCAGTGCTTTGATGACCGGACTCTCTCACTCGTAATGCGCGAAGCGAGAGATGATGGCAGAAGGGCAATGGAGATATTAAGGACTCACTACTTGTCGAAAGGCAAGCCTAGAATTGTAGCACTATATCGCCAATTAAGTTCGTTGAATAGAACAGATTATGAATGATCACTGATTACATTAATCCAAATTGAGAGCATTACAAGCTCATTAATGGAGGCCGGGGAGATTGTTAGTGATGGCTTATTAATTGCCATGGTATTGAAGGGCTTGCCCTCAAATTTAAAACCCTTTGCAACAGTAATAACCCAAAGGGATAAGCCTATGACGTTCACGGAATTCAAAGTAAGTCTCCGTAATTATGAAGAAACAGAAAGTATGTACTCTGGGGAATCCGAACATGGAACTATACAACTGAAGACCCAATTTTAAAAGTGTAAAATCAATCCCCGCTATGAAGGCAGATCAAATTTTAATATTTCTGAATGAAATGATTTAATATTTCTGAATGGAATCACCCACCTTATATCAAAATAGGGGGGTGGGTGTGGAGATTTTTGTAATATAAGGCATTTAAAAACTTAACAGTTATAGCGACTCGCCTAACGCCAGGAGTCTCAATACTACTACTACTACTACTAATACTAATAATGATAATAATAATAAATGAATTTTTTCCGAATACTATCTGAGTATGAATATTTTTTCAATAGTAACTTAATATTCGATTCATATGCGTTTCGTCTTTAAAAAGCACAATCACAACGTGTAAATAAAACTCGTGACTACTCAATGCGGCTATTGACTCAATTCCCCCAGATATAGATTTATCTAACCCCTCCACAGATGGAGGGATGCGACAGAAGGTCAATTAAAAAAAAATAACTGAGTATAGCTGATTTCAATTCAGAGTCTTTCATCTCCTAGACTGGCTACCTACCCAATGCTAAAGAACCAAGTCTGTCCTACTATTTACTCCTAGCTAAAGAATCACAGACGTTTTCAAGTCTTCCTCAATGACATTATCGTGAAATGATTAGAGCATAAATCTAACAAATAATGTCTGGTTTTTGCAGATTGACTCACAAATTCAGGCCCTGTGTCAGACAATATTTCTTCTATTTTTAGTTCATCCAGTATTTGAAATCGGTTGCTGATTCCATTTCCTACGATTCAAACAATTACACTAAGCGCGCCTCCAGATGTATTTTGAATACATTATCCATTACGCTCACCTTTTCTAAGCGAATATGTTGAATATATTCCACGAAACGCATTCATTTTTGCATTGTCTCGTCCTTTGTGATGTAAAATGAACTTTGAATATTAATGATATTCTCAATGTCTGGATGCGAATACGGAGCCGACATATCAATCCAAACTGATTGATCCATCGTTGGATTGGATATTATGAATATTTGATGCAACGTGAGTGGTTTCATAAATTGTAATCTTCTGACAATCCATTTCAACAGATATTGAGAACATTTTGATGAATAGAAAGTGGGAAATTCTTTCCGCATTTAACATCCACTTTCGTTTTCGAAAAGTAACCCTTTATTTCACTCTAAATCTCACCGAGAAAAAAAATCAAATATCTAGGATATTGCTTTACATCTTTTATCATGAAGATCAAATATAAGATGCCAGCAAAGAATTTTTAAATTCTTTGAAGAATTCCTTAAGAACGAAGAATAAATGGAAAGTAACCAAGGAAAAAATTGATGCAATAAGTAAAGTTTCTATGACATATTTTACTTTTATTTTTTTTTAATTTTATTTTTGATAACCCAAGAATTTATGTTAAGTAACCAGATATGTTACTTTATTTGAAGTTTGTATTGAAGAAATCTTTAATGATAAATATGAATGTCAGTGTGTCACATTTTTCAACTAGACTCTGAGAGGCCATACCCAACATATCATACTATTCTGGAATAAAGCCGAATCCATGAGAAAATTAAAAACATTTCAGGACATTTCTAAAATTTTAGATTGTCAATTTAATTATTGCGATTTTTCGGTGATTTTTGCCTGATATTTTACGAAGAATATTTTTCATACGATAACAATTTAAATATGTACTCAGTGCATTAATAGGTCGAATGACCAATCAAGGGTTCTCGGCAAGAATAAACTTAATTACCACACAACATTGTGGATTTTAAACTAGTATTTAATAATTGTATTATCTCATGGAATAATAAATAATTGATATTTGCTATTGTTAAATTATACTGGCCTAAGAACATAAATCTAGATACACTCTGTGTGGACCGAAGTCACTTAACTAGTAATGGTTACAAGTCAAGTTTTTTTACACGGCGAGATGGTTTGAAGATTTATTTTAATAGATTCGAAAACTGTTTACTCGTCAAGATTACATTTACGTATATACCTGACGAAAGGAGCTTTAGTCAAGACTAGTATTACTGTAATGGTTCAATACCAGCTAAAGTCCCCAATATTCTATCTTGTACCAGACTTAGATAAACTAATAAATACATAGAAAACTTCGCTGCAAAATCAATGATTAGATCCTAAATCTAACAAATAATTTCTGGTTTTAGTAGAATGACTCACAATTTCAGCCTTGTGTCAGACAAGGCTACACTTGGTAAATATCTAGAGTGCTTTTATGCAAAGGCGAGTATGAAATCTCAAGAAGGACTATTATTATTATTTGTTTCTTATCTCACTTTAAGAATCTAGTTGTTTTCTATCTTCTCACATCAAACTTTAACAACAAAAAAGTTCCCATACATCCAACTTTGATAATAATATGTCTCCTATCTTTAGTTCATCCATAATTGTTGTTACTCTCCTCAAAACAATTCTAGAGGATCAGAAACTTCCAAAAAATTACCGCCCTGTCGGCTGGGGCAGAAAAATACAGCGACAGCACCTCTGCAGAGTGGTAAAATCTTCCAAATAGGGCCAACTGTTGGTCGGATGTAGTGACCCATGATGCTTAAGGACGGAATCCTGGTGACTGAGCAATTAATGACATACAACACTCCACGTTTGCCCTTCAGGAATGATCTTCATTATTTGATTTTATCTTTTTATTTAATTTTTTCCCATATTTCATTAACATTTAGAGTATCAGAACTGTAAACCCAGTTAATATTATCTTCCTTTTCCAATAAACTAAATCTTCAGTTACCTTGGACTAGATTTGTTGCTTATTGTGTATATATTAAAAATCGCTTTCACTTTAACTTCTTTCTCAATACATGCATGATCAAACATACGCAATGGAGGGATAAACTTACATTTCCTATTAAACACTAATTATTTGAAAAACATGATTCAATATAGCTTTCTCTAATCTATATTTCACTTTTACATCAAGTATATTTTTCAACGAACCTTTACAATATTTTTTGTAAACAGATCAAAATATTCGTTTTATCATCTGAATTGTTGAATAATTGAAATCCCCGACCATCATAATATTTTCAGATTTTTGAGATGTAAAAAAAAACGAAGTTTTGATATAGTATGTATTTACGGATCTTCAAAATTGTATGATAAACTTAAAACCATTGAATGTACTTATTCAATGGTTGAGCAAAGAAGATGATTATAAACTGTTAAAACCATTGATGAGGTACTTATTCAATGGTTGAGCAAGAAGATGATTATAAAGTTAAAACCATGAATGAGGTACTTATTCAATGGTTGAGCAAAGAAGATGATTATAAACTGTTAAAACCATTGAATGAGGTACTTATTCAATGGTTGAGCAAAGAAGATGATTATAAACTGTTTAAAACCATTGAATGAGGTACTTATTCAATGGTTGAGCAAAGAAGATGATTATAAACTGTTTAAAACCATTGAATGAGGTACTTATTCAATGGTTGAGCAAAGAAGATGATTATAAACTGTTAAACCATTGAATGAGGACTTATTCAATGGTGAGCAAAGAAGATGATTATAAACTGTTAAAACCATTGAATGAGGTACTTATTCAATGGTTGAGCAAAGAAGATGATTATAAACTGTTTTAAACCATTGAATGAGGTACTTTATTCAATGGTTGAGCAAAGAGATGATTAAAACTGTTAAAAACATGAATAAGGGTTACTTATTCAATGGTTTAACAGTTTATAATCATCTTCCTCGCTCAATTTTGGAGATCCGTAAATACATACTATATCAAAAAGTTCGTTAATCGAACAAAAAACAATTATTCTTTAAAGACAAAGATGTTTTTTTTTTTTCGAGTCAATTCCAATTCAGCTATTTTGTCCATTAATTTGTATTATTTTTTCATATCCCGTGTATTGATTGGAGATTTGCTATTTTCTACTTCCATTTCTTTTAATTTTTTTCGCAGACAAATTATTTCTATTTGACAAATTATTTTTATATACATTTGTTTTAGTTATTTTTTTCTTAACGAATCAGCGTTGTATTAAACTTTTTTTCAAATTTCCTCCATCTTCATTTATTAATACTGGAATTTTCATTTATATTAATAGCTTTACAATTTGTTTTGATTTCAGTTTATCATTGTAATATGTTCTTTTTGTTTTTTTTGTTTTTTTCTTATCTCTCATTTTACTTTTTTTCAAATGCAGCTTCCTCTTTGTGTTCTGGTCAAGTATGGTTGAAATCGGATATATCTTTTCTTTTTGTCTTCGATTTGTCTATCAAGTCTGTACACAATTTGGAATGGGTTTCATGCCTTCACAGTGAGCATTATTAATCTGCTATATTATTTATTTTTCAACGGCATTATTATTATTATTCATTATATATTATTATTATTATTATTATTATTATATTTTATTATTCATTTTATTTACTCCTTTTTGAGTTTTTCACATCAGTGTTAGCTGATGGTCTTTCAACTGGAGTCTGAGATGACAGCAAGTCTCTTAAGTCTCAGGATCTTCTGCTGAGTATTTCTGGCAGATGTGCAGCAGTGCAGTGTTCTGAACATGGTTTCAACCTTCCTCTGATATCCAAAAACTTTCCAAGCCCTTTTTCTAATCCTTTTGGGACTGTTTCAAGTGCCACCAACTACAATTGGTATCACTTTCACTTTCATATTCATAATTTTTCAGTTTCTTGACAAGGTCAGATATTTTGTCATTTTTTCCATTTTCCTTTAACTTCACCCGTGATCGCGCTGGCACTGCAAAATCCGACCAAGTTGACAAGTTCTTTTCTTTTTTGTTAATCAACACTAGATCTGGTCTTCTTGCTGGATAAGGTGATCCGTTTTAATTTCAAAGTCCCAAGAATTGTTGCGTTCGTTTCAAGAACAGATTCCTGGTTTATTCGTGGGAACATCTCTTGTCTGCTTTGTTGTGTAGCAAAAAATACTTAATTCTCTTCTCTTGCATAATTTCCCACGTGGGATTCACCTTCCCCAACCAGGAGTTCGTTCTAGTTTGGTATTTCTCGTTGTCGCTAGTTTGCTACATTCGCAGAGTAATATGGTTAACAGTCTCATCTCTATTACCGCAAAGTTCTACATTTACTATTTTGTTGGGTCTTATCATTTCGCTTTGATGTAGTTGTCCTTATTGGCATTATTTTGTGCAGCAATTATAAATTATTAAATTATATTATTATTATTAATATTATTATTATTATATTATTCATTACTTATAAGATTTTCCCACCCTGCCGTAGTTTGGTGGAATTCACTGAAGGCTGCAGTGACAGCAGATCTACTCAGGTTCTGGACTCTTACCTGACTAATCTAACCAATTTCCCGACAGTGGAGTGTTTGGATAGTGTCGATTATTCTTCTGATTTTTCCGATTCACGCCAACATTTCTTTCCAGAGCGATTGTGAAACCATTTCAAAGCATTCATTTATTATTATCTATTATTAATTATTATTATTTTATCTATTATTATTATTACTTTATTCCTCCTTTACCTATATGTATGTCTTGGTAGTTTAGTCGAATTATCTTATACACTGTATTGAATATCAATATTGCAATAAATATTGAAACATCACAACTTAGTGTACGTTTAATTGTCGTAGAATCGCGCACCCTAGTTCACTATTCTATGGACGCTAGTTCTGTATGTGATTCATTTGTGTTATTGCCATGAGAATGCTACTCAAATCATTCTGTTCATATACACTCGTCTTAGCTCCTTTGGTTTACTTTTGGTTTCAAAAAGAATCCGACCTTGTGTGTCCACACTCTGCTACATCGCGTGGAAAGTTGTGATATAATACTAATGAATTATGACGAAGTAAAGATATTAAGGCGCAAAAGTTTTCCTTAACATAGGCTGAGTCAGTCCTTGTGCCTAATAAATCAACAGTGAGAGGAGAATCGATCGAATTTAGTAGCCTTCTCTCAGAGGAAAAACGCTGGTGCAAAGTGAACAATGCAAACGTCGGTCCAGATTCGAAGTCGGCTCGCCGATTCCGATCCCTTACACCGTTACCATTTACGCCAAGCCTTCCCTTTCAACACAGGGTTTGTTAATAAAATAGGTTTCGCACAGAGCTTCATATACGTTAGTGAGTATACTTGTTGTAAGGCGATTGGTTTTAAGTTCAACCATTCACTCTGGATACAAATAACTCGACAAAGGTTAATAGACAAACATTAAATAACACAGCACATGGAATAACAGTAGAATACACGTTCATACATAAGGCTAAACAGAGTTACACAATAAGATAGACACATTCATGAAAGATACCAGAGGTATAACATAAAAGAGTTACGGACATTGAGACTAGCGATATTCTATGCTGTAAAGAACTTTACAGTATTAAGGGGCGGAGCCCACAAGAGGGTTATATAGAATCTACCCATGTGGCTCGAGTGTGAAAACCGGCAAAAGAGGGAGCGAAGGTTTTGAACCGGCCGCTTTCTCATACTGGTGCCCTAGCGGCATCATCCAAACTAAAAGGGGCAGGACAAACTCCCCAGGCGAATTACAAACAAACGCTACAGCTGTTCTTCTTCAGTAGGATTTAGTAATAGGCTTTAGTATTACCCCAGCGGTTTTGGAACACCGTTAAAACAATAAATCAATATAGTGAATATTCATCCTCATCATCATGTTGCGCAATTAGCAGTATATTCATGACGTCTCTTGCAACCTTCTCTACACTCATTGGATCCTCTGCTCAGCATCAGTATCCGAGAAATTAACGACCTTTCGGATTCCAAAACGATGATAATCGTTTATTGCAGACCATGCCCTTGCCTATTCTGCATTCACAATCGCTTTCTGTGGTTGAATATTACTACCTGGGTACGTACATTGTTCTATTTTGTTTTATAGACTACTGCTCAGTGTAGAAAGCCACCTTTCTCTTTAAAATGTTTTGAGTATAAAAGTTCTTGAGGATAAAGTTAGCTTAGTTGTGGCTCAAGCTCATATTGTCGATATACCCTTTTCTTAATTTCTTACTTCTGGTCGTATTTTCTTCTGGCCGGCTTTGGTTCTATCTTTCTAACATCTTGGTCTGGGTCTGGAATTATTCTAAGGTCATGGATTTCTTCGGGACTTTGGGTCTGGTCTTCTTGGGGATTTCTCGTTACAGAAGCCCTGTTCATTTGTTAAGTTTTTAGATAATAACATCAAGACTTTCGGTTTACTTTTATTCTATATTTATGTTAATCCCCAACCAGTACGCCTGCGCAGATCCTTTTAACTACCTACGGAGCTCGGCCTCCTACTTGCTATACTCCTTACAAGCTTACTTATCCGTTAAAGTCGCGAAGACAGGGTCTTCCATTGCCTTCTGGTGTTCTCGACGATTTTATCCCCGAAGGCAATGGTAGAGTGACGATCAAGCCAGTCGTCACTATCTCAAGGCATCAGTCCTGCACATTTAATCGCCATTATGTGCTACACTACGCTATATATAAGTATAAGGATTCAATTAATTACTGTAACAATAGTGTATAGACATCCAATGAGAATTCGAAACCGTTAACATAGTCTGCTAATCTAGCTTGCTCACCCTAAGCGCCACAGTGTATATAACGATAAAAAGTAAGTAAAGTAAATCGTCAGGCAGCCTAATGTCGGTATCAGCCTGACAAGCGAGGGAGCTATTCCTTCACTAGCACTAGGACAAGGAGATTATTCTAGCATCTGGGGTGGTGCCACACTACCATCAGCTTCTCTATTTACCGGCACATATCCCTGTGCTTTACTCATACGCTGAGTTGGCGAGGGCCGG
>CM042144.1:118433130-118498130 GCA_023376005.1 Doryteuthis pealeii
AGTACCTGCTAGGTTCCGTTCTATGTTTCAAATAGATGTTTTCATTGGCCATCTATATTTAAAAAAGGGCTAACTCATCATGCAGGTGAAGTATGAAAAAAAACTGGGAGCCACTCATCGAGTTTGAGATTCATTACTTTGCTTCTTATTTTGACATTCAAAAGCAATGGCTGGAGAGAAATTAGGAAAGACCCAAAAAAACTGGATAAAAAAAAACCCCAGAAAACCATGGAAAATTATTCCGAATATATCATATGAGAATAGACACTTGAAAAAAAATATATTGGGGAAAAAAAAAAGAAGAAAAAAGAAGTTTTAATTCAAATATTGATTATTTAGAAGGATGCATTTTTTCTTTATTTTCAATATGTATAAAACTGGACAAGGAAAGAAATATACTAGTCAAGAAGTAAATAAAATATTGTGTGTCGTTGTGCGTGTGGAGTTGTGTGTGTGCGTGTGTGTGTGAGATGGCTGCGTGCTGTGTGTGTGTGTCGTGCGTGTGTGCGGGCGTGTGTGTGTGTGGTGTGTGACAGTGGTCGTGTGTGAGAGTTGTGGTGTGTATGGTAAGCGTAAATCCAAATGACTGGTTGTTAAGGGAGGATTCTATTTGGGAATCTTCAAAATTTCACACTGTTACAACCACACATTATGCTCTTGTAGGTGTAAAAACATATATCATACAAGGAAGTTTTATAAATCCCTGACTCAAACGAAGTTTTACTTTTTACTGTTATTCAATTAAAGTAAGTATAATATCTATGTTTCAGACAATTGATTAACCTATTCATATAGAAAACCATTATCTGTTTGCAAATTATTTGCATTAGAGAATTAAATACTTGATATCATTATAACCATGTGTAAAAAGTAATTAATAAAAGCCTAATAATTAAAGCATTTGGAAAATTTTTTTTAAAGAATTAAATATAAACAATTTAATAATTGGGCCTATGGACAGAAAACGCCATATTTGCATCTGTCTCGGTTCGGTCATCCAACCAAAATTAATTTCTAATCCGGTTCTCATGATCGCTCTGGTTATCATAGAGTAGCTCTGTTCTCTGTCTGCTCTGCTGCTCTGTACTGCTACTCTCTTTTTCTCTAAATATAGATATGTGTGCTGCGGAGTACGTGTATGTTAAATAGATATATATGTCTGTGTTTCTATGTGTTATGTAAATGTGTGTTACTGTAGAAAAAAGTGCAAAACACCACATACAATTGACCACATAAATTAAAACTCCACAGACACACACACACACACATTTACACACACAAAGAAGTGTACACACACACACATACACACACACACACGCATTATATAATATATATATATATAATTATATTATATATATATAGATATAGATATAGATATTTAGATTATATCTATTTAGCCAAAGAAATAACACGAGCAGGATGTGACACAACATCCAATTTTCTTAAGCAGCGGGTTTAACAGGTTTGAATTCAGGAGTTTTCCTTCTTCCTGACTTGCGTTACCTAGCTAGGGTTAAAGAGCCCAGTCTGCCCTCGCTATTTTATCCAGAGTTTCTGGAGGATAATTGCGAATTCTACCTTTCCCAAGGGGTATTAGCGCCTATATGAAATTCAAACAGGCTCGTCCTGGAATTGACTCGGCGTCGGGACCGGAGTCCATTTTCCTATGACTCTAAGCATTAGACCACGCACCTCCAAAGAGATATAGAGACTATACTGCGGAGTTTTTGAAGCATGGAATGATTCAACTAATATTTCGACTGCACCAAGAATGCTGCCGAGCAGTCATGAACAAGTCGTCGGAAACAGCATCCCACAAGGGAAGCAGCTGTATGGTCACCTGCCCCCTATCTCACAGACCATCCGACTGTTGAGACGGACTAGCATGCAGGGCACTGCTGGAGAAGCAAGGACGAACTCATAAGTGATCTTCTCCTGTGGAAAGCCAACACATTGACATGCCAGTGTGCGGCCGCCCAGCAAGGACCTACATGACCAGCTGATTGTTCAGATGCTGCTGCAGCAGGAAGGAAACTCACTGGGCGATGAATGATAGGGAAAGGTTGGCGAGAGATTGTCATGGATATCCGTAGCCTGCGCGACGACATGATTGATGATGAATATTAAAGAAATACGTAATTTAACTTATTTCAATTTGGTAAGAAATTCCTAAACTTCAAGGCATAAAATGGATCTCAGACGAAAACGGCGCAACTAGGAAAAAAGACGAAAAAGAAAAATAATCAAAAAAGTGACGTTCATTATAAAACATTTTACAAACATGACAAGGTTTTTTAGATAGGAAAACTGATAGCGGAATCTGTTACAAGATTCATAGCATATAAACAAAGATACATCCTGATATTTGAGTTGGGAAACATAATCTCAAGACGCATCTTTGCTACATTCTATTAATATTACGCATTTCCATTAACAAAATAATTTCAGATATCTATTTTCGCCAGGCGGGAAAAAATATTGTCCCTTTAAATAAATAATTGAAAATATGAAGTACAAAACTCTTATATCAAATAAAAGTATCTGATAATCATTTCATGTTAGTTACTTTACCCCAGTTATATATAATAAATATAATACAAAAGTGTGTCAAAAAAAAGGACGAGATTTTTTTGTACTTTTTGACACAGCTGTATTCTTAGAAAGATAACATTCAATTCATTAATTTTTTTCAGAATACAAGGTGTGTCAAAGTTTTAAGCTGTATTACCGAGATAGAAATGAAGCAATGAATGGAACGTTATTTTTTCAGAAATACAAGTGTGCTGTCCAAAAGTACAAAAAATCTTTAATACTTTTTTATACACATCTTGTATATATATATATATATATATATATAATATATATTATATATATATATATATATGGCATCTTTGAATTAAATAAAAGGCACCACATTCTCCTGTTTAACATTTTCTATTTTTGGATCTTTTCAGTTTTACGGCCAAGCTTTTAATATTGGGCGCGAATTCGTCGGCATTAGGTCGCCAAACTTCAGGTCCCGCAGTACCTTTCAGGCACTGTCGAAGCTATTGCCACATTCAGAAATGATGTGTTCCACACAAAAGCTACAACGCGAAGAAATATAATCGTCACAACAGCTTAGCTTTTATTTCCAGAGCTCGTCTCGTGGGCTCTGTTCGGAGAGGAGGAAAGCAGAAGTCAAAGAGAGAGAGAGAGAGAACACTGTTAAATACTCTATTCCACCCTGGGGACCAGAGGGCCAGGGTCCGTTCCCCTAGCCCTCGATAAGCAAAAAGAGGCCGGTATTTTTCTTCGTCGTTGCACGTCACCCACGTGACTTTCGATTTCCGGTAAACACCCGAAACTTCCGGCTGCTTTCAATTCTCCATTCGGAGGCGGCGGGGTCACGCCAACCGCCGTCAAACTCACGACAACCTGTTTTATGTCATTCACTTTTTTTAAGCCTTAATCACTCTTATTCTTCTTCCTCCTTTTCTAATTAGTAGTCCTCGCCAAAAACTCGGACCTTCCATCTCGCTACAAGCTATTCTAGCGATTGCAGCAATTGCAGTAGTCACAATGATCTCAATTATTTCTTTCTGATTATCAAGATTATTATTTGAGTTTTCACATCAGTGTTAGGCTGGAGGTCTTTCCTGGAGTCTGAGATAGACAGCAAGTCTCCTCAGGTCTTCACAGGACTCTTCTGTAGATCCGGCAGATTGCAAACAGTGCAGTGTTCTGAATGGTTTTCAATCCTTCCTCCGTATCCAAACTTTTTCCAAACCCTTTTTCTAATTCCTTTTGGGGACTGACTTCCAAGGATGCATACCAACTACCAATTGGTATAACTTCACTTTTCATATTCCATAACTTTTCAGTTCTCTGGCAAGGTGCCAGATATTGTGTCAATTTTTTCATTTTCCTTTAACTTCACCCTGTGCATCCGCTGGTGGCACTGCAAAATCTACCAGTTCTCTTTTTTGTAAGCAAAAACACTAGGTCTAGTCTTCTGCTCGGATAAGGTGATCCGTTTTAATTTCAAAGTCCCAGAGAATTTGA
The DNA here is from genome assembly GCA_023376005.1 of Doryteuthis pealeii. Classification (NCBI taxonomy): domain Eukaryota; kingdom Metazoa; phylum Mollusca; class Cephalopoda; order Myopsida; family Loliginidae; genus Doryteuthis; species Doryteuthis pealeii. The sequence continues at coordinate 118,437,175 of CM042144.1, forward strand.
TGCGTTTCGTTCTCAAGAACAGATTTATGGTTTCTATGCATATACCATTTTGTTGTGTGATTTTACTAATCTAGAAATCTCTTTTCTACCTTTGAAGCTCACTAATACTCCATATAATCCATCACTCTTAGACTTTCGGAATGGCAAAGAACTAGGATAATTGAATGGTGTATAATACTGAGAGCATTATATAAGCTTTAACATTACACGGGCCCACAAGAGATTTCTCAATTGTACTCTCAGTTAATTAAAACTGGGAATACTTTTGATTCACATTAATAACTCAATTACGATGCGATTGAGCAATTGATAATCTCCTCAGTTACTTCTTATTATGTCATATTTCATGTATGCATTTACTCAAACTTTAGGGCCATATGAACTTAAGGCACCCCTTTTTGATCACTATTAAGAAAGGACATGTTTTTCATTTACAGCGTCAATATCCGGTTGTTTTAACAGACGATTTTTAGATTTTTATTAAATTATAAAACTAACTTCTAACCCTAACCCTAACCCCATACTCTAACCCCTAACAAACAACCGGATATTGACGGTGTAAATGAAAAACATGTCCTTTCTTAATCGAGATCAAAAAGGGGTGCCTTAAGGTCATATGGTCCAAACTTTACATTACGAGTGAGATTTGACACAAGCTCAAGCTATGAAGTAACCGCCTGTCATCGGGGTGGCCTAAAGTCGGCATCATCCAATCAGCGAGGGAGTATTTCCCCCTTTTCACTAGCGCTAGACCAAGGAGGTTATTTTAGCGTCTGCAGGTGAAGCGCCACACCTACCATCAGTGCCTTACTTTACCGCACAGATTCCTGTGCTACTCATACGCTGAGTTGGCGAGGGCGGGTATCGAACTAGGAACCTTGTGGTTTCTAGCCTAACGCTCTACCGAATAAACAACTTTAATTATGACAACCAGTGTGACACGTGTGTTGACGATTTTTCTTAAGTAATTATAAAATTATTAGGTTTTCATTTTTCTAAGATATTTTTTCAGAAAATTTATGGCTGGTTGATTGGTTGGATTTAACGGTACATTAAACCTTGGGTTATTTTATGGGGGTAATGACGATGAAGGGTAACACCCCGCTCTTCAGAGCTCAAGAATTGGAACTAATTGATGCAGTATAACTTCATACTCGGAAGACTAAGGCCCTCAGTCACCACCTTCTAGTACATATATGATAAAAATATTTGGGGGTTTTCCATAAGGGCCATATATTCTGGAAAAGTATATAAGTGCGAGGGTTTGACGTGACCAGCCGATTGGAGAAGGCCTCTCCGACTGCTCGTTTAGCCTAAGACCGAAAGTGGAGTGTTGAATGTCATGGATTACACAGCCACCAGGATTCCGTCCGTAAGCATTGCGTGTCGCCACCCATGATCAACAAGTGACCCCATTAGGGGATTTTACCTTTCTGAAGAGGGGCAGTCGGCGTATTCTATAGTTCCAGCTGACAGGGCGAGAAAACTTTAGGTTATCAAACTGATTTATTTAAAATAATAATAACATAAAGTAATTATATCTTATCTCTTATTATAATGGAGATTGTCAGTCTGTGGTGTCTGTAACCGAAACTATATCAGTAACCAAGTCCCACTTCCCTTAGTTATTTACGTCACATTCTCCAGGATTTTATTTTTATGATAAAATTGGTTTCACATTCAATATTGTTGGCCTTATCTACAGGTATTTGCCTCCCATGCCACTTATGAGGGGCGTGACACAAGAACATTTTTATGTGAGCCCACCCACAAGCCGAAGCTCATGGGTGGTAGGTGGAAAAAATTGCGTTGATCCCGTCGGCATTTCCCCCCTCAAGAGTGGCGCCTCAGCCCTGCCCCTTTAAATCAAGGGGGCAGGTATTGTCTGGGAGGATAGCCCCCTGGGATCGACGCTATTAACTTGTAAAGATCCAGAGCCGAAGCCACTGGACCCCTGGCGTTGGTCGGAGCTACATATTAGTAGTATGTAATTGTATTTATATATACAATTAAAATAGCAGTTTACAGTGTTTAATGGGAAGGCTAATTTGCATATTGATCTTTAAAATTTGATTTGAATAAATATTTGATTGGTATTATTGATTTCTAATTGGTAGGTTTTATTCTCATAATCATGAGTCAAATTCTCGGCGATAAATATTAAAAGAAATCCATTAACAAAAAGAAATAACTGAAATTTTATCCTTTAATTCCTAATTTAATTAAATAGTTAAATTAAGAAAATTTATCAATGAAAGACAGGAGTGATGAAAAATGATGGAACAGTTAGTTTCAAAGTTGTTCTATTTTTCGATTATGTAAATCAACAATTGTAACTACACTCTGCCATAAAAACTAAAGAAAAAAACTGATTTTACTGATCAGAAAAGGAAACATCTGTTAAAAGAAAAAAAATTCTTATTTTTTCCTTCCATAAACAGCATCCTAAAAATGAGTCCAATCATAATTGTATTATAGCAATTGGTAAATTCTGTAGAGGAACCTTCGATTAATGTGTGTTGACAATTGTGGTTTTTCTATAAGAGACCCACTCATAAGATGAATCCATATTTTTACTATTTGCTTTTGTCATGTCTATCTGCTTGTAATATATACAACAGGAACAATACATTGCATGCAAACAAACTCATTCTCCCTGTATGTACATTTTCACTAAATAACAATGTGATAGACGCAATGAAAATGGAGACTGCCTTCCTTGAGATTTAAATCATTTTATCTGCATTCTTATTAAGTTTCATTAGTATTTCTAATTCATTGCATTAAAACTTAAATACTTGCGCACGGAAGGGACATATTCTTGCTAGTTAATATAAGTATCGTGCCAGCGGGGTTTCAGATATGCTGACTATATCCCCTTTTAATAAAAGTAATGACACAAAATTGGACAAATGGGAATAAATACGAGTAATGTTCTTCGAGAATACCTTGCTAAACACGAGTATTATGGTCAATTTCAATTCTCCCGTGTTTCATGGTATACCGTATAAGAAAGAGGAGACAACATTCCAAAGTTAAGGAGAAAGTATTTGTTCGAACGTCGTCAAAATTTCTTGGAAAATTACGGTTTCTCCAATTTTGGCAACGTTTTGCTTATCTCGGTACCCGTTAGTGCCAATGATTTATGTTCATCAAGTAGGTGGAGATTGGTCTATTAAGCGTCTGCTATCAATACTTATGATTTGTGAAAATTTCTCGAGTTTTCTACGTGTTAATGTCTTTACATTATCACATATAATCTTTAATCTTTAACACCCGACCGCGTCATTATCGGTAGCCAGGGTTCTTCTGTGTGTTTTCTCTACTCGTATCTAAACGGCACACTCTGTAGCCGGTAAACATGATTAAAAGTTTTGCGATTTAACTTATGGTTTATTAAGGCTTATATCCCATTCGAGTATGGTCAACGCGAAATATACCGGTTTATTTTGTATTATTTAGTTTTTGTCTTTTTTACTGTTGTCCTGACAATCGTAGAGCTTTCTGCTAGGAATCACAAGGTTCCTGGTTCGATACCGTGTAAAGTTTTGAAAGTGCCATCCTTGGCCAATTGAAAAGGGCTTAAAGAAAGTCCTATATTATGGAATCCTTTGGTAATCATTTGGTAAGCGTATAAGTCCTATCCTGCGTATTGGTAAAGGTCCAGTGATTTAATCCTATGTCCGTCGTCAATGAACGCTGTAGTAATTATGACCAGTAGAGGGGTTAAGTATTGTATCAGCCTCAGAGTACTGTCAGTGATTGGCCAAGGAATAGATCACATGATCTCGCCTAGTCTATAAGTAAGAGCAAGGATCTAGCACACACATTATATGTAAAATTCTCAACATACCGGCCCTCGCCAACTCAGCGTATGAGTAGCACAGGGATCTGTGCGGTAAATAGAGAAGCTGATGGTAGACGTGGCACTCCACCTCAGATGCTAGAATAATCTCCTTGGTCTAGTGCTAGTGAATGGAATAGACTCCCTCGCTGTCAGGCTGATACCGACATTAGGCTGCACTGACGACTTTACTTTACTTACTTTTTTATCGTTATATACACTGCGCTTAGGGTTAGCAAGCTAGATTAGCAGACTATTGTTAACGGTTTCGATTCTCATTGGAGGTCCTATACATATTGTTACATAATTATTGGATCCTTAATACTTATATAAGGTAGTGTAGAAACATACTGGTGATTAGTGCAGCTGATGGCCTTGAGAGTGAGTGACAGGGCTTGACTCACTCTCACCTTGCCTTCCGGGGATAAATCGTGAGAAACCAGAAGGCATGGACGACCCTGTCTTCCGGTTTAAGGATAGTAAGTTTAAGGCAGTTAGCAAGTAGGAGCCGAGCTCGTAGAATGTAAGGATCTGCGCAGACGCCTGGTTGGGGATTAACAATAAAATAAGATCAAAAGTAAATCGAAGTCTTGTGTTTATTATCTAAAATAAACAATGACACAGGGCTTCTGATAAGGAAAAATCCCCATAGAAGACCAGACCAAAAGTCCCCAAGAAAGTCCAGACCTTAGAATATTCCAGACCCAGACCAAGATGTTAGAAGATAGAACCAAAACCGGCCAGAAGAACATACGACCAGAAGTAAGAATTAAGAAAAGGGTATACAACAATATGAGCTTGAGCCACATTTAAGCTAACTTTATACTCACAGAACTTTATACTCACAAAACATTTTAAAGAAAGGTGGCATTTCTACACTCGACAGTAAGTCTATAAAACAAACAAAACAATTTACGTACCCAGGTAGTAATATCTCATCCACAGAAAGCGATGTGAATGCACGAATAGGGAAGGCATGGTCTGCAATAAACAGATTATCAGTCGTTTGGAAATCCGAAGTCGTAATTTCTCGGATACTGGATCCTGAGCAGAGGACCACCCGGAACAATGAGTGGTAGAGAAGGTTGGCAAGAGACTGTCATGAATATCCCTGCTAATTGCGCACATGATGATGAGGATGAATATCCACTATATTGATTTATTGATTTTAACGGTGTTTCAAACCGTCTGGGGTATACTAAGCATATTCTAATCCCTACTGAAAAGACAGTGTAGCGTTTGTTTGTATTCGCCTGGTGGAGTTGTCTGCCCCTTTTAGTTTGATGATGCCCGCTAGGGCACCAGTATAAAAGCGCCGGTTTCAAAACCTTCGCTCTCTCTTTTGCCGGTTTCACCAACTACGAGCCACATGGGGTAGATTCTATCTAAACCCTCTTGTGGGGCTCCGCCCCCCTTACATTACTGTAAGTTCTTTACAGCATGGACTATCGCTAGTCTCATGTATGTACTCTGTTATGTTATACTCTGTATCTTTCATGAATGTGTCTATCTTTATTTGTGTAACTCTGTTTACCTTATTATGAACGTTGTATCTACTGTTATCCATGTGCTGTGTTATTAAATGTTTGTCTATTAACCTTTGTCGGAGTTATTTGTATCCAAAGTATGTTGAACTTTAAACCATCCTTACAACAGTATACTCACTAAAGTATTAAGTCTGCGAAACTAGTTTTATTAACAAAACCCTGTGTTGAAGGAAGGCATGTGGCGTAAAGTGGTAACGGTGTAGGAAATCGGAATCAGCGAGCCGACTTCGAATTCTGGACGCGACGTTTTGCATTTCACTTTGCGCTTTTCCTCTTGGAGAAGGTACTAATCGATCGATTCTCCTCTCACCTTTGATTCATTAGGACAGACTGGCTCAGGCCTTGTTAAGGAAAACTTTTGCTTAATATCTTACTATCTCATATTTCATGTATGTATTTAACCAAACTTTCCGCGATGTGCAGGATGTGACACACAGGTCAATTTTTAAACCAAGTTCAACCAGAGAGCTACGGGGAATAACAGATGGATTTATGCATTTCTCAATGGCATAAGTACAAAATGAATCACATACAGACTCGTCTGAGATGTGAACTAGGGTGGCCGATTCCTACGACAATAAACGTTACACTAAGTTGTGATGTTTCAATTATTTATTCAAATTAAATTATTTCAACAATGTATGATATTGACTAAACTTATCAGAGACATACATAAGAAGGAGAAATAATAATAATAATAATAATAATAATAATAATAATAATAATAATAATAATAATAATAAATGAATGCCTTTGAAATGGTTTCCAACGCTCTGGAAAAAATTTGGGTGAATTGGAAATCAGAGGAAGAATCGACACTATCCAAACTACTCCACTGTTGGGATCGGTTAGATTAGTCAGTAGAGTCCAGGAAACCTGAGTAGACTTGCTGTCACTCAGCCTTCAGTGAACCACCAACTACGGCAGGTGGGAAAATCTTATAATAATAATAATAATATAATAATAATAATAATAATAATAATAATAATAATAAACGGATCACCTTATCCAGCAAGAAGACCAGACCTAGTGTTGATTAACAAAAAAGAAAGAACTTGTCAACTGGTTGATTTTGCAGTGCCAGCAGATCACAGGGTGAAGTTAAAGGAAAATGAAAAAATTGACAAATATCTGGACCTTGCCAGAGAACTGAAAAAGTTATGGAATATGAAAGTGAAAGTTATACCAATTGTAATTGGTGCACTTGGAACAGTCCCAAAAGGATTAGAAAAGGGCTTGGAAAGTTTGGATATCAGAGGAAGGATTGAAACCATTCAGAACACTGCACTGCTGCAATCTGCCAGAATACTCAGAAGAGTCCTGGAGACCTGAGGAGACTTGCTGTCACTCAGACTCCAGTGAAAGACCATCAGCTAACACTGATGTGAAAACTCAAAAGGAGTAAATAATAATAATAATAATAATAATAATAATAATAATAATAATAATAATAATAATAATAATAGTAGTAGTAATAATAAATGAATGCCTTTGAAATGGTTTCCAACGCTCTGGAAAAAATTTGGGTGAATTGGAAATCAGAGGAAGAATCGACACTATCCAAACTACTCCACTGTCGGGATCGATTAGATTAGTCAGTAGAGTCCAGGAAACCTGAGTAGACTTGCTGTCACTCAGCCTTCAGTGAACCACCAACTACGACAGGTGGGAAAATCTTATAATAATAATAATAATAATAATAATAATAATGCATTGAAAAATAAATAATAGAGCAGATTAATAATGCTCACGTGAAGGCATGAAAAACATTCCAAATTTGTACAGACTTGATAGACAAATCGAAGACAAAAAAGAAAATATACCGATTCAACCAGACTTGACCAGAACACAAAGAGAAGCTGCATTTGAAAAAAGTAAAATGAGAGATAAGAAAAAAAATAATAAAACAAAGAACATATTAACAATGATAAAACTGAAAATCAAAACAATTGTAAAGCTATTAATATAAATGAAAATTCAGATTAATAAATGAAGATGGAGGAAATTTGAAAAAGTTTAATACGAACGCTGATTCGTTAAGAAACAAAATAACTAAAACAAATATATATATAAAATAATTTGTCAAATAGAAAAATATTTTGTCTGCGAAAAAAATTAAAAAGAAATGGAAGTAGAAATAGCAAATCTCCAATCAATACACGGATATGAAAAAATAATACAAATTAATGGACAAAAATAGCTGAATTGAATTGACTCGAACAAAAAAAAACATCTTTGTCTTTAAGAATAATTGTTTTTTGTTCGATAACGAACTTTTTGATATAGTATGTATTTACGGATCTCCAAAATTGAGCGAGGAAGATGATTATAAACTGTTAAAACCATTGAATAAGTACCTTATTCAATGGTTTTAACAGTTTATAATCATCTTCTTTGCTCAACCATTGAATAAGTACCTCATTCAATGGTTTTAACAGTTTATAATCATCTTCTTTGCTCAACCATTGAATAAGTACCTCATTCAATGGTTTAACAGTTTATAATCATCTTCTTTGCTCAACCATTGAATAAGTACCTCATTCAATGGTTTTAACAGTTTATAATCATCTTCTTGCTCAACCATTGAATAAGTACCTCATTCAATGGTTTTAACAGTTTATAATCATCTTCTTTGCTCAACCATTGAATAAGTACCTCATTCAATGGTTTTAACAGTTTATAATCATCTTCTTTGCTCAACCATTGAATAAGTACCTCATTCAATGGTTTTAACAGTTTATAATCATCTTCTTTGCTCAACCATTGAATAAGTACCTCATTCATGGTTTTAACAGTTTATAATCATCTTCTTTGCTCAACCATTGAATAAGTACCTCATTCAATGGTTTTAACAGTTTTATAATCATCTTCTTTGCTCAACCATTGAAAGTACCTCATTCAATGGTTTTAACAGTTTATAATCATCTTCTTTGCTCAACCATTGAATAAGTACCTCATTCAATGGTTTTAACAGTTTATAATCATCTTCTTTGCTCACCATTGAATAAGTACCTCATTCAATGGTTTTTAACAGTTTATAATCATCTTCTTTGCTCAACATTGAATAAGTACCTCATTCAATGGTTTTAACAGTTTATAATCATCTTCTTTGCTCAACCATTGAAATAAGTACCTCATTCAATGGTTTTAACAGTTTATAATCATCTTCTTTTGCTCAACCATTGAATAAGTACCTTTTCAATGGTTTTAACAGTTTATAATCATCTTCTTTGCTCAACCATTGAATAAGTACCTCATTCAATGGTTTTAACAGTTTATAATCATCTTTTTGCTCAACCATTGAATAAGTACCTCATTCAATGGTTTTAACAGTTTATAATCATCTTCTTTGCTCAACCATTGAATAAGTACCTCATTCAATGGTTTTAACAGTTTATAATCATCTTCTTTGCTCAACCATTGAATAAGTACCTCATTCAATGGTTTTTAACAGTTATAATCATCTTCTTGTAACAATTTTGAAGATCCGTAAAATACATACTATACATCAAAAACTTCGTTTTTTTTTTACATCTCAAAAATCTGAAAATATTATGATGGTCGGGGATTTCAATTATTCAACAATTCAGATGATAAACGAATATTTTGATCTGTTTACAAAAAAATATTGTAAAGGTTCGTTGAAAAATATACTTGATGTAAACAAGTGAAATATAGATTAGAGAAAGCTATATTGAATCATGTTTTTCAAATAATTAGTGTTTAATAGGAAATGTAAGTTTAATCCCTCCATTGCGTATGTTTGATCATGCATGTATTGAGAAAGAAGTTAAAGTGAAAGCGGATTTTTAATATATACACAATAAGCAACAATCTAGTCCAAGGTAACTGAAGATTTAGTTTATTTGGAAAAGGAAGATAATATTAACTGGGTTTACAGTTCTGATACTCTAAATGTTAATGAAATATGGGAAAAATTAAATAAAAAGATAAAATCAATAATGAAGATCATTCCTGAAGGGCAAACGTGGAGTGTTTGTATGTCATTAATTGCTCAGTCACCAGGATTCCGTCCTTAAGCATCATGGTCACTACATCCGACCAACAGTTGGCCCTATTTGGAAGATTTTACCACTCTGCAGAGGTGCTGTCGCTGTATTTTTCTGCCCAGCCGACAGGGCGGTAATTTTTTGGAAGTTTCTGATCCTCTAGAATTGTTTTGAGGAGAGTAACAACAATTATGGATGAACTAAAGATAGGAGACATATTATTATCAAAGTTGGATGTATGGGAACTTTTTTTGTTGTTAAAGTTTGATGTGAGAAGATAGAAAACAACTAGATTCTTAAAGTGAGATAAGAAACAAATAATAATAATAGTCCTTCTTGAGATTTTCATACTCGCCTTTGCATAAAAGCACTCTAGATATTTTACCAAGTGTAGCCTTGTCTGACACAAGGCTGAAATTGTGAGTCATTCTACTAAAACCAGAAATTATTTGTTAGATTTAGGATCTAATCATTGATTTTGCAGGCGAAGTTTTCTATGTATTTATTAAGTTTATCTAAGTCTGGTACAAGATAGAATATTGGGGACTTTAGCTGGTATTGAACCCATTACAGTAATACTAGTCTTGACTAAAGCTCCTTTCGTCAGGTATATACGTAAATGTAATCTTGACGAGTAAACAGTTTTCGAATCTATTAAAATAAATCTTCAACCATCTCGCCGTGTAAAAAAACTTGACTTGTAACCATTACTAGTTAAGTGACTTCGGTCCACACAGAGTGTATCTAGATTTATGTTCTTAGGCCAGTATAATTTAACAATAGCAAATATCAATTATTTATTATTCCATGAGATAATACAATTATTAAATACTAGTTTAAAATCCACAATGTTGTGTGGTAATTAAGTTTATTCTTGCCGAGAACCCTTGATTGGTCATTCGACCTATTAATGCACTGAGTACATATTTAAAATTGTTATCGTATGAAAAATATTCTTCGTAAAATATCAGGCAAAAATCACCGAAAAATCGCAATAATTAAATTGACAATCTAAAATTTTAGAAATGTCCTGAAATGTTTTTAATTTTCTCATGGATTCGGCTTTATTCCAGAATAGTATGATATGTTGGGGTATGGCCTCTCAGAGTCTAGTAGAAAAATGTGACACACTGACATTCATATTTATCATTAAAGATTTCTTCAATACAAACTTCAAATAAAGTAACATATCTGGTTACTTAACACATAAATTCTTGGGTTATCAAAAATAAAATTAAAAAAATAAATAAAAGTAAAATATGTCATAGAAACTTTACTTATTGCATCAATTTTTCCTTGGTTACTTTCCATTTATTCTTCGTTCTTAAGGAATTCTTCAAAGAATTTAAAAATTCTTTGCTGGCATCTTATATTTGATCTTCATGATAAAAGATGTAAAGCAATATCCTAGATATTTGATTTTTTTTTCTCGGTGAGATTTAGAGTGAAATAAAGGGATACTTTTTCGAAAATGAAAGTGGATGTTAAATGCGGAAAGAATTTCCCACTTTCTATTCATCAAAATGTTCTCAAATATCTGTTGAAATGGATTGTCAGAAGATTACAATTTATGAAACCACTCACGTTGCATCAAATATTCATAATATCCAATCCAATGATGGATCAATCAGTTTGGATTGATATGTCGGCTCCGTATTCGCATCCAGACATTGAGAATATCATTAATATTCAAAGTTCATTTTACATCACAAAGGACGAGACAATGCAAAAATGAATGCGTTTCGTGGAATATATTCAACATATTCGCTTAGAAAAGGTGAGCGTAATGGATAATGTATTCAAAATACATCTGGAGGCGCGCTTAGTGTAATTGTTTGAATCGTAGGAAATGGAATCAGCAACCCGATTTCAAATACTGGATGAACTAAAAATAGAAGAAAATATTGTCTGGCACAGGGCCTGAAATTGTGAGTCAATCTACTAAAACCAGACATTATTTGTTAGATTCATGCTCTAATCATTTCACGCTAATGTCATTGAGGAAGACTTGAAAACGTCTGTGATTCTTTAGCTAGGAGTAAATTGTAGGACAGACTGGTTTCTTTAGCATTGGGTAGGTAGCCAGTCTAGGAGATGAAAGACTCTGAATTGAAATCAGCTATACTCAGTTATTTTTTTAAATTGATCTTCTGTCGTATCCCTCCAGCTGCGGAGGGGTTAGATAAATATATATCTGGGGAAATTGATTCAATACCCGCATTGAGTAGTCACGAGTTTTTATTTAGACGTTGTGATTGTGCTTTTAAAGACGAAACGCATATGAATCGAATATTAAGTTACTATTGAAAAGATATTCATACTCAGATAGTATTCGGGAAAAAAATTCATTTACTATTATTATTATTATTATTATTATTATTAGTAGTAGTAGTAGTAGTAGTAGTAGTAGTAGTAGTATTGTGACTCCTGGCGTTAGGCGAGTCGCTATAACTGTTAAGTTTTTAAATGCCTTATATTACAAAAATCTCAACCCCCCCCCCTATTTTGTTATAACGTGGGTGATTCCATTCAGAAATATTAAATCATTTCATTCAGAAATATTAAAATGTGATCTGCCTTCATAGCGGGGATTGATTTTACACTTTTAAAATTGGGTCTTCAGTTGTATAGTTCCATGTTCGGATTCCCAGAGTACATACTTTCTGTTTCTTCCTAATTACGGAGACTTACTTTGAATTCCGTGAACGTCATAGGCTTATCCCTTTGGGTTATTACTGTTGCAAAGGGTTTTAAATTTGAGGGCAAGCCCTTCAATACCATGGCAATTAATAAGCCATCACTAACAATCTCCCCCGCTCCATTAATGAGCTTGTAATGCTCTCAATTTGGATTATGTAATCAGTGATCGATTCATAATCTGTTCTATTCAACGAACTTAATTGGCGAATATAGTGCTACAATTCTAGGCTTGCCTTCGACAAGTAGTGAGTCCTTAATATCTCCATTGCCCTTCTGCCATCATCTCTCGCTTCGCGCATTACGAGTGAGAGAGTCCGGTCATCAAAGCACTGGATTAATTCTGCATATATTGTTCAATTTTGTCCACAAAAATTGGGTCCTCCAGTTGGTCAGATGGTGCATTGATTATGTCATGCTATAACCCGTCGGTCGCTACCGAGCTAATGGCTCACAGAATCTCCGAAATTGGCCGTCAAGATCGGATTTTCTGCATCAACCACGATTGCAGGGTATCTATATTTGCTAGAAGTCTAGCCGAATGCCCCACGTTGTGCTAAGATCTCAAACGACTAGAAATCTGCTATAGAAACTGATTTCCGAGGTAATGGTTACACACAAAAAAAGAATAACGACTCTTTTCTTCTTCAAAAAATCAACAACATTTATATTCAAAAAATACAGGAATACAAATAATTACTTCTCAGGTTTGTGGAGTGATGTGCCCGTAATTAAAATACTTCTGGTCTTCTGCAAAGTATTGTGCAAAACAGTTCGTAAGTTGACTAAGTTTTCAAAATGGTCTTAGCTGAAGTCAGTTACTCTCGGCTCTCAGTATTGCGTTAATCTTGTCAGCTAGCCCGATTCTCAAGCGATCACAACTTCATCTGCCCGTTTGGCCTCATCTGCCCATTCGGCCTCTTCTGCTTCTCAAGCCAAAAACGTCTGAGTTAAATAACATTCCGATCGCAACAATTTTATTTCCGGCCCGGCATGAAGACATTGGGAATTTTCTGCTCCTCCCACTCAAGCAGGGTAACCGCCTCCCTCTTGTTTTCCAACCAGCCAATCAAATTTACTTCGCTCACCAATCTGGGTGCCATCTCTTCCGGCCACTTGAATGTTTTTTTAAAATACATTCGACTTTCTTTAATTTCGATTTTCTTTAATGTCGATTGTCAACAAGAGTTATCTCCATTCTCAAGTAGTAAGGAAAACATAAAAACAATAGATTCTCTTTAAATTCCGTTTTTTTTTCCATTTTCCGGTAATCTATAAAACAGGATTTATCTTTTTTCCGTGCGACACCAGACTTGTTCACTTCAAAAGGACCATCTCCATCACCGCCGACTCTCACTTCTGGGAGTTCCGTCCTACTTGAGATTTTACTACTGATATGGTCAGCCACCATCCGCCTCGACTCCCCGGTCGAGGTCATTTCCGGATCGCCCATCTGTTTTGAATCTACGGCGAAGTCGGCAGCGAGTTATATTTCCGTTTTTTTTCTTTCTTTCTTTCCTTTCTTCTCTAATATCAAAACCTAAATCAGGTCATAATGCAACTGAAGGGTTCTCAGATACCCATGGAACTTTGTCTCCCAAATTTGGTAACTCGACTCGTCGCCATTGAAAGATATTACGAGCGTATCTTGGCCGTAACCTGTTTAGTTTTTTAAATGCCTTATATTACAAATATCTCAACAATAACCACCGTGTTTGCCCACTTAGGGTAACGTTTATCGTCGTATGAAATAGAATAGTCAATCCGAATTAAAATCCTGGACGAGGCTGATGACGTTTGACTTGGCGCTCATGTCCTTGTGTTGTATTATGGAAGTGAAGAAACTTATCAATTTTTGCAAGGTAGTGTAGATTTTCGAGTAACGAATACACCGAATGGAAAAATACAACGGTCACAGTTTGATAGACAGTGTGTTATCCGAGGTCATTTAAGAATCGTGACTCTCTTTGGTCTAGATAATTTTAACATCTCCCCAAGTTTTTATTTTTATCGGCAAATCATGAGTAAATATTGAACAACACCTTTTTTAAGAGTGTGTGTGTGTGTGTGTGTGTGTGTGTGTGTGAGAGAGAGAGAGAGAGAGAGAGAGGGAGAGAGAGAGAGTATTAATCATGAATTTTTCTATGTATACTCTTTAACATATTTGAAGCTATTCTGCAAATAGCTCTTAAGTAAACATATCCAACGTTGTAATAATTAAATTACATACTGTGGTATATCCACAGGCCCTGCTAATCTTACATTATGGTAAGCATGATCAAAAACACGCCTCCATAAATTTGACTTTAGTTCATGATTCAATTTAAATAGAAGCATTTATTGAAAACCTTCTTCTGGCAAATTGCTCTTAAATCATTTGAAATAATTCCATTCATTTTCTTTTTCAATTATTCCAAATGAAAATTCATAATTCCTTTCTCAAACTGAACTTTTTGAAAGCTTCATTAGTGATTGATATTGACCAAATATCTTGCAGAGTTTTAGAAAACTCTACGTTTTTCTAAAAGCTCATTATTAGAGAGCGTTCACAAAAGCCATTGTTTCTAAATGTTGAATTTATATTCCATTTACTTTACTTCAATGGCTTCATATTAAACTACTATAGAAAAGCATGAAATCATGATTTCAACGGTTTCTCATATTTGCCTAAAACTGTAATCACATTTAATAAAATTTAAAAACAATATTTTATCAAACAAATATTCATATAATTGTAAAAAAAAATCCATTAAACGTTCGTTATTTACATTGTGTAATGCATTTAAAATGGGAAGGGCATTACGCAGTCTATTTAAAAAAAATATGTGAAAAAGTATGCATTTACCTAACCCATTCGCCTGTAGTGGGTATTCAGCAAAGAAATAACTAGGCTATTCGATAGTACTGGATCTGCGAGACTAGCTTAATTGCCATTCAACCAGGATGGAACTCCGCGGCTAAGAAAATAGCACAGGTTCGCAAATAATGGGCATCCATAGGAGGAGAGAACTCGCAATTCAGTTGTAGTGGATCTGCGAGACTAGCTAATAGCTGATTACAACGCAGGATGGAACTCTTGGTGTAATCGCTATTAAGCTAGCTCGCAGATCCACTAACAACTGAATTGCCGAGTTCTTCCTCCTTGGATGCCCCATATTTCGCGAGCTGTGCATATCTTAGCCCAGAGTTCCATCCTGGTGGTAATCGCTATTAAGCTAGTCTCGCAGATCCAGCTACAACTGATTGCGAGTTCTCTCCTCCTTGGATGCCCATATTTGCGAACCTGTGCTATTTCTAGCCGCGGAGTTCCACCTGGTGTAATGGCAATTAAGCTAGTCTCGCAGATCCAGTACTATCGAATAGCTAGTTACTTTCTTGCTGAATACCCACTACGAGGCGAATGGGTTAGGTAAATGCATACTTTTTCAACATATTTTTTTTTTAAATAGACTGCGTAATGCCCGTTCCATTTTAAATGCATTACCAATGTAAATAACGAACGTTTAATGGATTTTTTTTTACAATTATATGAATATTTGTTTTGATAAAATATTGTTAAATTTTTATTAAATGTGATTACAGTTTTAGGCAAATATGAGAAACCGTTGAAATCCATGATTTTCATGCTTTCTATAGTAGTTTAATATGAACCATTGAAGTAAAGTATAATGGAATATAATTCAACTTTAGAACAATGGGCTTTTGTGAACGCTCTCTAAAATAATGAGCTTTTAGAAAAACGTAGAGTTTCTAAAACTCTGCAAGATATTGGTCAATATCAATCACTAATGAAGCTTTCAAACGTTCAAGTGAGAAAGGAATTATGATTTTTCATTGGAATAATTGAAAAGAAAATGAATGAATTATTTCAAATGATTTAAGAGCAATTTGCCAGAAGAAGGTTTCAATAAATGCTTCTTATTTAAATTGAATCATGAACTAAAGTCAATTTATGGAGGCGTGTTTGAATCATGCTTACCAATAATGTAAGATTAGCAGGGCCTGTGGATATACACAGTAATGGTAATTTAATTTATTACAACGTTGGATATGTTTTACTTAAGAGCTATTGCAGAATAGTTTCAATATGTAAAGAGTATAAAAATCATGATTTAACTCTCTCTCTCTCCCTCTCTCTCTCTCTCTCTCTCTCTCACACACACACACACACACACACAACACACCTCTTAAAAAAGGGTTGTTTCAATATTTACATTGATTTGCCGATAAAAATAAAAACTTGGGGAGATGTTTAAATATCTAGACCAAAGAGAGTCACGATTCTAAATGACCTCGGATAACACACTGTCTATCAAACTGTGACCGTTGTATTTTTCCATTCGGTGTATCGTTACCTCGAAAATCTACACTACTTGCAAAAATGATAGTTTCTTCACTTCCATAATACAACACAAGACATGAGCGCCAAGTCAAACGTCATCAGCCTCGTCCAGGATTTTAATTCGGATTGACTATTCTATTTCATACGACGAATAAACGTTACGCCTAAGTGGGCAAACACGGGTGGTTATTGTTGAGATATTTGTAATATAAGGCATTTAAAAACCTAAACAGGTTACGGGCCAAGATACGCTCGTATAATCTTTCAATGGCGACGAGTCGAGTTACAAAAATTTGGAGACAAAGTTCCATGGGTATCTGAGAACCCTTCAGTTGCATTATGACCTGATTTTTAGGTTTTGATTAGAAGAAAGAAAGAAAGAAAGAAAGAAAAACGGAAATATAACTCGCTGGCCGAACTTCGGCCGTAGATTCAAAACAAGATGGGCGATCCGGAATGACCTCGACGCGGGGAGTCGAGGCGGATGGTGGCTGACCATATCAGTAGTAAAATCTCAAGTAGGACGGAACTCCCAGAAGTGAGAGTCGGCGTGATGGAAGATGGTCTTTTGAAGTGAACAAGTCTGGTGTCCGCACGGAAAAAGATAATCCTGTTTTATAGATTACCGGAAAATGGAAAAACGGAATTAAAGAGAATCTATTGTTTTTATGTTTCCTTACTACTTGAGAATGGAGATAACTCTTGTTGACAAATCGACATTAAAGAAATATCGAAATTAAAGAAAGTCGAATGTATTTAAAAAAACATTCAAGTGGCCGAAAGAGATGCACCCAGATTGGTGAGCGGAAGTAAATTTGATTGGCTGGTTGGAAAACAAGAGGAGGCGGTTACCCTGCTTGAGTGGGAGGAGCAGAAAAATTCCCCAATGTCTTCATGCCGGCGGGAAATAAAATTGTTGCGATCGGAAGTGTTATTTAACTCAGACGTTTTTGGCTTGAGAAGCAGAAGAGGCCGAATGGGCAGATGAGGCCAAACGGGCAGATGAAGTTGTGATCGCTTGAGAATCGGGCTAGCTGACAAGATTAACGCAATACTGAGAGCCGAGAGTAACTGACTTCAGCTAAGACCATTTTGAAAACTTAGTCAACTTACGAACTGTTTTGCCCAATACTTTGCAGAAGACCAGAAGTATTTAATTACGGGCACATCACTCCCACAAACCTTGAGAAGTAATTATTTGTATTCCTGTATTTTTTGAATATAATGTTGTTGATTTTTGAAGAAGAAAAAGAGTCGTTATTCTTTTTTGTGTGTAACCATTAACCTCGGAAATCAGTTTCTATAGCAGATTTCTAGTCGTTTGAGATCTTTAGCACAACGTGGGGCATTCGGCTAGACTTCTAGCAAATATAGATACCCTGCAATCCGTGGTTGATGCAGAAAATCCGATCTTGACGGCCAATTTCGGAGATTCTGTGAGCCCATTAGCTCGGTAGCGACCGACGGGTTTAATAGCATGACATAATCAATGCACCATCTGACCAACTGGAGGACCCAATTTTTGTGGACAAAAATTGAACAATATTGCAGAATTAATCCAGTGCTTTGATGACCGGACTCTCTCACTCGTATGCGCGAAAGCGAGAGATGATGGCAGAAGGGCAATGGAGATATTAAGGACTCATACTTGTCGAAAGGCAAGCCTAGAATTGTAGCAACTATATCGCCAATTAAGTTCGTTGAATAGAACAGATTATGAATCGATCACTGATTACATAAATCCAAATTGAGAGCATTACAAGCTCATTAATGGAGGCGGGAGATTTGTTAGTGATGGCTTATTAATTGCCATGGTATTGAAGGGCTTGCCCTCAAATTTAAAACCTTTGCAACCAGTAATAACCCAAAGGGATAAGCCTATGACGTTCACGGAATTCAAAGTAAGTCTCCGTAAATTAGGAAGAAACAGAAAGTATGTACTCTGGGGAATCCGAACATGGAACTATACAACTGAAGACCCAATTTTAAAAGTGTAAAATCAATCCCGCTATGAAGGCAGATCACAATTTTAATATTTCTGAATGAAATGATTTAATATTTCTGAATGGAATCACCCACGTTATAACAAAATAGGGGGGGGTTGAGATTTTTGTAATATAAGGCATTTAAAAACTTAACAGTTATAGCGACTCGCCTAACGCCAGGAGTCTCAATACTACTACTACTACTATACTACTATACTACTACTAAATAATAATAATAATAATAATAATATAATAGTAAATGAATTTTTTTTTCCGAATACTATCTGAGTATGAATATCTTTTCAATAGTAACTTAATATTCGATTCATATGCGTTTCGTCTTTAAAAAGCACAATCACAACGTCTAAATAAAACTCGTGACTACTCAATGCGGGTATTGAATCAATTCCCCAGATATATATTTATCTAACCCCTCCGCAGCTGGAGGGATACGACAGAAGATCAATTTAAAAAAAATAACTGAGTATAGCTGATTTCAATTCAGAGTCTTTCATCTCCTAGACTGGCTACCTACCCAATGCTAAAGAACCAAGTCTGTCCTACTATTTACTCCTAGCTAAAGAATCACAGACGTTTTCAAGTCTTCCTCAATGACATTATCGTGAAATGATTAGAGCATAAATCTAACAAATAATGTCTGGTTTTTGCAGATTGACTCACAAATTCAGGCCCTGTGTCAGACAATATGTCTTCTATTTTTAGTTCATCCAGTATTTGAAATCGTGTTGCTGATTCCATTTCCTACGATTCAAACAATTACACTAAGCGCACCTCCAGATGTATTTTGAATACATTATCCATTACGCTCACCTTTTCTAAGCGAATATGTTGAATATATTCCACGAAACGCATTCATTTTTGCATTGTCTCGTCCTTTGTGATGTAAAATGAACTTTGAATATTAATGATATTCTCAATGTCTGGATGCGAATACGGAGCCGACATATCAATCCAAACTGATTGATCCATCGTTGGATTGGATATTATGAATATTTGATGCAACGTGAGTGGTTTCATAAATTGTAATCTTCTGACAATCCATTTCAACAGATATTGAGAACATTTTGATGAATAGAAAGTGGGAAATTCTTTCCGCATTTAACATCCACTTTCGTTTTCGAAAAAAGTAACCCCTTTATTTCACTCTAAATCTCACCGAGAAAAAAAATCAAATATCTAGGATATTGCTTTACATCTTTTATCATGAAGATCAAATATAAGATGCCAGCAAAGAATTTTTAAATTCTTTGAAGAATTCCTTAAGAACGAAGAATAAATGGAAAGTAACCAAGGAAAAATTGATGCAATAAGTAAAGTTTCTATGACATATTTTACTTTTATTTATTTTTTAATTTTATTTTTGATAACCCAAGAATTTATGTTAAGTAACCAGATATGTTACTTTATTTGAAGTTTGTATTGAAGAAATCTTTAATGATAAATATGAATGTCAGTGTGTCACATTTTTCAACTAGACGCTGAGAGGCCATACGCCAACATATCATACTATTCTGGAATAAAGCCGAATCCATGAGAAAATTAAAAACATTTCAGGCCATTTCTAAAATTTTAGATTGTCAATTTAATTATTGCGATTTTTCGGTGATTTTTGCCTGATATTTTACGAAGAATATTTTTCGTACGATAACAATTTAAATATATACTCAGTGCATTAATAGGCCGAATGACCAATCAAGGGTTCTCGGCAAGAATAAACTTAATTACCACACAACATGGTGGATTTTAAACTAGTATTTAATAAATGTATTATCTCATGGAATAATAAATAATTGATATTTGCTATTGTTAAATTATACTGGCCTAAGAACATAAATCTAGATACACTCTGTGTGGACCGAAGTCACTTAACTAGTAATGGTTACAAGTCAAGTTTTTTACACGGCGAGATGATTTGAAGATTTATTTTAATAGATTCGAAAACTGTTTACTCGTCAAGATTACATTTACGTATATACCTGACGAAAGGAGCTTTAGTCAAGACTAGTATTACTGTAATGGATTCAATACCAGCTAAAGTCCCCAATATTCTATCTTGTACCAGACTTAGATAAACTTAATAAATACATAGAAAACTTCGCTGCAAAATCAATGATTAGATCCTAAATCTAACAAATAATTTCTGGTTTTAGTAGAATGACTCACAATTTCAGCCTTGTGTCAGACAAGGCTACACTTGGTAAATATCTAGAGCGCTTTTATGCAAAGGCGAGTATGAAATCTCAAGAAGGACTATTATTATTATTATTTGTTTCTTATCTCACTTTAAGAATCTAGTTGTTTTCTATCTTCTCACACCAAACTTTAACAAAACAAAGTTCCCATACATCCAACTTTGATAATAATATGTCTCCTATCTTTAGTTCATCCATAATTGTTGTTACTCTCCTCAAAACAATTCTAGAGGATCAGAAACTTCCAAAAAATTACCGCCCTGTCGGCTGGGGCAGAAAAATACAGCGACAGCACCTCTGCAGAGTGGTAGAATCTTCCAAATAGGGCCAACTGTTGGTAGGATATAGTGACCCATGATGCTTAAGGACGGAATCCTGGTGACTGAGCAATTAATGACATACAACACTCCACGTTTGCCCTTCAGGAATGTTCTTCATTATTGATTTTATCTTTTTATTTAATTTTTCCCATATTTCATTAACATTCAGAGTATTAGAACTGTAAACCCAGTTAATATTATCTTCCTTTTCCAATAAACTAAATCTTCAGTTACCTTGGACTAGATTTGTTGCTTATTGTGTATATATTAAAAATCCGCTTTCACTTTAACTTCTTTCTCAATACATGCATGATCAAACATACGCAATGGAGGGATTAAACTTACATTTCTATTAAACATTAATTATTTGAAAAACATGATTCAATATAGCTTTCTCTAATCTATATTTCACTTGTTTACATCAAGTATATTTTTCAACGAACCTTTACAATATTTTTTGTAAACAGATCAAAATATTCGTTTTATCATCTGAATTGTTGAATAATTGAAATCCCCGACCATCATAATATTTTCAGATTTTTGAGATGTAAAAAAAATTGTTTTTTGTTGAATAACGAAGTTTTGATATAGTATGTATTTACGGATCTTCAAAATTGTACAAAGAAGATGATTATAAACTATTAAAACCATTGAATGAGGTACTTATTCAATGGTTGAGCAAAGAAGATGATTATAAACTGTTAAACCATTGAATGAGGTACTTATTCAATGGTTGAGCAAAGAAGATGATTATAAACTGTTAAAACCATTGAATGAGGTACTTATTCAATGGTTGAGCAAAGAAGATGATTATAAACTGTTAAAACCATTGAATGAGGTACTTATTCAATGGTTGAGCAAAGAAGATGATTATAAACTGTTAAACCATTGAATGAGGTACTTATTCAATGGTTGAGCAAGAAGATGATTATAAACTGTTAAAACCATTGAATGAGGTACTTATTCAATGGTTGAGCAAAGAAGATGATTATAAACTGCTAAAACCATTTGAATGTGGTACTTATTCAATGGTTGAGCAAAGAAGATGATTAAAAACTGTTAAAACCATTGAATGAGGTACTTATTCAATGGTTGAGCAAAGAAGATGATTATAAACTGTTAAACCATTGAATAAGGTACTTATTCAATAGTTGAGCAAAGAAGATGATTATAAACTGTTAAAACCATTGAATAAGGTACTTATTCAATGGTTTTAACAGTTTATAATCATCTTCCTCGCTCAATTTTGGAGATCCGTAAATACATACTATATCAAAAAGTTCGTTATCGAACAAAAAACAATTATTCTTAAAGACAAATATGTTTTTTTTTGTTCGAGTCAATTCAATTCAGCTATTTTTGTCCATTAATTTGTATTATTTTTTCATATCCGCGTATTGATTGGAGATTTGCTATTTCTACTTCCATTTCTTTTACTTTTTTCGCAGACAAATATTTTTCTATTTGACAAATTATTTTATATATACATTTGTTTTAGTTATTTTGTTTCTTAACGAATCAGCGTTCGTATTAAACTTTTTCAAATTTCCTCCATCTTCATTTATTAATCTGAATTTTCATTTATATTAATAGCTTTACAATTGTTTTGATTTTCAGTTTTATCATTGTTAATATGTTCTTTTTGTTTTTTTTGTTTTTTTCTTATCTCTCATTTTACTTTTTTCAAATGCAGCTTCTCTTTGTGTTCTGGTCAAGTCTGGTTGAATCGGTATATTTTCTTTTTTGTCTTCGATTTGTCTATCAAGTCTGTACAAATTTGGAATGTTTTTCATGCCTTCACGTGAGCATTATTAATCTGCTCTATTATTTATTTTTCAAGGCATTATTATTATTATTATTATTATTATTATTATTATTATTATTATTATTATTATTATTATTATTATTATTTACTCCTTTTGAGTTTTCACATCAGTGTTAGCTGATGGTCTTTCACTGGAGTCTGAGTGACAGCAAGTCTCCTTAAGTCTCCAGGACTCTTCTGAGTATTCTGGCAGATTGCAGCAGTGCAGTGTTCTGAATGGTTTCAATCCTTCCTCTGATATCCAAACTTTCCAAGCCCTTTTCTAATCCTTTTGGGACTGTTCCAAGTGCACCAACTACAATTGGTATCACTTTCACTTTCATATTCCATAATTTTTTCAGTTCTCTGACAAGGTCCAGATATTTGTCAATTTTTTCATTTTCCTTTAACTTCACCCCGTGATCCGCTGGCACTGCAAAATCCACCAGTTGACAAGTTCTTTCTTTTTTGTTAATCAACACTAGGTCTGGTCTTCTTGCTGGGATAAGGTGATCCGTTTTAATTTCAAAGTCCCAGAGAATTTTGTGCGTTTCGTTCTCAAGAACAGATTCTGGTTTATGCATATACCATTTTGTTGTGTGGTCAAAATTTAATTTCTTGCATAATTCCCAGTGGATCACCTTCCCAACCCAGTCGTGTCTAGTTTTGTATTCTCGTTGTGCTAGTTTGCTACATTCGCAGAGTATATGGTTAACAGTCTCATCTCTATTACCGCAAAGTCTACATTTACTATTTTGTTGGGTCTTATCAATTTTCGCTTTGATGTAGTTTGTCCTTATGGCATTATTTTGTGCAGCAATTATAAATTATAAATTATTATTATTATTATTAATATTATTATTATTATTATTATTATTATTATAAGATTTTCCCACCTGCCGTAGTTGGTGGTTCACTGAAGGCTGAGTGACAGCAAGTCTACTCAGGTTTCCTGGACTCTACTGACTAATCTAACCAATCCCGACAGTGGAGTAGTTTGGATAGTGTCGATTATTCCTCTGATTTCCGATTCACCCAAATTTTTTCCAGAGCGTTGGAAACCATTTCAAAGGCATTCATTTATTATTATTATTATTATTATTATTATTATTATTATTATTATTATTATTTCTCCTTCTTATGTATGTCTCTGGTAAGTTTAGTCAATATCTATACACTGTTGAAATAATTTAATTTGAATAAATAATTGAAACATCACAACTTAGTGTAACGTTTATTGTCGTAGGAATCGGCCACCCTAGTTCACATCTCAGACGAGTCTGTATGTGATTCATTTTGTGCTTATGCCATTGAGAAATGCATAAATCCATCTGTTATTCCCCGTAGCTCTCTGGTTGAACTTGGTTTAAAAAATTGACCTGTGTGTCACATCCTGCACATCGCGGAAAGTTTGGATAAATACATACATGAAATATGAGATAGTAAGATATTAAGCAAAAGTTTTCCTTAACAAGGCCTGAGTCAGTCTGTCCTAATGAATCAAAGGTGAGAGGAGAATCGATCGATTAGTACCTTCTCCAAGAGGAAAAGGGCAAAGTGAAATGCAAAACGTCGCGTCCAGAATTCGAAGTCGGCTCGCCGATTCCGATTTCCTACACCGTTACCACTTTACGCCACATGCCTTCCTTCAACACAGGGTTTTGTTAATAAAACTAGTTTCGCAGACTTAATACTTTAGTGAGTATACTGTTGTAAGGATGGTTTAAAGTTCAACATACTTTGGATACAAATAACTCCGACAAAGGTTAATAGACAAACATTTAATAACACAGCACATGGATAACAGTAGAATACACGTTCATAATAAGGTAAACAGAGTTACACAAATAAAGATAGACACATTCATGAAAGATACAGAGTATAACATAAAAGAGTACAGACATGAGACTAGCGATAGTCTATGCTGTAAAGAACTTACAGTAATGTAAGGGGGGCGGAGCCCCACAAGAGGGTTTAGATAGAATCTACCCCATGTGGCTCGTAGTTGGTGAAACCGGCAAAGAGAGAGCGAAGGTTTTGAAACCGGCGCTTTTATACTGGTGCCCTAGCGGGCATCATCAAACTAAAAGGGGCAGACAACTCCACCAGGCGAATACAAACAAACGCTACACTGTCTTTTCAGTAGGGATTAGAATAGGCTTAGTATACCCAGACGGTTTGAAACACCGTTAAAATCAATAAATCAATATAGTGAATATTCATCCTCATCATCATGTTGCGCAATTAGCAGGGATATTCATGACAGTCTCTTGCCAACCTTCTCTACCACTCATTGGTCCTCTGCTCAGCATCCAGTATCCGAGAAATTACGACTTCGGATTTCCAAACGACTGATAATCTGTTTATTGCAGACCATGCCTTCCCTATTCGTGCATTCACATCGCTTTCTGTGGATGAGATATTACTACCTGGGTACGTACATGTTTCTATTTGTTTTATAGACTTACTGTCGAGTGTAGAAATGCCACCTTTCTTTTAAAATGTTTTGTGAGTATAAAAGTTCTGTGAGTATAAAGTTAGCTTAGATGTGGCTCAAGCTCATATTGTTGTATACCCTTTTCTTAATTCTTACTTCTGGTCGTATTTTCTTCTGGCCGGCTTTGGTTCTATCTTCTAACATCTTGGTCTGGGTCTGGAATATTCTAAGGTCTGGACTTTCTTGGGGACTTTGGGTCTGGTCTTCTATGGGGATTTCTCGTTATCAGAAGCCCTGTGTCATTGTTAGTTTTTAGATAATAAAACACAAGACTTCGGTTTACTTTTGATCTTATTTTATTGTTAATCCCCAAACCAGACGCCTGCGCAGATCCTTACATCCTACGAGCTCGGCTCCTACTTGCTAACTGCCTTAAACTTACTATCCTTAAACCGGAAGACAGGGTCTTCCATGCCTTCTGGTTCTCACGATTTATCCCCGGAAGGCAAGGTGAGAGTGAGATCAAGCGTCGTCACTCACTCTCAAGGCCATCAGCTGCACTAATCGCCATTATGTTTCTACACTACCTTATATAAGTATTAAGGATCCAATAATTATGTAACAATATGTATAGGACATCCAATGAGAATCGAAACCGTTAACAATAGTCTGCTAATCTAGCTTGCTAACCCTAAGCGCAGTGTATATAACGATAAAAAAGTAAGTAAAGTAAAGTCGTCAGGGCAGCCTAATGTCGGTATCAGCCTGACAGCGAGGGAGTCTATTCCCTTCACTAGCACTAGACCAAGGAGATTATTCTAGCATCTGAGGTGGAGTGCCACATCTACCATCAGCTTCTCTATTTACCGCACATATCCCTGTGCTACTCATACGCTGAGTTGGCGAGGGCCGGTATGTTGAGAATTTTACATATAATGTGTGTGCTAGATCCTTGCTCTTACTTATAGACTAGGCGAGATCATGTGATCTATTCCTTGGCCAATCACTGGCAGTACTCTGAGGCTGATACAATACTTAACCCCCCTACTGGTCATAATTACTACAGCGTTCATTGACGACGGACATAGGATTAAATCACTGGACCTTTATCAATATGCAGGATAGGACTTATACGCTTACCAAAGGATCACCAAAGGATTCCATATATAGGACTTTCTTTAAGCCCTTTTCAATTGACCAAGGATGGCACTTCAAAACTTTACACGGTATCGAACTAGGAACCTTGTGATTCCTAGCCGAAAGCTCTACCGATTGTCAGGACAACAGTAAAAAAGAAAAAAACTAAATAATACAAAATAAACCGGTATATTTTGCGTTGACCATACTCGAATGGGATATAAGCCTTAATAAACCATAAGTTAAATCGCAAAACTTTTAATCATGTTTACCGGCTACAGAGTGTGCCGTTTAGATACGAGTAGAGAAACACACAGAAGAACCCTGGCTACCGATAATGACGCGGTCGGGTGTTAAAGATTAAAGATTATATGTGATAATGTAAAGACATTAACACGTAGAAAACTCGAGAAATTTTCACAAATCATAAGTATTGATAGCAGACGCTTAATAGACCAATCTCCACCTACTTGATGAACATAAATCATTGGCACTAACGTGGTACCGAGATAAGCAAAACGTTGCCAAAATTGGAGAAACCGTAATTTTCCAAGAAATTTTGACGACGTTCGAACAAATACTTTCTCCTTAACTTTAGAATGTTGTCTCCTCTTTCTTATACGGTATACCACGAAACACGGGAGAATTGAAATTGACCATAATACTCGTGTTTAGCATTTTATTCTCGAAGAACATTACTCGTATTTATTCCCATTTGTCCAATTTTGTGTCATTACTTTTATAAAAGGGGATATAATCAGCATATCTGAAACCCCGCTGGCACGATACTTATATTAACTAGCAAGAATATGTCCTTCCGTGCGCAAGTATTTAAGTTTTAATGCAATGAATTAGAAATACTAATGAAACTTAATAAGAATGCAGATAAAATGATTTAAATCTCAAGGAAGGCAGTCTCCATTTTCATTGCGTCTATCACATTGTTATTTAGTGAAAATGTACATACAGGGAGAATGAGTTTGTTTGCATGCAATGCATTGTTCCTGTTGTATATATTACAAGCAGAAGACATGACAAAAGCAAATAATAAAAATATGGATTCATCTTATGAGTGGGTCTCTTATAGAAAATCCACAATTGTCAACACACATTAATCGAAGGTTCCTCTACAGAATTTACCATTGCTATAATACAATTATGATTGGACTCATTTTTAGGATGCTGTTTATGGAAGGAAAAATAAGAATTTTTTTTCTTTAACAGATGTTTCCTTTTCTGATCAGTAAAATCAGTTTTTTTCTTCAGTTTTTATGGCAGAGTGTAGTTACAATTGTTGATTTACATAATCGAAAAATAGAACAACTTTGAAACTAACTGTTCCATCATTTTTCATCACTCCTGTCTTTCATTGATAAATTTTCTTAATTTAACTATTTAATTAAATCAGGAATTAAAGGATAAAATTTCAGTTATTTCTTTTTGTTAATGGATTTCTTTTAATATTTATCGCCGAGAATTTGACTCATGATTATGAGAATAAACCTACCAATTAGAAATCAATAATACCAATCAAATATTTATTCAAATCAAATTTTAAAGATCAATATGCAAATTAGCCTTCCATTAACACTGTAAACTGCTATTTTATTGTATATATAAATACAATTACATACTACTAATATGTAGCTCCGACCAGCTCCAGGAGTCCAGTGGCTTCGGCTCTGGATCTTTACAAGATAATAGCGTCGATCCCAGGGGGCTATCCTCCAGACAATACCTGCCCCCTTGATTTAAAGGGGCAGGGCTGGGCGCGCAACTCTTGAGGGGGAATGCCGACAGGATCAACGCAATTTTTCCACCTACCACCATGAGCTTCGGCTTGTGGGTGGGCTCACATAAAAATGTTCTTGTGTCAAGCCCTCATAAGTGGTATGGGAGGCAAATACCTGTAGATAAGGCCAACAATATTGAATGTGAAACCAATTTTATCATAAAAATAAAATCCTGGAGAATGTGACGTAATAACTAAGGGAAGTGGGACTTGGTTACTGATATAGTTTCGGTTACAGACACACAGACTGACAATCTCCATTATAATAAGATAAGATATAATTACTTTATGTTATTATTATTTTAAATAAATCAGTTTGATAACCTAAAGTTTTCCGCCCCTGTCAGCTGGAACTATAGAATACGCCGACTGCCCCTCTTCAGAAAGGTAAAATCCCCTAATGGGGTCACTTGTGATCATGGGTGGCGACACGCAATGCTTACGGACGGAATCCTGGTGGCTGTGTATCCATGACATTCAACACTCCACTTTCGGTCTTAGGCTAAACGAGCAGTCGGAGAGGCCTTCTCCAATCGGCTGGTCACGTCAAACCCTCGCACTTATATAATTTTCCAGAATATATGGCCCTTAAGGAAAACCCCCAAATATTTTTATCAATATATGTACTAGAGGTGGTGACTGAGGGCCTTACTCTCCGAGTATGAAGTTATACTGCATCAATTAGTTCCAATTCTTGAGCTCTGAAGAGCGGGGTGTTACCCTTCATCGTCATTACCCCCATGAAATAACCCAAGGTTTAATGTACCGTTAAATCCAACCAATCAACCAGCCATAAATTTTTCTGAAAAATATCTTAGAAAAATTAAAACCTAATAATTTTATAACTACTTTAGAAAATCGTCAACACACGTGTCACACTGTTGTCATAATTAAAGTTGTTTATTCGGTAGAGCGTTCGGCTAGAAACCACAAGGTTCCTAGTTCGATACCGCCCTCGCCAACTCAGCGTATGAGTAGCACAGGAATCTGTGCGGTAAAGTAAGGACTGATGGTAGGTGTGGCGCTTCACCTCAGACGCTAAAATAACCTCCTTGGTCTAGCGCTAGTAAAAGGGGGAAATACCCCTCGCTGATTGGATGATGCCGACTTTAGGCCACCCCGATGACAGGCGGTTACTTCATAGCTTGAGCTTGTGTCAAATCTCACTCGTAATGTAAAAGTTTGGACCATATGACCTTAAGGCACCCCTTTTTGATCTCGATTAAGAAAGGACATGTTTTTCATTTACACCGTCAATATCCGGTTGTTTGTTAGGGGTTAGAGTATGGGGTTAGGGTTAGGGTTAGAGGTTAGTTTTATAATTTAATAAAAATCTAAAAATCGTCTGTTAAAACAACCGGATATTGACGATGTATATGAAAAACATGTCCTTTCTTAATAGTGATCAAAGGGGTGCCTTAAGGTCATATGGCCCTAAAGTTTGAGTAAATGCATACATGAAATATGACATAATAAGAAGTAACTGAGGAGATTATCAATTGCTCAATCGCATCGTAATTGAGTTATTAATGTGAATCAAAAGTTTTCCCAGTTTTAATTAACTGAGAGTACAATTGAGAACATCTCTTGTGGGCCCGTGTATGTTTTAAGCTTATATAATGCTCTCAGTATTATACCATTCAATTATCCTAGTTCTTTGCCATTCCGAAAGTCTAAGAGTGATGGATTATATGGAGTATTAGATGAGCTTCAAAGGTAGAAAGAGATTTCTAGATTAGTAAATCACACAACAAAATGGTATATGCATAAACCAGAATCTGTTCTTGAGAACGAAACGCACAAAATTCTCTGGGACTTTTGAAATTAAAACGGATCACCTTATCCCAGCAAGAAGACTAGACCTAGTGTTGATTAACAAAAAAGAAAGAACTGGTGATTTTGCAGTGCCAGCGGATCACAGGGTGAAGTTAAAGGAAAATGAAAAAATTGACAAATATCTGGACCTTGCCAGAGAACTGAAAAAGTTATGGAATATGAAAGTGAAAGTTATACCAATTGTAGTTGGTGCACTTGGAACAGTCCCAAAAGGATTAGAAAAGGGTTTGGAAAGTTTTGGATATCAGAGGAAGGTTGAAACCATTCAGAACACTGCACTGCTGCAATCTGCCAGAATACTCAGAAGAGTCCTGGAGACCTGAGGAGACTTGCTGTCACTCAGACTCCAGTGAAAGACCATCAGCTAACACTGATGTGAAAACTCAAATAATAATCTGGAAATCAGAGAAATAATTGAGATCATTGTGACTACTGCATTGCTGCAATCGGCTAGAATACTTGTAGCGAGATGGAAGGTCCTGAGTTTTGCAGGACTACTATTAGAAAAGGAGGAAGAAGAAATAAGAGTGAGTAAAGGCTTAAAAAAAGTGATGAACATAAAACAGGTTGTCGTGAGTTTGACCGGGGCGTGACCCCCGCCCTCCGAATGGAGAATTGAAAGCCAGCCGGAAGTTTCGGGTGTTGACCGGAATCGAAAGTCACGTGGTGACGTGCAACGACGAAGAAAAATACCGGCCTCTTTTTGCTTTCGAGGGCTAGGGGAACGGACCGGCCTCTGGTCCCCAGGGTGGAATAGAGTAATTTAACAGTGTTCTCTCTCTCTCTCTCTTTGACTCTGCTTTCCTCCTCTCCGAACAGAGCCCACGAGACGAGCCTGGAAATAAAAGCTAAGCTGTTTGTGACGATATATTTCTCGCGTTGTACTTGTGTGGAACACATCATTTCTGATGATGGCACTTCGAAGTGCCGAAAGTACTCGGGACCTGAAGTTTGGCGGACTAATCCACGAATTCCGCCCAAATATTAAAAAGTTGGCCAGAAAACTTGAAAAGATCAAAAATAAAAATGTTAAACAGGAGATGTGTCTTTTATTTAATTCAAGATGCATATATATATATATATATATATATATATATATATATATATATATATATATATACAAGATGTGTATAAAAAGTATTAAGATTTTTTTGTACTTTTTGACACACATTGTATTCTGAAAAAATAACATTCCATTCATTCTTCATTTCTATCTCGGTAAATACAGCTTTAAACTTTGACACACCTTGTATTCTGAAAAAAATTAATGAATTGAATGTTATCTTTCTAAGAATACAAGCTGTGTCAAAAAGTACAAAAAATCTCGGTCCTTTTTTTTGACACACTTTGTATATATATATATATATATATATGGGGGTAAATGTACTACATGAAATGAATTATCAAGATATTTATTTGATATAAGAGTTTTGTACTTCATATTTTCAATTATTTATTTAAAGGGACAATATTTTTTCCCCTGGCGAAATAGATATCTGAATTATTTGTAATGGAAATCGTAATATTAATAGAAGTGTAGCCAAAGATCGTCTTGAGATTATGTTTCCCAACTCAAATATCAGCGATTGTATCTTTGTTTTATATGCTTATGAATCTTGTACAGATTCCGCTATCAAGTTTTCTATCTAAAAACCTTGTCTGTTGTAAAATGTTTTATAATGAACGTCACTTTTTGATTATTTTTCTTTTCGTCTTTTTCTAGTTGCCGTTTTCGTCTGAGATCATTTTATGCCTTGAAGTTTAGGAATTTCTTACCAAAGAAATACAGTTAAAATTACGTATTTCTTTAATATTCATCATCATCATGTCGTGCAGGCAGCACGGATATCCATGACAATCTCTCGCCAACCTTCCCTATCATTCATCGCCCCAGTGAGTTCTTCCTCGCTGCAGCCAGCATCTTGACATAGCTGGTCGATGTAGGTCCTTGCTGGGCGGCCCACACTGGCATGTCAATGTGTTGGCTTCCACAGGAGAACATCACTTATGAGTTCGTCCTTGCTTCTCCAGCAGTGCCCTGCATGCCTAGTCCGTCTCACTCGGATGGTCTGTGAGATAGGGGGCAGGTGACCATACAGCTGCTCCCTTGTGGGATGCTGTTTCCACGACTTGTTCAGAACTGCTCGCAGCATTCTTGTGCAGTTCGAAATATTAGTTGAATCATTCTCATGCTTCAAAAACTCCCAGTATATCTCTATATCTTTTGGAGGTGCGTGGTCTAATGCTTAGAGTCATAGGAAATGGACTCGTCGACCCGAGTTCAATTCCAGGACGAAGCTGTTTGAATTTCATATAGCGCTAATACCCTTGGGAAAGGTATGAATCCAATTATCCCTCCAGCTATGGATAAATAGCAGGGCAGACTGGGCTCTTTAACCCTAGCTAGGTAACCAGTCTAGGAGAAGGAAAACTCTGAATTCAAACCTGTTAAACCCGCTTAAGAAATTGATGTTGTGTCACATCCTGCTCGTGTTATTTTCTTTGGCAAATAGATATATCTAAATATCTATATCTATATCTATATATATATATATATATATATATATATATATATATATGCGTGTGTGTGTGTGTATGTGTGTGTGTGTACACTTCTTTGTGTGTGTAAATGTGTGTGTGTGTGTGTCTGTGGAGTTTTATTTATGTGGTCAATTGTATGTGTGTTTGCACCTTTTGTTTCTACATACACACATTTACATACACATAGAAAACACAGACATATATATCTATTTACATACACGTATCTCCCAGACACATATCTATATTTAGAGAAAGAGAGATACAGACAGACAGACAGACAGACAGAGACAGAGCTACTCTATGATTAACCAGAGCCGATCATGAGAACGGATAGAAATTTAATTTTTGGTTGGATGACCGAACGAGACAGATGCAAATATGGCGTTTTCTGTCCATAGGCCAATTATTAAATTGTTTATATTTAATTCTTTAAAAAAAATTTCATGCTTTATTATTAGGCTTTATTATTACTTTTTTACACATGGTTATATGATATCAAGTATTAATCTCTAATGCAAATAATTTGCAAACAGATAATGGTTTTCTATATTGAAAGGTCTAATCATTGTCTGAAAACATAGATATTATACTTACTTTAATTGAATAACAGTAAAAGTAAAACTTCGTTTGAGTCAGGGATTTATAAAACTCCTTGTATGAATATATGTTTACACCTACAAGAGCATAATGTGTGGTTGTACAGTGTGAATTTGAAGATCCCAAATAGAATCCTCCCTTACAACCAGTCATTTGGATTACCTTACATACACACACAACTCTCACACACACACACACACACACACACACACACACACGCACACACACACGCACACACACACACACGCACGCACACACACACACACACACACACACACACGCACACACACACAATATTTTATTTACTTCTTACTAGTATATTCTTTCTTGTCAGTTTATAACATATTGAAAATAAAAGAAAAAATGCATCCTTCTAAATAATCAATATTTGATTAAAACTTCTTTTTTCTTCTTTTTTTTTTTCCAATATATTTTTTTTCAGTGTCTATTCTCATATGATATATTTCGGAATAATTTTCATGTTTTCTGGGGTTTTTTTATAAAGTTTTTTGGGTCTTTCCTAATTTCTCTCCAGCCATTGGCTTTTGAATGTCAAAATAAGAAGCAAAGTAATGAAATCTCAAACTCGATGAGTGGCTCCCAGTTTTTTCATAACTTCACCTGCATGATGAGTTAGCTTTTTAATATAGAATGCCATGAAACATCTATTTGAAACATAGAACGGAACCTAACAGGTACTACCAATCTGGGGTATAGTGGTTCAGAAAGTAAGGAATATTCCACACTCCTTAGAGCTCTAGAATAGTGGTTCGAAACCTAACAGGTACTACCAATCTGGGTCATAGTGTTTCAGAAATCTAACAGGTACTACCAATCTGGGTCATAGTGGTTCAGAAAGTAAAGAATATTCCACACTCCTTAGAGCTCTAGAATAGTGGTTCGAAACCTAACAGGTACTACCAATCTGGGTCATAGTGTTTCAGAAACCTAACAGGTACTACCAATCTGGGTCATAGTGGTTCAGAAACCTAGCAGGTACACCAATCTGGGTCATAGTGGTTCAGAAACCTAACAGGTACTACCAATCTGGGTCATAGTGTTTCAGAAACCTAACAGGTACTACCAATCTGGGTCATAGTGGTTCAGAAACCTAACAGGTACCACCAATCTGGGTCAGTGGTTCAGAAAGTAAGGAATATTCCACACTCCTTAGAGCTCTAGAATTGGAGCATCACCACCAAATACAATTTAGTGTTATACCCAGGAAGCCCCATTTTTTTTGGCGTATTATGCCTCTGAGATGATATAGTTAACGTATTCTAAGCCTCGCCGACATTTGATGGGTCGGTTTAGCTCAGCCGATAGATCACCTTACTCGGAATCACAAACATCTGGGTTCGATACTAGTCCTTATCAACTCAGCTCATGAGTAGCACAGCTTACATCGGTGCCACAAAATGAGGAACTGATGGTGGGTATTATGGAAAAACAATATCATTGTTCTAGCGCCTGTGTAAAGAGCATATACTGTCCGGCTGATACCGTCAATGGGCCACCCCACTGACTTTAATTTACTATTCCTCTGAGACGATATACTTAGCATATTCTAAGCCCCACCGAGTTTTAATGGGGCTTATACTGTTTAAGGCGTTAGAAATTGATTTCCTGAATTCTTTTTATAGTTTGCCCCTTATTGAGGAATTCGACCGGGTGTCATAGAGGAACTATTATGGAAAGTGTACGGTAACATAATTTACATGGTGAATCTCACCTCACACTCTAACACAAGACGGGTAGTAGAGATTTGCATGTTATCAGGAGTATCCCGAAACTGCACTCATATTTGTCACATATTGTGACATGTCAGTTCGTGACTTTTGCCAATGCACAGATATATGCGTTGATAGTTAAATGGTTCAGGGTTTGGATTCATATTATTTACCGTCAAATCACAATGAAAGCCCTGGTTCCCGCTAGATAAGCACAGTTAAGCAGCTCTGAGCCTGTTCGATAATTGGGTGACTACTTAAGCAATGACAGGCACTGTAAGCAATCTGAGTCATTAGTTTATCAAAAATGTTTTGATTCGGCATTAAATGACCCGGAAAGTGCTGTAAAAACAAACAACATCTGTTTCTGACAATGGTGAAGCCACTTCATATTCTCCATAGATGTGAAAATACTTTCCTCTCAACCTCTCCTCCAAAAAAAAAAAAAAAAAAGAACAATGTTAGAGATGTCTTAAAAGTGTCATTGATGATTGATTAGTTTTCTCTTAATGGTGCAGTCAACCAAGTAAAGTCCGTTGTTTTCTAGTTCAATCTGAACTTTTGGAAACGGTTATGGGTCAGCATTTTAACACTTCTTTATTTCTAAATGTATTAAAAGAATCCTAATTAAAAAAGAATCTTTAAAAACATCAACTATTCAACATAAGTTTAAACTAGTGGGAAAAGTGTTATTGGGTTTTCAAATGGAATTATTTATCTCAAAATGGCACCAAGACAAACCAATATTTCGCGACGCTCCAGTGAGGAACTGATTCATTTGATTGAGACATATAAATATCGAATATTAGCCTAGAAAGTCACCCATTAATTCTTCTGACTGACAACGCATAAGATAAATAGATAGATAGTGATAACAAAAAAGCTAAAATTATATGAGAAAACAATTTTTTAATGTATGATTTGTCAAAGAAATGAGTTTCATAGAAATTATGAAGTATAAAATGTTTACAGAAACATAAAGATATCAATAAAAAGTGTTGTATAAAAATGTATATATATATATATATATATATATATATATATATATATATATATTAAATTATTATTATTGTTGGAGAATTGATTATAGAGGGCTCAATTACTTATGTAAGAGCTTTATTTATTTATTTATTTATTCATAATTATAAAGTCACTCCTACCATTGGTTTCTGAATAACACTTTTTCGGTGTTATTCGTCTTCAGAGGCGTTTGACTTTTGAAAAAAAAATTTTAAATCACCATACGAACAATGACGACAAATAATGATGCCGTTGAATGACGTAACCAAAATGCAGGAGCGATTAACGGATCGCGTGGACACGTGCCGGGAGTTTAAAATTGTCCATTTTTTTCCAAAAGTCAAACGCCTCTGAAGACGAATAACACCGAAAAAGTGTTATTCAGAAACCAATGGTAGGAGCGACTTTATAATTATAAATAAATAAATAAATAAATATATATATATATATGTCTCGTTTAGGAAGCTTGTGAACTCGTCGACGCTGCAAACTCTCCACACCACTTGCAAGTGTTGTTGACATCCATTTGACTCACCACACATTTCCGTTAATTGGCGATGAATTGGTTTAATGAATTTTGCGTCAAGAAAACGTATAACCTGACGGTAGCATCAATTAGAAATTCCATCAGAACCAAATGACATGCCAAGACTGAGGGTGGCAACAAGACACGTGCAGAGGCAGGTGCATGCACAACAAACACAACAGGATTGTGAATAGCCACAATAACAATTTCTCTGCGTCCCCAAAACTTTGGAGACGTTACTTTTGGGATTCCTCTCAGACATTTATACTTTAAATAGCGAGTTGTTTCCCCAAATGCTTTTCAAATTTGAGATCATTTGGTCGATAATTAGTCAAGTAATTGGGCTTTGAAATTATATCAATTCTTTCTGAACCCCCCCCCCAAAAAAAAAGAAAAAAACACTGTATATTGCAAATGAAATGGACGCCCGTGGTTTAATGGCTGGAGTCGTAGGAAATGGACTCGTCGACCCGAGTTCAAATACTAAACGAGGTTGTCTACATTTCACATAATGCTAAAACCCTTATGAAAGGTATGCATCGGCCTGCTCTTCCTCCAGCTATGGGTAAAGAGCAGGACAGACTGGCTTCTTTAACCTTAGTTAAGCAACCAGTCTAGGAGAAAGAAAACTCTGAATTCAAATCTGTTAAACTCTGCCTAAAGAAATCCTTGTGTCACATCCTACTCGCGGTTGGTAAATATGTAAATGGCAAATGATATCATATTCATTTAAACACTCAGTATTTGAACTTATAATCCCTAAGAAATTATAAAAAGCCTACTACTAAAAGAATTGGTGTGGAACAAAACAAATAAGTAGGAATGTGTTGATTTTGAATGGCCCTCTGAGAGAAGCCATCCGCCTCTGGCACAGCCTCTCATACCCAATCAGTTGTTCTAGGGAATTTTTACTGCCACTGGTTTTCGTAAAAAGGGATGCGTGACGCTTCTTTACTGATGTCATTAAGTTTATTTAATAAACACCGTGAAACTGTACAATGAAAAACAAATAATATTCAATAGAAGGATAACAGCAAATACTTTTCAAAGAAATAGAAAACCCGATGCAAAGAAATGGGAGAGCTGCTTACCGTGATGCCTGTCCTGATCGGCGGCGTAAACTAAATGGATTCGTATGTGAGTTCCCCTTAACACTTTCTGATTATGGATTCGTAGACCGCAGAAACTAATGGTCAGCACAAAATGAAAGTTATAAAACCCACTTAACTACTCTGAATTGGATATTGTGGTTGTAGTTAATGTTATAAACAATAAATATATAAAAATAAGATACAAATAACTGGTCAGTTTAGCGACAATTACAGGAATTTATCAATAAATTTAGAATTCCTTCAAATTTGGAGATGTTTCCTATATTTATATTATAGAATCGTATTGTTGCACAAGTTGAATTTTAACGAAACACTAGAAAAAGAAGAACTACACAAGAATACTGCTCGCTGTTTTGAAATAACATCTCATCCAACAAACAATCAAAGTAAGATGAGCAGGGCCTGCTGAGCACTGCTGGAGAAGTAAGGACGAACTACACATGGGTGTACTACACATGGATGTACTACAGTGCTGGAGAAGTAAGGACGAACTACACATGGATGTACTACACATGGATACACCAGCCATCGTACTTGGTAAGTAGTCGGGACGGTACCCACCTAGTATGATTGCCGCTGAAGACGGATCGTGACAGAGAGGGATCGTGACAGCGAGGGAATCCCGATTACGACTAGAAGGTTCCTGATTACGACAAGAAAGATCCCGAGTCCTCAAACCCCATCTCAAACATTCAGAGAAATAGAGAGGGAATCATTGATGATGTTGATGATGATGATGATGATACAAAATACGGAGTTGTTTTTTTAAAATATGGAAGGCATGAAGAAAACAATTTTTATTTCTGTATCAATTCCCCCACATAACATATTTAATTGATTTTGAAAAATGATGTGACATGATATTTTTGACATTAATGAACAGATATTTCCATAGAGGTAAACATTTTGCTTGCCTTTTTAAAACAAAATATCACATAAAGGGAATATTGCTTTTTTAGACAACTTTTTAGATTTATGTTTTTAAGTATGCTGTCAGTAAAAGAGAAAAACATTCACGAATATTAATTTTTTTTATCCATTTAACACCTCTTGCTTATTTCTTTTTTTTTCATTGTAACGTATTAAGATTTTGAAATTGACACTTCTTGCTTATATTTTTTTATTTACTCTGATAGACTAGATTTTCTTATTTAATTCTAATTGGCCCGTATGTTTGGGGTGAAAGTCTACATGCGTTATAAACATAGCAGGCATAATCCTCAAGCATATCTTAAAAGGGGAGATACGTGGTGTTGTGGTTAAAGTGTCGGATTACGACATCGTAATGAGCGAGTTAGAACTATTAGGTCCACCTTCAGACTAATAACCTTAGGAAAGGTGTTGCATAGCCTTCTTTACCGGCACTAAATATCTATATGTTATATACTTCTCTTACTTCTTACTCTGTCGTCTATTCTTCTGGCCTGGTATATCTTCTAAGGTCTCGTCTGGTCTTCTATTGAGGATTCCGTGTCTGGTTTCTGTTGGGGATCATTCCTTATCAGAAGCCCTGTGTCATTGTTGGTTTTTAGTAATAAACACAAGACTACGATTTACGATGATGTTACTTTATTCGTAGACACCCAGACCAGACAATCACGCAGTGAGACTCACATCTTGCTAGCTTGGTTTCTAACTTCTAACTCTCTAACTGTAACTCTGAGTTGCTTACACCTTAAACCGGAAGGGGCTTCTATCGGGGTTCCGTTTCTCACGGTTTATCCCCAGAACGCAAGGTGAGATCGAGGTCAAGCGCTGTCACTCACCCTCAAGGCCATCAGCTGCACTAATATGATTTCTACACTACTGTCATAATCATTAGGTATCTAATGATTATGTAACAAAGGTATGGAAACATTTATCCCCCTATTTATGAATTAAATAGTACCACTACTGTTCTTCTACAAGGATGGATTTGGCATTTTGATAACTCACGAAGGTTGATATGTCATTAAACAATGAAACCAAACCATATACTAAAACACGGGGGCGCGTAGCTAATTGTTACTGTGGTGGGAAATGGACACAGTGAGACGAGTTCAAATCGTGGACGCGGCTGTTGGCATTCCTCATAGCGCTAATACAATTACGAAATGTATGAATCCAATCATTGGTATATAGTAGGGCAGACTGGAATTTTAAAATATGGTTAGGCAAGAAAGGTCACCCGTAATTCAAACCTGTTAAAGCCCGAGTGAGGAGGAGTGGTGTATATATATATATATATATATATATATATATATATATATATATATATATATATATACTAGCAAATATATGCACCCTCCGGGTGCAAGTATTTAAGTTTTCATATAATAAAATATCATATTAAATTAGAAAGGCTAATGAAACTGACTAAGAATGCAGATAAAAAGATCTGCAACAGAGGAGGTATAATCGAAAAATAGAACAACTTTGAAACTAACTATTCCATCATTTTCCATTACTCCCCTCTTTCATTGGTAAATTTTCCTAATTTAACTATTTAGTTAAAATAGGAAGTAAAGGATAATATTACAGTTATTTCTTCCTGTAAATAAATTTCTTTTAAGATTTATCCACGAGATTTTTGTTTATATTTCTTAAGATAAAACCAAACAATTAGAAATCAATAATACCAAGCACATATTTATTAAAATAAATTTTAAATATCAATATGCAAATTAACCTTCTCGTTCAAACTGTAAACCGCTATTTTGTTGTATATATAAATACAATTGCATGTTATTAGAACGTAGATATGGTCAACAGTATTAATAATGTAATACAATTTTTATTAATAACTGAAGGTTTAAAAGAATGAAATCATGGAGAATTTGACGTAAATAATTAAGGGAATTGTGACTTGAGTAGTAATATAGTTTCGGTTACAGACAGAAAAACACACAATCTCCATTATAATAAGATATATATATATATATTGCCTATACAAGTCGGCTTAATGAGACCAATGTAGTATACAGATTTAAATGTCCCTTAGGAGATTGCAGTCTTCCGAAAATGAAAATACCTACATCGGTTTTACCTGAACGACATTGTCACGGCGTCTAACTCTCCATTTAACAGAAAATAGCTCCATTTCACAACACCCAAAATTACATTCATGCCCCCACTCTAGTTGCCGAGGTGTCCTGGCGGAAAATACACACATTCTGCACAAAGAAAAAAATAAACAAAAACACCAAATCCTAGAAGCTTTATACATAAAACAAACCATCCTTAAACCAAAATTAATTTCCAATGCAGTACACACATTTTAAAATCCCTATAGCACCTTTCCCATAAATTCTCTTCCTTCCTTCCAGCCTCCACATCCATTAATATATATATATATATATATATATATATATATATATATATATATATATGAGAGTAAGTAAATAAACAATGTGTTTATTTGATATGGCTTTTAGCCGACAATTTTGCTGATGAGACCTAATAGGTCGAAATGTACATTCAGGGATTGACATTTTCTCGATTTGTTTAGCCATACATTTGAACATATATGCTCGCTTAAATTCATTAATTATTAACTAATTAATTTTCAAAATTAGGTATGACTTCAATTAAGCACATATCCTCCAATATATATATATATATATATATATATATATATATATATATATATATATATATAGAGAGAGAGAGAGAGGGGGGGAGTGGGCTAGAAAGAAGTACAACGTTTTCTTTCGAAGCTCTGTGAAGAAACGTTCAACCTAGGTTCAGATCTTTGTAGCTTTGGACCTTATTACTCTGGCCGATATTCTGCCAGTATGGATATTTATTTTTGTAGTTTATATCTCACAGTGGAAAGCAGGCAAATTTAGTTTAGGATGCACAAGGGTTTTCCAGTTATTTGTGCATCCCTCACCTTCACCGAGAATGTGCTGAGCTGGCAAGGGATGTCCAGGACGAGATCAGCATCTCAGTGGGCGCAGTGACTAGCCGGGAGTATTTCGGGTATACATCCGGCCTCGGAGTTTGTCATATATAATATATGTCATATATATATATATATATATATATATATATATATATATATATATATATATATAAGGTGTGTCGAAAAAGTATCGAGATTTTTTGTACTTTTTGACACACCTTGTATTCTGAAAAAATTAACGTTCCATTCATTGTTCCTTTCTATCTTGGTAAATACAGCTTCAAAATCGGCACTTTTATGACACACCTTGTAGTGAAAAAAATTAACGTTCCATTCATTGTTCATTTCTATCTGGGTAAATACAGCTTCAAACTCGGCACTTTTATGACACACCTTGTAGTGAAAAACAAATTAACGTTGCATTCATTGTTCATTTCTATCTTGTAAATACAGCTTCAAACTCGGCACTTTTATGACACACCTTGTAGTGAAAAAAATTAACGTTCCATTCATTGTTCATTTCTATCTTGGTAAATACAGCTTCAAACTCGGCACTTTTATGACACACCTTGTAGTGAAAAAGAATTAACGTTCCATTCATTGTTCATTTCTATCTTGGTAAATACAGCTTCAAACTCGGCACTTTTATGACACACCTTGTAGTGAAAAAGAATTAACGTTCCATTCATTGTTCATTTCTATCTTGGTAAATACAGCTTCAAACTCGGCACTTTTATGACACACCTTGTAGTGAAAAAAATTAACGTTCCATTCATTGTTCATTTCTATCTTGGTAAATACAGCTTCAAACTCGGCACTTTTATGACACACCTTGTAGTGAAAAAAAATTAACGTTGCATTCATTGTTCATTTCTATCTTGTAAATACAGCTTCAAACTCGGCACTTTTATGACACACCTTGTAGTGAAAAAAAATTAACGTTGCATTCATTGTTTATTTCTATCTTAGTAAATACAGCTTCAAACTCGGCACTTTTATGACACACCTTGAACACTAAAACTCGGTAAATTGCAATAAACATTATTATCCTTCTGATCTCCATATTTCCGAAACGGTGCATTTATAGGACTGTTCCCCTAAAAAACAATTGCAATATTTAGAAATTAAGCTTGTTGATTTTTTTTTCTTTTCCCGAATTTGAATGCCCTGTATATATAGCTTGACTGATAAGCAGATGTCTGGCGAATCTTCCTGCCAAGAGTTACGTCAACATTTCTCGTCATATTAAGGTTTATCGTCACCGAACACAAACAGAAATGCCAGTTATTAGTAAAAATAATTGATCATTAATATCTAAGAATTTGCAACAATATAAAGTCTCTTAAGGATGGAGACGTATTGCGTTCAGTGAAAGTAGGGAATATGATCAGATGGTTAGATATGACCCCCTGAATGTTGGCATTCGTAAACTAATTGTTTTCCCATCACGCCTCGCCTATTCTTGTAACCTAATGGAAGAAACTCGTAAAAGAAAAGTCTGTGAACCCCCGAAGTTATTTAACAGACCCACAAAGATCGGTATATATATATATATATATGGAATATATGTATTTATATATTGTTTTAATGTTCTTATTTTTCTAACATTAATATTCCATATGATATAAGACATATCTATAATAACTTTTCGTTCACAGCTTATTCACGTTAAAGCATGCGCCATTATATGTTCTTCGCCTTCCATTTTTGCACATGTATTGATCACGTCAATGGCTTTTCGTAAACAAACGCTCATATGAAAATTAACGGTTAACAGCATCAGATTCACACAACCACTATACACTTAACATCTGTCATTTTGTTCCTCACCTAACAGTGTCCTGAAGATGGTATAAAATACCGAAATACTTAAGTATTGACACTAAAAATTGTTTCCTGATCGTAACATCCTGTGTTTGTTATATTTTTAAAATATTTTCTTTTCATATTGTCAGATTAATTTCCTCATTGTATTTCCATATATATATATATATATAGAGAGTAAACTACAGACACGTGTTTCGAGGTATCACCTCTCATCAGTGCAGTTATACAATTTTTAGCAGCTGCCTCTGGCCGGGTTCTTTTTCTCCCTAGACCGGTTTGCCTTACCATGGTTAAATAATCCAGTCTGCCCTACTATTTATCCATAGCTGGAGGTAGAGCAGGATTCATACCTTTCCCAAGAGGTATTAGCGCTAAGTGAAATACAATTACCACGTCCAGGATTTGAACTCAGGGCAACGAGTATAATATAGTATAATATATAATATAATATAATATATGATAATAATAGTAATAATGGATCTGTGGGACTAACTTTAAAACAAAACCCTCTACCCAGGCGATACCGAGTAGTCGCTGCTAGTAGTGGTATAAAGGGCACAAAAGCAAAGTTTGAAAGGAATAATTGCCATTTTCTATGCTTTTACAACATAAATAAATGAAGCAGCAAAAAACATAAATTTATAGAATGCCTATAATCACAAGCTTGTGAAGCGGATGGTGTAATCGTTAAAGTCTTGGGAAATGGACTCGTTGTCCCGAGTTCAAATCCTGGACGTGGTAATTGTATTTCACTTAGCGCTAATACCCTTGGGAAAAGTATGAATCCTACTCTCCCTCCAGCTATGGATAAATAGTAGGGCAGACTGGGCTCTTTAACCTTGGTTAGGCAACCGGTCTAATAGAAGGAAAACTCTGAATTCAAAACTGATAAACGCCGCTTAAGAAATTGACCTTGTGTTACATCCTGCTCGTGCGGAGGGGTTGGTAAATATGTATATGATTGTTCCGACCGTATTATTCAAATTGTTGCAGATTGACAGTTTGTTTTGTGCGGGAAGTCGAAAAGACAAAGGAAAATTGAACTGAGAAGACAATGTCTAGGGTAGACAGAGGGTCTGGTGTGACAAAGGACTCATCTGGACAAACGCGAATTTGAACAAAGAGAAAGGACTTCCGGTCAAGGAACAAAAGAATGTGTGGGCGGTCGTCAGTACTTAAGCGGTCATCGAGGAGACCCCGGGAGACGGCGAAGAGAGCACAAGGTGTCTGACCGTCGACACGGTCGAGCGGGCAGTGATGCTCGCCCACCCCGTTCACCCCCCGATCGCCAGCCTGCAGCATTCGTAGCGCCGTTGTCCAGCTCGTCCACCCACACGCACCCACCACGAGATGAAAGAAATAAACGTTAAAAGTCTTACTACTACATATGTCTACGTGTGAATCCTTATACTCCATTACTAACACATATGACCCAGCAACAGTATATAACATGTGCGATTTTGTGGCTTGAGTCGAGTCCTATGCAACAAAATTACTCTTTTGGCAAACACCCACACCTTCTTTTTTTTATCTTACAGGTGTTTGAAGGCATTGTCTGATGATTAATTAATACAC
The DNA here is from genome assembly GCA_023376005.1 of Doryteuthis pealeii. Lineage (NCBI taxonomy): Eukaryota > Metazoa > Mollusca > Cephalopoda > Myopsida > Loliginidae > Doryteuthis > Doryteuthis pealeii. The sequence goes on from CM042144.1 coordinate 118,481,950, forward strand.
TTGAAGTTAAGAAAATCATTTCTTAAACAAATCATATATTTAAAAAAAAAAGCACAAATAGAGGCGTGTGATGTAATGGTTACCGTCGTAGGAACTGGACACCGCGAGACGAGTTCAAATCATGGACTTGACTGTTTGCATTCCACATAACACAAATGCCCTTGGGAAAGGTATGGATTCAACTATCCTGTACTTGAGACTAATACTCTTAGTAAAGGCATGAGCCCTCTTATCCCCCAGCGATGGATAAATAGCACCTCTGCAATTCTTCTACAAGGATGGCTTTGGTATTAAATAACCCGCGAAGGTTGATATGTCATTAAACAAAGAAACTAAACATCAGCATGTAACGTACACCAGCTTAATATAGAACAAAGAGCACTCAGTAATATACGAAGCTAAGGTTAATATATATATATATATATGAGGAAAAATGTGTAAAGAAAAGAAATGTAGATGGATAAAAATGAATTTTATCGATATCACTTTTAATCGATATCACTTACACATGTGTTTCGGTCTGTTTATCAAAATGTATACGGATTTACGTTATTATCATTATTAAAATAATCAGATGGAGTTGAAATGATGATGATGATAATAATAATAGAAAAATGCATAAAATGTTCCATACACAGATTTTGCCGACCTTCATCAGAGTAGTATTTTTTTTTCAAAAATTCTCATATTGTCGGATTCATTTCCCATTCTCACACACACACACACACACACACACCACACACACATATATATATAATATATATATATATATTATATATAATATATATATATAAGTTAAAAGAAAGGAAATGAATCCGACAATATGAGTAAGAAAAAGTGGAATGAAAACATCACACAATGCTGTTAAAGAAGAAAACAATTTATAATATAATCATAGCTGATACTGATCAATATTTCGATTTTACAAAAATCATCATCAGAGTTCATTCACTCCCGTAGTTGTTTGGGTCGGAGAGGAAAGTCAAAAATTTTTTGACTTTCCTTTAACAGCATTGTGTGATGTTTTCATTCCACCTTTTCTTACTCATATATATATATATATATATATATTGCATTATTTGGATTATTCGGACTATTTTCCTCATCTTTACTGTTATTTATACAACGTTTCTGTCGATAAGCCCTCTGGTCTTCTTCAGGTATTAGGACAAGAAGTTCCCCGAGAAATTCCTGAAGGAGACCAGAGGGCACATCAGCCGCAATGTTATACAGATAACACAACAAAGATATATATATATAATATATAATATATATATATATATTGAAATTTTGACATGCCGTGCAACCAAACAATCTTTTTCCCGTTTTAGGGGTTTAGCTCAGTCGGTAGAGCATCCGTCTAGGTTTCTGGTGCGATACTCAGCGTATGAGTAGCACAGAGATTTGTGCGGTAAAGTAAGGAGCCGATGGCATGTGTGGCGCTCCACCTCCAACGCAAAAACAATCTCCTTGGTCTAGCGCTAGTGAAAAGGGGATTGACTTCCTCGCTGGCTGGTTGATACCGACTTTAAGCCATCTTGACGTTTTACTTACTACTTTATTTGAGTTCTATTTTGTGTTCTGTTCGTTATTGACATCCTCATGTTCTTCTGTTAATTCGCGATGAATTTCAATCGTTTTGTTCCCTTTTGTGTTCAAAAACTGAATAACTGCGTGGAACTCCCATTAGCAGTATCATAAATCAGAAGCTCCGTCAGAAACTACTGACAAACAAAGACTGAGCGTAGCAGAAAGATTCACACAAATACAGGCAGTGGCGTATGAACAACAAACACAACAATGTAGTATTTAGATTATTCGGACTATTTTCCTCATCTTTGTTGTTATCTGTACAAGATTACGGCTGATGTGCCCTCTGGTCTCCTTCAGGAATTTCTCGGGGACCTTCTTGTCGTAATACCTGAAGAAGGCCAGAGGGCTTATCGACAGAAACGTTGTACAAATAACAGTAAAGATGAGGAAAATAGTCTGAATAATCCAAATAATGCAAATTATCAAGCAAAATTATCAAGCATGATATACCCTATTGACTAATGGAATGCGCCGACGGGTTACTATAAGTAACAGGGATAATTGTGGCTTGGCAGTAAGCCAATGCGAGTAAGCCAATAACTCTATTTGTCGGACGTATTTTCCACTTATCTCTATTGTACTTGTCTACTTTCTGTTAATACATTTTTACTACATTTGTTACCCGTCGTTTTGTTCTTATTTGACCCCTTAAAACCTCACAACAATTTTTAGACAATTCTGAGAAATAAAACAACACTGTTGCCAATAGCCGCACGAACAGTTTCCTTGTTTTCCCAGCGCTTTGGAGACCTTATTTTGGTGATTACAATTTCTCTAATAGGGGAAAAAAACTTAAACCATTTAGACATAAATACTGTTACTCATAAACCCCAAACAATTAATCTATTACTCAGATGCACACCCAACAAAACAAAATCTTTCTTCGATGCAGGTGTATACCAAATCTGATGTGAGCAATGTGATAAAGTATACATCGGCGTAACATCTAGAAATTAAAAAAATGGATTTACAAACACTCAAAAGAACTCAAGTTCGGAAATACATTGAATTCCTTAATCACACATAATATGTTGACTAATATATATATATATATATATATATATATATATATATATATATATATAAACATTCTTATGAGTACTTTGTCAAGGTTAAAGTTCCTTAATTAGTGTAAGATGTGTAAGTGATGATAAGCCGGAAGGCAATCCTTAGAAAAGTAGCATATTTATGAGAATTAAATATCCAATTAAGGAACTTAAGAAGATGGTGAGAGAGAGAGAGAGAGAGAGAGAGAGAGAGAGAGAGAGAGAGAGAGAGAGAGAGAGAGAGAGAGGGGTTACAGTTTCATTATAGGATTACCTAGAGGCCATTCTGTCCCTTAGGAACGTGTGGCCATGGGTCAATTGAAACAATTTCCCTAAACCCCACTGTTCATACTACGACAATATCAGGTAACGTTCGAAGCTAATAATTGGAAATATTTGTGAATTAATCAGTCACAAAGATAGTAAATAAGATGTTTCCAAAGGAGGTTACTTACTTTTGAATTGTCCTGTTGTTGTATTAACTGTAGATCTTCTTAATCCTTTTTATGCCTCTTGTTTAAGACCTGAGGTGAAGTCAACAATATCTGTCTCCCCATACATTTATATATATATATATATATATATATATATATATTAACAATGGAAAAGGAGTAACCTACTCGAGTTTCATCGATTGATTCTTCAGGGTTACTTTAAATTAATCGAGTTTTCGATTAATCTTAGGTGTTATAAACATGCCCGTTGGAATGGGACTTAACTTTAGTAGAGGAACGCTTATTTACATTTTCGTAGATCAGGAACGGTTTTTTTTTTATTGGATTAAAAATTTAGATTAATTTATGGGAATTATTTTTTCAATTATTATTTAATAAAAGATATGTTATGGGTCGTATTAATAGTTAAAAGGTGAAAAGTTAAAATTATTTAATAACTAGTTTAATTTGGTTTGAGAGTATTTAAAAAAAAAAGTTAATACTTATACATATACAAATATATATATAAGAGTTTCATAATTTGCTTGAAGCATTGTGTATTATTAGGAGGTTGATTTAGAAGGCTATCACAATGCAGTTTGGAATAAATAAAAAATAATAATACGGTAACAATGGTGTTGTGTGTTGACCTGTATTTTTTTATTCTTTCTTGAATTTTCGAGGTAATACCTCTTTATCAAAAGAATTGAACTAAAGCAGTCCAGCTATGGCATTTCTTCCCAAATTTTTTTTTTAAATGATGTTATTTTTTTAAATAACTGTATTCTCGTGTGAGCGTGAATGCGTTTATTTTTGTTTGTACGTGTGTGTATGTAGTAATGCGCGTGACATTGGAAATGCGTGTTGGTTGTGACGTTAAGACTGTATCCTAGCGCGGGATGTGTGCGAATGAAAAAGCGTATTTGTGTTTTGTGGCTATGGTGATGTATAATATTTCGTGTTGGATGTAAAATCAATTTAATCATTTATTATTATTATTATTATTATTATTATTATTATTATTATTATTAAAATTAATATTATCATATTTATTTGTTTATTTACTCATTTATTTGGGAAGAAATGCCATAGCTGGACTGCTTCAGTTCAATTCTTTTGATAAAGAGGTATTACCTCGAAAATTCAAGAAAGAATAAAAAATACAGGTCAACACACAACACCATTGTTACCGTATTATTATTTTTTATTTATTCCAAACTGCATTGTGATAGCCTTCTAAATCAACCTCCTAACCAATATATATATATATATATATATATATATATATATATATATATATATATATATATATATATATATATATATATATATCGAGGAAACAAAATGTCTTCCTGACAGCATGCACAACATGGGAGGAATCAAATCACTGACTGTTGACCCTCATCTATTGTTCACGATAGGAGAGTCCAGCAAACATATATATATATATATATATATATATATATATATATATATATATATATATATATGCTGGACTCTCCTATCGTGAACAATAGATGAGGGTCAACAGTGAGTGATTTGATTCCTCCCATGTTGTGCATGCTGTCAGGAAGACATTTTGTGTTTCCTCGAGTGTGACAGCAGCCCAGCCCCGCTTCGAGCCATGAAGCCACACTTACAAACGAAATGCTCCAAGGCAGGAGTTAAATGTTTTTTTTGTTTCTCTATGCTTCAGTCTATCTTTTTCAAAGCTCTTTAGTCTAGCGAAACATGTCTTACCCATTCCTTCGGATCCGATGCTAGTCCTTCTCAAGCACTCAGGTAAATATCAAGGCGTTCCAAATTGTCCTTCAATTTGTCTTTGTAGCGTAAGAGAGGACATTCAATAGAACGGTTAGCATTTGGTAATTGTCCGTATAAAATCTTTTTTGGAAGCCTGTTCTCATTCATTCTGATAATGTGACCAGCCTACCTAAGCTGAACCGTGGCTAGTAGGATGTCGATACCAGCAATGTTACACCTTTTTAATATTGTGCTATTTCTTACTCTAGCATCCCATTTTATACGTGTTAACAATTCAAACAAATAACAACCTCGTCAAGGATTCTATCTGTATGTATTTACCAACCCTCCACACGAGCAGGATGCGACACAAGGTCAATTTTTATGCGGGATTTACAGGTTTAAATTCAGAGTTTTCCTTCTCTTAGACTAGTTACTGTATCAACGTTGAGGAGTAGCGCTAATACCCCTAGGAAAGGTATGGATCCAACTATTCTCTCTCCAGCTATGGATAAATAGCAGTGCAGACTGGGCTCTTTAACCATGGTTAGGCAACCAGTCTAGGAGAAGGAAAACTCTGAATTCAGACCTCTTAAATCTTCGCATGGGGTGGTCACAACCAGAAGAGGCTCAGGCCTACATAGTGATTTATTTCTATTTAAAAAAAATATTTACTCATATCTAGAGGGAGACTAGTTGGATTCATGCATTTACCAAGGGTATTAGTGCCATATGAAATGCAACCAAGCGCGTCCAGGAGTTGAACTCGTGTCGTCGTGTCCATTTCCTTCGACAAACAACCATTACATCACGGTCACCTGCTAATCTAATCGCCGATTTTATTTGTATGCCAATAACTGTTACGCTAAGAGCATCTCTTTTTAGGAGGTAATGACAAACGGTTGTCAATTGAATGATCATTTCTTTCTTTTGTTCTTATTCTCATGTTAGAATTCATTTCTGATGACTCGGTTCTTTTCAGAGAACAATAAAACGACAGAATCGTTAAAGAATCCAAGAGACACACCGATAAGGTATCTCACAGCGAAAATTAATCGATGGTTGGCAGAACTTGGTAAATATATCAGGCCGGAATCCAGAGATACTCTATCCCCCGTCTCATTTTAGAAAACTTCTACTTAATTCCGAAGTAAGAAGGGAAGTGTCGAAACAAACAGGAATTTCTGACCGGAAATAATGGCAGAACAATGCCTTTGCTTGGGTGGATCCCCGCTCTGCGACTGGTGGAAAAAACACGGCCAATTTTGCTTTGGAAAAGGTCACGGGAAAATTGACCTAAGCTTTAGTAGTCTACCACATGCTGAATTGAAGAGATTTGACCAGACAAAATCGGATCGATTCCACAAGCTATGAAATGAATCAGTTGGTGACATTTGATAGATTTCAGCAGAAACCTGTTTTTCTTTATGATAAAAGTAAACGCACAAGAAACCAAGATAATATATATATATATATATATATATATATATATATATATATATATATATAACGATTTTGACCGATTTTTGCATCAGCGAGAAAGAGACCGTTACTATTGACTCTGGGTGGACGATATCCTAACTTAAATATATCTGCTTTATCACTGATATTGAGCACTATTTATTTATCGATATAACAACCTCTCTCTCTCTCTCTCTCTCTCTCTCTCTCTATATATATATATATATATATATATATATATATATATATGGAAATCAGACCTCGCTGACAAACTAAAGTGAAAATTCTTCCAAGCCATAGTAGTTTCAGTGTTACTGTACGGCTGCACTACCTGGACTCTAACAAAGCGCCTAGAGAATAAGTTGGGCGGGACTTGCACGAAAATGCTGCGTGCAATATCAAGGACGTGGAAACAACACCCCACGAGAACAGAAATGTATGGCCACCAGCTCCTATCACACATACTATCCGTATGAAGCGAACAAGAAACGCTGGGCACTGCTGGAGAAGCAAGGATGAGCTCATAAGTGACGTTCTCTTGTGGAAGCCATCACATGGGCACGCCAGAGTAGGTCACCCAGCAAATACGTACATAGATAAACTCTGTGCGGATGCTGAGTGCTGGCAGAGGATCTCCCAGGAGCAATGAGTAATAGGGATGGATGGTGAGATTGTTATGGATATCCGTGCTGACAGCACGATAGGATGATGATGATGATGATGATGATATATAAAGATGGAGAGACAAAGAGAGAAAGAAAAGAAACCGACAGAATCAGGATAATGAATATTTTGAAAGGAACCGAATCTATGATAGAAGTTAACTACACAGGTTTCACCGAGAAGCATCTTCACGATAAGATATATATATATATATATATATATATATATGATGTATATATATATATGAGTGTATATATATATATATACATACATATATATATATATATATATATATATATATATATATATATATTAAGACATTTGAAAATAAAAGTGTTCCAAAAATAAGATGAATTTATTATCGACGCTTAAACGTTTCGGTTTCTTTAAACCTTCATCAGGATGTATTATGGGGTGAAGAAATTGATGGATGTTTTATAGATGACAGGAGATAAAAAAAACCTTAATAATATTTTTTGTGTGTAACTGTATTTGTTCAGCGTTACACAACAAAGATTTTTTTATCTCCTGTCATCTATAAAACATCCATCAATTTCTTAACCCCATAATACATTCTGATGAAGGTTTAAAGAAACCGAAACATTTAAGCGTCGATAAATAAATTCATCTTATTTTTGGAACACTTGTTTTTTTCAAATTTCTTAATATCGTCGGATTTATTTCCATATTTACTCCCATATACATATATATATATATATATATATATATATATATATATATATATATATATATATATATATATGAATAAGATTAATGAAAAAACAAAAAATGTTTACAACTGAAATAGGCTCATCAGGAGAGAAAGTGTGCAAACCGTTTCGGGGCCAAATCTCTCGACGGTTTAAAAAAGCAACACCCGGCCCATCCTCAACTAATATGAGGCCCCTTTTGCATTATAATGTATCGACCGAACGTGGGTCGGTCATCAACAAAAATAAGACGGTAAAAAAGGCCGTTAGTAAAAACAGAACGCTGCTCGTCAAACGTTGGAATTAATAAAAAAAATTGCGCTGTCTGTACTAAAAATAATATGAATTTTATTTAAAAATAAATTAATTTTATTCAAAAATAAAATTTTCATTTTCTCATTTTCTCATTTTTGATTTTGAAAATAATCAGAAGCATTATAGTAATGATTATTTTCAAAATTAAAAATGAGATTTTCAAAATTAAAAATGAGATTCATTTTATTTTTAAATAAAATTTTATTTTTAAATAAAATTCGGGTGGTCCCACATAAATAGGGCCTTGTGCCTGACCCGTACAAGTGGGGTACGTGAAAAATATCATGTAGATATGGTCAACAGTCTTAATGATGTAAAACTATTTTATTAATAATTGGGTTTTAAATAAAAAATAAAATCATGGAGAATGTGATGTAAATAACAAAGGGAATCGTGATTTGTATAGTAATATAGTTTCGGTTACAGACAGACAGACAAACACACAATCTCCATTATAATAAGAAGATATGGCACAATTCAGGATCTCTGACTGCGTTCGCTGTGATCGTGAAAGCAACGTTCTAACACTGGACTGTGAGATACTGAGCCTGTCTGATATTCTCTTGATACTCTCTGGGTGGAACTCGTCGGATTTGTCTGTATAGCTTATAACACAGCACTGGCATCCATGGTTTTTTGGCCTACCTGACGTTGTTTGATTGTCGAGGTTTTTGCGACTCGAGGGAAAATTCTTGAATCATCTGGTTACTGTAATAGAATCAACTTCACTTTCACATTTTGAACAGCAAACGTTTTGGGATGCTGCTCCCCAGTTCGAACTCGTAAAGCATACTTATCCAAATTAGACTGCACTCCACGTTCATTTGTGCGACCGCCCTGTCGTCTGGGGCGTTAGAATGCAACGACTGCACCTGCAGAGGGGTCCACCTGTTGGTCCTGGGTGGCGACCGGTGATGCTTAAGGATAGAGCCCGGGTGGATGGGCAGTTCATGACATGCAATACTCCACTTTGGCCCTATCTTGGGCTAGACGGTCGGTCGGAGAGGCCCCCTCCGATCAATCGGCTGGTCACGTCAAGCCCTAGCACCTATATGATTGCCCTAACCCTATTGCCCTTATGGCAAGCCCCAACCCCTTTTTATCATATGGGTGCTAGAAGGCGGTGGTTGCGGGTCTACATGTCCTGAGAATGATGTTAAACTCTATCTGATGGTGAGGTTCCAATTTTGGAAGTTTGGGAATGTGGAGCACCCTTTCATCACCATTGCTCCCTGGTCCACTCTGGCCCCGAATGGTAGTACCTGTTAGTGTCCCATCTATGGGTTAAGTAGAACAATGTATTTATAAAAAATTGTATTATCCATTAAGAATTGATTTATTTCAAAACTTTATCGGCATTAAATGACCCACTGAGGTTGATATGCCGTAAAATAAAACAAACCAAACCAAACCTGACTAATACCTTTGGGAAAAGTATGAACCTCCTCACCCTCAGCTATAGATTAAATGGACTGTATGACCTGTAGTCACCCCTTTTGCAATCTCGATTCATAAGGACATTCTTTTCATGTACAAAGGTAGCAAGTCCTGAATGAACCGGTTTGTTTTAAAATCTATTAGAAAATAAATGCATCCAATTATTGTGCATCTGGCTAAGGAGTATAGTAGTCTCTTTATCCCTAGTTAGGCAATCTGTCTCGGAGATAGAAAAATCTGAATCATGCTCGTACGAATGGTTGGTAAATACATACAAGAATGGCTTTGGCATTAAATAACCCACAAACGTTGATATGCCATTATACAAAGAAATATAACATTTTTGACTCAGCCTAGTATTTCAGAGATAAAGTACATTACAATCCAGTTTCAATAACCACAACTGTTAAGAGAAAATTAGATTTAATGAAAGTACCCGGATATCGATATTAATTCGATTTCGAACTGGATTGTTCTAATATGTTTCGTGGAAATTAAAATCTCTAAAACGGTTGGATTGGAGACGATAGACCTGTTTAAATGCATCAAAAATTAAATTTATTCCTCATGGGTATAATTATCAATATTAACAATTAGCAAATCCAATTATGAATTTAATTATTTTCTTTCTTTTTGAAGAAGTCTGATATTATTAACTGCATGTTTATTTCATTTGTATTTGTAAAACGAATTTATCAAAGCTTTCTTTCTCTTTTTCACTCTAACGTTTAGAAATGAAGGGACATAGCTAATACTACAAGGGTGAGTCCAAAAGTAATGCCATTTTGTTTATGACAGGTATAACTACAAAAACAGGAACCTGTATCCTACATCAACATGAAGCTGGTCCAGTGTGGATCACATCCCTACTTCTCCACATAGGTGAGTCAAAAGGTTATGCCATTTTGTTTATGACAGGTATAATTACCAACACAGGAACCTGTATCATACATCAAAATGAAGCTGGTCCTGTGTGGATCACACCCCTCATCCTCATCATGTCGCACTATTAGCACGGATATCCATGACAATCTCTCGCCAACCTTTCCTATCATTCATTTTCCCAGGGAGGTCCTCTGCGCAGCAACCTGCATCTTTGCTTAGTTGGTCAATGTAGGTCCTTGATGGGCGGCCCACACTAGCATGTCCATGTGTTGGCTTCCACAGGAGAACGTCACTAATGAGCTCATCCTTGCTTCTCCAGCAGTGCCCGGCATGCCTTGTCCGTCTCACTCGAATAGTTTGTGAGATGGGGGGCAGGTGGCCATATAGCTGTTTCCTCGTGGGGTGCTGCTTCCACGATTTATTCAGGACTGCACGCAGCATTCTTGTGCAGCTCCCGTCCAGCTTATTCTCAAGGCGCCTCGTTAGGGTCCAAGTGGTGCATCCGTACAGCAACACTGATACAACCACTGCTTGAAAGAAATGTCGCTTTAGCTTGTCAGTGATATCGGATTTTTTCTCCACATAGGTGAGTAAAAATCTATGCCATTTTGTTTAGGACAGTTATCATTACCAACACAGGAAATGTATCATACATCAAAATGAAGCTGGTCCTCTGTGGATCACATCCCCACTCCTCCACATAGTCACCGTTTCTCTCAATATCAATGTTCCACCTTCAAATGAGAGCATGTATCCTTTCCCCGTAAAATTCTGTTGACTGTTCTTTGAGCCACTTCTTCACTACAGATTTCACTTCCTCGTCACTAGGATAATGTTCTTATTGAAAGAATAAAAGATGGTTTAAGAGGCAAACATTATGCCAGTGGTGCCTAAATAATAGCTTTGGTCTAGCGCTAATGAAAAGGGGATGGACTCCCTCGCTGTCTGGCTGATACCGAATTTAAGCCACCCCGACGACTTTACTTACTTTACTTATTAGTAGTAAGTAGCAAACTCATTACAGTAGTAAAGAGCTGCGAGATTGGCCTAACGGTTTCACGGTGATGTGCTCAGGTAAAATCAACTTAAATGATCGCCGACCGTAGCGTAATGGTTAGTGAGAACGTCTTTTTATTGCAATTCGTAATCTTGGTGCCAGACAAATATGAATAATAATAAGTAACTGCAGCTGTGTCCTATTGATAGCCACAGAATTTGATATGACAAGATAATAAATATTCCATTATGTATTACTGTAAAAATTAAATAAATAAATAAGCAAGAGCCTACTACCGTTATTAAATAGACGTCTACGTACACCGAACAAATATTTCCTCTGCCCCTGGTACAATGATCACGGAATCATAATCTATTCGTCAATAATGTTCATGCCTTCAGGTCAGGGGGTGTCTCGTATCTTCTGCGCCTTAGATATAAAACGATCATCATCAGACCAAATGTAATTATTGAATTATCCATGAAACTTAAATATTAATCCAATTAAAATAATGTCTGGCTTAAAAATTAAAGTAAGAAAAAAAAAACAGGAAGTTGGGGTAGAGAAGATAATTCATTTTGTAAATCAAAATATCAGTCGATGGAGTTAAAAAAAAAGCGTAAGCATCTCAGACAAATAACCGTTTAAGATATGTCTGTCACCACCACCAGTAGATTAGGGAGGAGATAACAGAACACTTTGCTTAAATAAACAACTCTATCCGGCAAACCTCTTGATACACACAAAAAATAACCAAACAAAAAAACAGTTAAACTTCGTGATTCACATTTTGACCAATCAAAATCCAGTCCACTCCCCCTCAGTGAAGAACTAAAACAAGGAGTATTTAATCAAACCCATAAACACATTTCCCACCTGGTCTGAAGATCGCATAGGCGAGAAACTGTCAGTAACCAGATGTAAACTCCATCTCACGTTACCTCAACTCAAATATAAACACTCTGTCAATGATATTGAGAACAATCGGCTTTAGACATATAGCACCCATATTATCGATTACACACACACCTTATATATATATATATATATATATATATATATATATATATATAAATCCCTCCATACGAGCAGAATGTGACGTAATGCTAATTAGTCTTAATATTTACGCATAGCTGGAGAAGAGAGAGAGAGAGAGAGAGAGAGAGAGAGAGAGAGAGAGAGAGAGTAGTTGGATACATACCTTTCCCAAGTGTTTTATCGCTATGTGAAATGCAAACAGCCTCGTCCAGGATTTGAACTCGGCCCATTTCCTCCGACTCTAACATTTACACCACGCACCTTCAATATTCCTTCTCGCTTTCAAGTATATATATGAGAAAAGGGTAGTGTGTTTACTATAAGAGCAATACGGTCAGGACGTGAGCAGCCCATTAATCGTGTTACATAATTATTGGATCCCTAATACATCTTTAAGGTATTGTAGAAATCATTATGGCGATCTGTACAGCTGATGGCCTTGAGAGTGAGTGACAGCGTTTGACCTCACTCTGACCTTGCTTTCTGGGATAGACCGTGAGAAAGGAACCCCCATAGGAATCCCTCTTCCGGTTTAAGGATACTAAGTAAGTAAGAGTCAGTTAGAAGTTAGAAGCCAAACTAGCAAGATGTGAGTCTCACTGCGCAGATTGTCTGGTCTGGGGATCTACGAATAAAGTAACATCATCGTAAATCGAAGTCTTGTGTTTATTACTAAAAACTAACAATGACACAGGGCTTCTGATAACAAGAATCCCTAGCAATAGAAACCAGACCGGAATCCTCAATAGAAAGACCAGACGAGACCTTAGAAGATATACCAGACAAGATAGATGATAGACGATCAGAAGCAAAGCCGGCCAGAAGAATAGACACCAGAGTAAGAAGTAAGAAAGATATATAACGTTATATGATTTGGTATCGTGAAAAGACCAGTATATAACATATACCTATTTAGTGCGGTAAAGAAGGCGCTATGCAACAATCGGGGAAGGCTCGCCGACCGCTCCTCTAGCCCAAGTAAAGGCCAAAGTGGAGTGTTTAATCAGCCCTCAGAATTCCGTCCTTAAACCTCACGGTTGGCCATTCAAGGCCAACAGGGTGGCCCAATTAGTGGGGTGGCATTCGGCATATTCTAGAGCCCCAGCCGACAGTGTAAAATGACAATTATTTTAGATTTAAAACAATCTAAAATAATTGTCAGGGTAAAACCCTTTCGGCTGGGGCTCTAGAATACGCCGTATGCATCCCCCTAATTGTGTCACCCTGTTGGCCTTGAATGGCCAACCGGGAGGTTTAAGGACGGGATTCTGAGGGCTGATGCAGCAAATGATTATATTAATGCACATCCAGTTTTTACTACTTTTTTCTATAATAGTTACCAAAATACAGTTTTCTTCTGCCTTTCCATTGATATCTTAATGCTTACTCACAATTTTCTGCAATAAAGTGAATATCATGGTAGTAAAAATAGTTGTAAATTTATCTGTCTCGTAGAGGAGAAAAAGTATGATTTAATGGCGAAATTTTCGAAATATTCTGGGAAAAAATGTTTTGAAAATGCTTTCTAATTTTGCAGATATTAACGTTTTCTTGTGCTAGCTGCCAGTGTCTATAAATGAAAATTGATAGCGAATGACTGTCACAAATATAACACATTTACAAATAGCTCCAATGATATTTGCAAAATACAATATATTTTCTATTAATTCTTTTTAAGTATCAATAAACTCACATTACTAAGACGGATATTTTCGGTTGTTTCTTTGTAATTATTTCAAAGATGCAGGAGAAAAAAAAAAATTAACATATTTTTAGATTTTCATACGTTGCGCAATATAGTTCCACTCATAAACGAATAATTGTGAATATGTATTTTTCTTTTAACTTACAGTAGCGCATGAAAATCGATAAGTCTACTTTCACCACAAAATCAGTCACCAGCTTTCTACATATTGGCTGAAAATGGTCTAAAAAGAGCTAAAAAAATTGATTCTGTAGCATTGTAGAAAAAAACGCCACTGGGTCGCTACATAACAGTATTCAGTACCTTTTCTATTGTGCAAGCTGTAACATGATACGCTCGTTCCACTATTCTGAGTCCAGGTCATCAATTACCTGAGCTGGAAGTGGAGTGGTATGTGAACTCCAGTATATATATATATATACATATATATATATATATATATATATATATATGTATGTATGTGTGTGTGTGTGTGTCTGTGTATGGAGAAATGTAGAAGAAACACGGATTACAATGAATGTAAATTCATTTGTCGTAGTGTCGATGTTCGAACACACACACACACACATACATACACACACACACACGTATATATATATATATATATATATATATTGTGTGTGTGTGTGTGTATTATATATATATATATATATATATATGTGTTAGGATAGCGTGGATATGCAGTCAACGGAGTTTGATAAGTGGCAGTTGCTCTCCTATGCGATTTTCAAACCACCATGTAATGCACACACACATACCCACAAACACAGACACACAGACACACACACACACACACACATATATATATATATATATATATATATATAATACCGCAAACACTTGCTCCATCAGTAAATCACCAAGTGAGCTTGTGATAACCATATGCTATTACAATATATATATATATATATATATATATATATATATATATATATATATATTATATCTTATTATAATGGAGATTGTGTGTTTTTCTGTCTGTAACCGAAACTATATTACTACTCAAGTCACAATTCTCTTAGTTATTGACATCACATGCTCCATGATTGTATTTTTATCTTAACCTCAATTATTAATAAAATTGTCTTACATTATTAATACTGTTAACTATGTCTACATACTGACAACATGCAATTATATTTATATATACAACAAAATAGCGGTTTACAGTGTGAACGGGAAGGCTAATTTGCATATTAATATTAAAAAATCGAATTTAATAAATATGTGCTTAGTATTATTGATTTCTAACTGTTTGGTTTTATTTTAATGAATATAAGCAAAAATCTCTTCAATGAATTTTAAATGAAATCCATTAACAAAATAAAATAACTGTCATTTTATTCTTTACTTCCTCTTATAACTAAATATTTAAATTATAAAAAATAACAATGAAAGACGAGAGTGATGGAAGAGTAAGTTTCAGTTGTTCCATTTTTTATTATACTCCCTCTGTTTCAAATCTTTTATTATACTCTCTCTGTTTCAAATCTTTTTTCTGTATTCTTATTTAGTTTTATTAGCCTTTCTAATTTAATACAATATTTTATTACATTAAAACTTAAATACTTGCACCCGGAGGGTGCATATATTTGCTAGTATATATAAGTGAGTTTTAGAATTAGCTTGAAGCATTGTGTATATATTGGTTAGGAGGTTGATTTAGAAGGCTATCACAATGCAGGTGTAAAGAAAAAAATAATAATACGGTAACAATGATGATGTTTTTCATGGACACGCGCTTGACAACATACGCAAGTACAAGTACAAAAAAAAACCGCATTCACGTAAACATGCAACATGAGAATACAGTTATATAAAAAATACCATCATTTTCAAAAAAAAAAAAAAATTCATTTAAATAGAAATGCCATAACTAGACTGCTTCAGTTCCAGTGATCTTTTGAAAAAGAGATATTATCTCGAAATTCAAGAATTAAATAAATGTTAACACACAACACCATTGTTACCGTATTATTATTTTTTTCTTTACGCCTGCATTGTGATAGCCTTCTAAATCAACCTCCTAACCAATATATATATATGTATATATATATATATATATATATATATATATATATATATATATATATGATAGACGATCACGTGAAAAACGTGTGTGTACGAGTAAAAGCCGGGTCTCACGCGTCTTTT
>CM042144.1:118500630-118519995 GCA_023376005.1 Doryteuthis pealeii
AATATATGCACCCTCCGGGTGCAAGTATTTAAGTTTTGATATAATAAAATATCGTGTTAAATTAGAAAGGCTAATGAAACTGACTAAGAATTCAGATAAAAAGATCTGCAACAGAGGGGTATAATCAAAAGATAGAACAACTTTGAAAACTAACTATTCCATCATTTTCCATTACTCCCTCTTTCATTGGTAAATTTTCCTAATTTAACTATTTAGTTAATAAGGATAATATTACAGTTATTTCTTCTTGTAAATAAATTTATTTTAAGATTTATCCACGAGATTTTTGTTTATATTTCTTAAGATAAAACCAAACAATTAGAAATCAATAATACCAAGCACATATTTATTAAAATAAAATTTTAAATATCAATATGCAAATTAGCCTTCTCGTTCACACTGTAAACTGCTATTTTGTTGTATATATAAATGCAATTGCATGTTATTAGTACGTAGATATGTCAACACTATTAATAATGTAAAACAATTTTTATTAATAACTGAAGGTTAAAAGAATGAAATCATGGAGAATTTGACGTAAATAATTAAGGGAATTGTGACTTGAGTAGTAATATAGTTTCGGTTACAGACAGAAAACACACACAATCTCCATTATAATAAGATATTTTTATTTTAGTGTAATTTAAAAAAAAAAAATTATCTCAATTTATCGACGTTCAAACGTTTGTCTGTCTTTTTACTACATGTTTTTACTGCTTCGTTATGTGTTGCGATCTTACAACATTCCTCCTTACATTGAAACAACGCTTTATTTTAACCGTAACATCTCTATTAATAATGGAGATTCGGTCTCTATTTGTCTGTAACCAAAACTACATTACTGCTTATGTCACATTACTCAAAATCGTCAATAAATAGAATAAAGAACGAACTTATTTGAATTAATTTGAATCTAAATCTGAGAAACTTTATTTTATTAGAAAGAAAACATATTTATTTGAATTTTGACAGGAAAACTATGTTTATGCCTATTACTAAAAAAATATAAGATTTCAAAAATCTGTTTACACTTTTTTACGAAAGAGTGTGGCAAAAATCTTTTTACGTACTGTTGGTATTTATTTCCCCTACCCCTTTTCCAAAGGTAGTATGCGACACAAGCTCGCAAGTATGGAGAATCTAGAAAGGATCAAACTCGTCATTCAATAGTAATGGATCGGTGAGACTAGCTTGCTAACTATTACACATTGATGGGACGCCATGTGTATTATTCAACCTGTTGACCACATACAGGATGTAACAAAAAGCAACAAAGTGTGAGACATCCAGTGAGGATCGAACTCGCTATTCTGTTGTAATGAATCTGTGAAATTAGTTTGCTAATACACCACGATGGGACACCCTTGCTTATTTTCCAGTTGAGTTGTTAAGTTCTCACTATACGGTAAGTTTTAGTACCACTGGAATGACAGGCTGTAATCGATTTCTATTTTTTCCTCGGATTATTTCATTTTCAAAGGTGTGCAGTAATATGAATCTATTTTTGGGTTGCATGATGAAATATACATATATATATATATATATATATATATATATATTATATATATATCATCATTGATATTGCGTCAACTGTGATTGCATCAGGTTTTTATCACGCCCAGAGACTAATGTTCCTGACGGTTGATTAGTTGTCCTACAGCTATTAATCCAAGGTGCGCTGCATGAAAACACTGGAAAGCCTTAAAGAGAAATTACGGATAAGTAAAGAATAACGGGGTCATTCGTTTTGTTTCTATTAATCTGAAATGGAACTGCGACAGTTTGGAAAAGACTGATATTTTTATAAATGGATAGATTTCGTGAGTAACTAAGAAATTAACCTGATCTCAGCAGCGTCAAATACTGTAAATCCATCATCCGTCCTGTTAGAGGAGCGGATTCAGAATACGCTGACTGTATCCTCTGCAGAGGGATGGAATACCGCCCTACAAAGATGTGTCCTATGTACACAAAACTGCTTCTAATAGAGTGGCGGGGGGGTAACCCTTCGTTGACATTACTGTCAGTTCCACTCAGACCCCCTCGCCGTTGACAATAAAATACATGAAGTTTTCTATACTATCAAAAAAAAAAAAAAAGAAATCAAATCAAATCTCATTCATTTTATCTTATTTGGCTCCAATTCTTATCTCGCTTCAATCGTCCGATTTCTGAATTACACACGCCTCCAGCAATTCACATCGAAAAATTTGTATGGCTGAGATATTCGCTTAAGGGTGAGAATTAAATCCCTTAAGGATTTAGAGGATCCCTCAAGGTCTAAGTCTGGTAGTCTCGAAGTGTAACATGTTTCTCTTCGTGGAATATTCTTGTATAAACAAAATGCGTATATAAGATTTTAACGCTTCTGGGTCACCGTAAAAAATAATTTCTTTACAGGTAAGAAAAGATCAAAAGATAAAAGAATTTCGATGAAGGTTTTAATTTGATTTTTGTTTCTTGTTGGTTCCAATTAGATAGTTATTTCTTTGGTTTTTTTTTCTTCCATCAGCCGGAATTCTCAAGTGGTGCCGTTTTCTAGTCAGCAAGAAAGAATATTGCTTTGTCAGCATTTCAAAATCTAATTCTGGTTGAATATAATTATACCATAACCTGAGGGAAGCGAGAAAAAGAGGAAAGAAAAAATTAACACTTTTTTTACAAGAATTTTATCAACCAAATTTGTGATAGTGACAGTTATTTTCGGTTAGTGGAACACAACGTCTTGTGATGTTATCTAATTACCATTATGAAAGTTGGGACGTAAACATATACACACACACACACACACACACACACACACACATATATATATATATATATATATATATATATATGTGTGTGTGTGTGTGTGTGTATGTCTGTATAGATCTATAAATGTATCGCCATTGATTTCTGAACGTACACATGTAAACTAAAAACCTTCACAATTTATAAGAGCACCAATTTAGACAATTAAATTGGACAGATAAATTTGCAGACTATATGTGTACATCTATATAAACACGAATTACCTACAATAAAAGTATATGATTGAAAGCATGTAAATGTATATAAATGGGTTTGGATTTTGTTTGGCTTGGCTGGTTGCAGTTTACGGCATGTCAACCTGTTGAAAAATTTTCGTATGTAATGTGTGCACCAATTCCCCACCTGAATTTATAGACTAGCCTAGGTCACGTGGTTTATTCCTTCGCAAATCACTAGCCATACTGCGAGGCTGATACACTACTTAAACACTACACTGATACTGGCCATAGTTCTACTAGCACTCATTGAGGAGGGACTTACAATACTCAGGACTTTTACCAGAAGAACCAAAGGATTCTTTATCAGAGGATTACCAAGGACCCAATTCCACTGGACAAGCGCTCTTGCTTAAAGCCTATAGGATGGCCCATAAGATTGTAAGACAACCCTTTTGTTATCTTATGCAGAAAACGTATTTGTTTTATCATTCTGTTGCAGTACGGTAGATTATAAATTTGAAACAACGGTAAATCTCAATTCAAAGAGATTTTAATTTTCACTGACCTTATGGCCGTTCTCTTATTAGTAAGTTCGGTCGTGAAAGGGTGGGAGGTGAATTTGGAATTGTGGTATTTCTAGCGGTTTTCAAGGAAGCAGAGGATTCTCCATGATAGCTTTTTCTTCTGGGAATAATTGTTAAGTTGCGATGAAGAAAATCCTCGTATTTCCTACAAAAAGCAACAACGAACACAGACGAAGAACTCCCAAGGAAACCGGCCAGAAGAACGGAGATGAGATTTTAGAGCAATCATAGAGTTTCAAATAACTAATGATAATAAGTAATTTTTGGATTATTTGAACTATTGACCTCATCTTTATTGTTATCTGTACAAGGTTTCGGCCGATGGGAAGAAGACCGGAGGGCACATCGGCCGAAACGTTGTACAGATAACAATGAAGATGAGGACAATAGTCCGAATAGTCCAAATAATACTAATTATCAAGCCTCATCTCAAAAATTCAGAGAAATAAGGATAATACGTTTTCAACAATTATAACTTAAAGTAACTATTCCGAATAGTGAAATAATTTGTACACACTTCTATGTTTTCAAGTATTGCCATCAAATAAAAATAATTTTTAGATAGATCGTTATTAGAGTGTTAAAAATCCTTCAACTTCAAATCAGAGTGGACAATGAAGTAATGGTAACATACAGGTAAATCCCCAGAGCTCCGGAATTGGAGCTTCACTAATGGATCCGGTTTTGTATCATACACAGGTCACCATTTAGTAAACGTATTCTGAGGCCACTGACTGGGCAACACACACACACACACACACACACACACACACGCACGCACGCACGCACGCACACACAAACGCACACGCGCGCGCGCGCACACACACACACACACACACGTGCGCGTATTTCATTATTATTACATAAATGAAAACCTTATATTATTTCGACCTTGGTACTCTGTTCGAATTTGATTTTTGAATGCACAAGTATTACAGATCGGGTTTCCTTAAAAATATTATAACATAACATAGTATATATATATAACATTATATATATATATATATATATATATATATATATATAATATATATGTGCGTGCATGTGTGTGTGTGTGTGTGTGTTTGTGTTATAACTTTGTGCTGCTAGCTAGGGATTTCTTATCTAGAAATCTACTTTATACGGTTAAAAAAATATGTTTTCGGTCAACATCCATTAGACATTCACACACACACACACACACACGCGCACATACCCGCATATATATATATATATATATATATATATATATATATATATGTGTGTGTTGTGTGTGTGTGTATGTGTGTGTGTGTATACACATAAAATCAGATCTGACAACACTTTTCTGGAAAATATCCATATATTTTATTATCCCCACAACCACGTGTTGGATAACTGTATGTAACTTAGTAACTAAAACTTTCTTTCGTGTGTTACTCATTCGACTGTGAGACGCAAATGAGAGGGCTTCTCTAATGTGTGACTGTTGCATTCACGATAACGAAACGAGTAAAATCCTCATCTATCAGGAAGGCTCTCTTTCTTTTTTTCTTTCGTCTTGTTTTTTTTTTTTTTTTAAATCAATTCTCATTTTGATTATTTTAATCCAATCAGTTCCCATGTGGCTCACTGTGACATTCGGCTTTTCTCAAAAGAGCAGACTCACATCTATGATCTTATAGTCATTATCTATATAAATAATTGGAAAGTGTTTGTATGTCTGTCCTCTATAGACAGTCAAATTTTTTGATGAAGAACTACCAAATTTGGTATGTATACTTACTTACTAAAGCTTTTAAAGTTAAAATAATTCCTCTGCACAATTTTCAGCAGGAAATTCCATTGTTGCTAAACATAAATAATCATACAGAAATTAAATTTTCAAATTTCTAAAGAAAAATTATTTGTCTTACTAAGATAGATATTCTCATTTAATTAAACATTACTAATTTGGTTTATAGGTAATTCTTCAATGCAAAATAATTACATAGCATATTAATTCATTAAGACTAACAATCCAGATCAAAACAAAAACATGAATTGATAAATTTATTTCACTCACTTAAATTTAAAAAATTCTTCAAAACTCTGACATTTTTTATAGAACAACATGGAATTGATAAAATAATTTAGAAAATACAATTTTATAAAATTAGTAAATAGCTTTTCTGTTATATGGATCTATCATTTATAATCACAATTAACATTTGTACCCCAGCTATGTGTTAAATAGTACCACTATTGTTCTCCTACAAGGATGGCTTTGGCATTAAATAACCCACATAGAATGGTATGCCATTAAACAAAGAAATCAAACCAAACATTTGTAGCCATTTAATGTAAATTTTTGATTGACAAAAGAGAAAACAACGTAGAAACATAGTGGAAAACAAGACCAAGCAGATTTTGTAAAGTAAAAGGGATGCTGGGATAATTCCATGATGTCCTAAAAGGTGGCATATGAAAATGAATTAAGTACCGTTCCCTTAGCAGAACCGTAGTAGTAATAATAAAACTGGTAATGCTTTTGCGTTGAAATTTCTTGTAAACATTAAAAAAAAGTTATTTCATTTGTAATACAGACGGTTCTTTATTATTTCAGAGTATTGATATTTTCTTCCAATCTAAATTCTGAATGTACTTGTCGTTGGCAGCGTTTGATAACTTAGGGCCACTGTTGCATAGCGCGTCGTCACTGTACTAAATTGCAATAGTTTTATCTTCGTTGTAAGGGATGACAATAACACCAAAGTTATCCTCCAGACGTTTATTGAAATAAATTCAAGCTTCTTAACTTCGAGAGAGAGGGTCAGTTTAATTAATATATTCAGTCTTTACACTTTCGGTCCTTCGATTAAATTTCTGGGCGACAAGCTTTTTCAGTTGGTAAATATTAAGTCTAGCTTTTCTGACACCAACTACACGAGGTCCCGCTCGGCCGACCACTGACTCCGATCCCTCACTCTCTCCTCGCGTGACTGCCTCCGGGACTCTGACGACTGACCTGTCTCTTTTTATCTTCATAGCTACTCCCACGTATTTTTATCTCTTGATCTGATAACGGGCAGTTGTTAAAACTTCTTTGTTTAATAAAACCGGGAATTCATATTTCCCTTTGTACAATATATAACACCACTTTCTAAACTTTGTTACGCTCCGCACCCCCAAAAGTTATCTCTGCTACTACCCTCTCATAGGCAGTATATTCATCACTTAATATCATATGGCTGGATACATTCCGGACAGATCGGCGATAATTTTCTCAGTTTTTGAAAGACAGCACCACATCGCGGGGAAAAATCTATTACCTCGTGAGATTTTCTTACGACGAACAATTAAACTAATTGACACGAAAGCGATGAATTATTGATTTTTATTGATTGATTTTTAAAAAAAACTATTATTTAAGCTATTGTTTCTTTCTCTGAATGTTTGAGATGAGGCTTGAAGATTAGTATTATCTGCGTTATTCGGACTGTTGTCCCCATCTTCATTGTTATTTGTACAACGTTTCGGCCGATATACCCGCCGGCCTTCTTCAGGTATTTCTTGTCGGACTCGGGAACATTCTCGAACTCGGGAACCTTCTTTTCGAACTCGGGAACTTTCTTGTCGTAATCGGGTGCCATCACGGAACGTTGAACCTAACCCTTTATTTATTCCACGGGGGTATCCCGTTCTCATTCCGCTAACCATAGCTGGGGTAGGAGTTGTGTTAAATAATTATTTTTCTAACTGCTTTCACTCAGGATTGAGCTCGAGTCCGACAAGAAATACCTGAAGAAGGCCGGAGGGTATATCGGCCGAAACGTTGTACAAATAACAATGAAGATGAGGACAATAGTCCGAATAACGCAGATAATGCTTATCCTATTGCTTCTTATCATAAACAGCGTGTTACTTCCAGACTTTTTAAAAAAAGTTATTCTTTTCTTTTTCAGCGAAATCACAAAAATGATATAATCAAGCGTTGGAATTTACTATCAGCCTTTCTTCCTTACGTCTCAATATTTCATATCAGATCCAAAATCTATAGAACATAATGTTACATAATTATTGGATCCCTAATACATTTTTAAGGTATTGTAGAAATCATTATGGCGATCAGTACAGCTGATGGCCTTGAGAGTGAGTGACAGCGTTTGACCTCACTCTGACCTTGCTTTCTGAGGATAGACCGTGAGAACCGGAACCCCCATAGAAAGCCCCCTTCCGGTTTAAGGAGTAAGCAACGCAGTTTAGTCAGTTAGAACTTAGAAGCCGAGCTAGCAACATGTAAGCCTCATCTGCGCAGATTGTCTGGTTGGGGATTTGGAATAAAGTAACATCAAAGTAAATCGAAGTCTTGTGTTTATTACCTAAAAACTAACAATGACACAGGGCTTCTGATAAGAAGTGATCCCCAACAGAAACCAGACCCGGAATCCTCAATAGAAGACCAGACGAGACCTTAGAAGATATACCAGACCAAGATAGATGATAGACGATCAGAACCAAAGCCGGCCGGAAGAATAGACGACAGAGTAAGAAGTAAGAAAGGTATATAACGTTATATAGATTTGGTACTGTGAAAAGACCAGTATATAACAATAAATTACGTACGCAGTTAAACGCATGATCTATGTATTCAATTTTAAATCGGAGTTTCTATTATACGATCCAAAACAGTACGATGACATCATTTTACACAATGAAAACAACATAAGAAAAATCTAATACTCTCAAATCTCATAACAGTAGGAGAACAGGGAGGCGTCAAATAACGAAATGTTAATTATTTAATTTTCAGCTTTGCAAATCAATGGGCACAAGGGTTATTGTATCCAAGACGGAATTTCTCCACGTTTCTCTCTAAGTTATCTAGAATAATTGATAATGTCTGAAAATGTTCATGTCTATGTAATACTATTTGAAACATGAGAGTATTTAAGTTTATGTGTATACGCGTAATAAATTAGACACACTCGTATGCACAAACACCCCCCATATATATATATATATATATATATACATTTATTATATATATATATATATATATAATATATATATATATACATGTATATATAGTTACATATATATAAAGTTACATATATAAAAGTTATTATATATAAAGTTATAATTATAAAGGTAAAGTGTATATATATATATATATATATATATATATATATATATATAATATGTGTGTATGTATATGTATATATATAAATATATAAAGTTATATGTGCATATGTATGTGTGTGTATATGTGTGTGTGTGTGTGGATAAATTTGTCTATATGTATGCGAAGTTCCTCCGGTTTATCTGTTTCATTCTTACTCAATTCAAATCAATCTATTTTTGTTCATATTTGTCTTTTCCTCTAACTGCCTCTGCAGTACCCATTTGAACCATTTCTTCAGTGTGCGTGCGTGTTTTAAATTGTGTCCTAGAGCGGCCTGCAGTATAAATTTGAAAATATATTCTTCCCTCTTTTTTTTTTTTTTCTTTTAATTTCAAAACGAAACACCACAGATGATTTCTTTTCTTCTGGTGCAGGTTTATTGTTCGACTCATTACTTATCATTTATCTGCTCCATTGAGACGAACAAACCAACACTCGTGCATCACATTGCGCATTTCAAACTGGTGAGTGAGGCGGCAAAATGAAATCCAAGACTGGAAGTCGACAGGGTAAATGCGCTCATGCGAACACTCGATAATTCTCAATAAAAAGAGACCTCGTTCCCAACTCAAACATTGATCCTAACACGAATGCTCTTTTAGCTGGACATGACTCGTTCAGTATTTCCCTATACAGGATTGTAAAACATTAATAAGTTATTCTTATTTCTATAGTTTCCATATCATGTCTAATCAAAATATTTTCTGAAGAGGCTTTTGATTGCAAACCATAAACAAAATATGTTATATATTTGCATATATAAACAGTAAATAAAACACATTTAAATGGAATTCTTTTTAGATTTTATACTATGAGTAATATTCAAAATTATCCACCTCTTGTTTTATGGGAGCCTGGTATAAATGTTAAGTTATGTAAATTATTCTATATTATTATCGCCCGTAGTTTGAATTTGCAATCTACAGAAGATTGTCACTTAGAACCTTAATAATCCAACCCTTATATTCGTTGCGCTATGTGTCCAACACTTGTACTCGGTTATTATTAACAAAATAAGAACAAATGTATATCAATGGATTAAATAAAGGGTTCGGTTCGAATTTCTGCGAAGGCTCCCGATTACGACACAAATACTCCGAGTTCGACAATAAGGGTCCCGAGTTTCGATGAAAAGGCTCCAGAGTTCGACACAAGAAGGGTCCCGAGTTTGATGAAAAGGCTCCAGAGTTCGACAAGAAGGTCCCGAGTTTCGATGAAAGGCTCCAGAGTTCTCAATGAAAAGGCTCAAGAGTTCGACAAGAAGGGTCCCGAGTTTCGATGAAAAGGCTCCAGAGTTCGACAAGAAGGGGTCCCGAGTTTCGATTGAAAATACACACAGAAAGAAAGCCGGCGGGAACATCAGCCGAAACATTGTGTATATAACAATAAAGATAAAAGTTAAAAAGTCTAAATATAACAAATTATTATCATCATCAAAAATTCAGAAGAATAATAAACCATATAAGTCGAGATCGAGTAGACAGTGTAGCAATGCATTGAAAAAAGAGCTAACTTAACAGTTTTTTTCCCCGGCCAGGTGTGTTCAAAATTAAGTGATATTTGTTCCAAAAAAATAAAAACAAAAAACTGATACGGCCTGATACGCCTTGAATTAGTTGTTATGGCGTAGTCAGTGTCTGAAGCATCTTATGTTTGTATTTACCGTCACGTAACCTAAGCAACCAATGACAGGAGTCGTATTGTCACGATTCAGCCTGCAATGAATATCCTTTCTATAGTTTCTATCTTTTTCCCTTGGTTTTTTGTCAATGAAATCCATTAAGAACTGTTTCTTTTATTTATCTATCTATTTTTGAATCAAATAATTTTCAGAAGAATTAACATTTGTTTGCAATAAATTACACTAGATATATTTAACGCAAGTATAGATTTTATTTTATTGTATGGAAATGTGAACGTACTATGAACGTGATTCCCTTATATCTGGACACTAAATGATTTTCTTTATCGTTAAATCAAATCAATCAAAAAAAAAAGACATGTAATTACCCAACTCTACACGTGACCAGAATGTGATGCAACATCGATTTTTAAGCGGAGTTTAACCATTTGAATTCAGAGTTTTCTTTCTCCTAGTCCA
The DNA here is from genome assembly GCA_023376005.1 of Doryteuthis pealeii. NCBI lineage: Eukaryota > Metazoa > Mollusca > Cephalopoda > Myopsida > Loliginidae > Doryteuthis > Doryteuthis pealeii. Next base: position 118,511,407 of record CM042144.1, read on the forward strand.
GTTAGCATACCACTGTTAAAGAGCTGATTTGCACAACTATTTTACCCATAGATGGAGGGAGAATTGGATTCATACCTTTCCCAAGATTTGATATTTGAAAATTTCCGGGTTGGCGTGTCCATTTCCTACGACTTGATTTTACAACAATCTCAATAAACAGCTTGGACTGCAAAATAAAAAGGTGAGTGCGAAATGATGTTGGTGTTGAATTCCACATTGTTTTAATGCAGACTACAACTTAAAAGGTTTGCAACTTAAAATTATTCATGTGTATCCTATCGATATTTTTTAAGCTGTTAAGAAAGTATCACTTGCATGGAAACAGATAAATAAATCTTGTTATAATAGAGATTGTGTGTTAGTCTGTCTGTAACAAAAACTATATTACTACTCAAGTCACAATTCCCTTAGTTATTTACATTACATTCCTCCATTATTTTATTTTTATTTAACCTCAATTATTAATAAAATTGTTTTACATTATTAATACTGTTTACCATACCAATATACTAAGAACATACAATTGTATTTATATATACAACAAATTAGTAGTTTATAGTGGTAACAGGAAGGCACTAATTGCATATTGATATTAAAAAGTAGATTTTAATAAATATGTGTTTAATGTTATTGATTTATATTGTTTGATTTTATCTTATTGAATATGAGCAAAAATCCCAGGGATAAATCTTAAAAGAAATCCATTACCAAGAAGAAATAATTGTATTCATTCTTTAACTTCGTAATTCAACTAAATAGTCAAATTAGGAAACTTTGTCAATTAAGACGACGGAAGTGATGGAAGAGTAACTTTCTGTTGTTCTATGTTTCGATTATACTCTCCTCTGTTTCAATTCTTTATATCTGCATTCTTATTTAGTTTCATTCTTATTTAGTTTCATTCTTTCTAATTTAATATAATATTTTATAACATTAAAACTTAAATAACGGTATATATTTGCTAGGGTTTTAATGGTTAAGTGCAACCATACCGTTGATTTTTTCCGCCTGCTAGCATCGAATATAAAAACCTGATTCTACACTGACACAAGAATATAATTATTATTTTGAACACACTTTGTAGCTGGAGTCGTTGAAAGTACCTGTCACAAATAGAAGTGTCTCTTCACAACATTTTAGAAGAAAGATCAACTATGAAACTCTTTAAGACGTTCTTACAGTTTTTATTTTAAGCCTGAAGACAATTGTCGAAGATATGTTCTTCCTTACAACCCTCACGACTCTCACAATTAAAGCCAAAAACGATCAAGAAGGATATCAAAAGAAAAAAAGTGTATTGTAAGCACTTTGTTCGGTCAGTGATGGAAAAAAAAAAGGGGTGCAATAATGGAAACATAAAAATCTCAACAGTTTTACAGGGCATTATTAATCCAAAGATCATAGGAAAGTATTGATAGTGCCTAGTGTCGATAAAGGCTGTTGAATGAGAACACCCGGGTCTATGAGGGTGGTGAGGTGAAAACGGAACTAACGGATTATTAAAGTGTTTATCGGGCATTCAGAAAATCGAAAAGGGAAAAGGAATGTCAATTTTTCTTAAAAGGGACGGAGAGAAAAAAAGACAGAAAAAACACTGGGGATGTCGATTGTTAATGCAAATGTTAGTATTTTAAGCAGTGATGATGACCCGTAATGATTGGAGGACAAGAACAGACTGAATGTGAAATATTGATCATATACACAAACATATATGAGGAAGAAGGGGGTCGAATGAATCCGACTGAGATGCCGAGTTTAAACTCCAGCGAAATATACTACAAATTTTGTCTGAGTTTTGTTCTTCCATTCCTCGTATATTTACCAAAAACATATATAATATGTATATATATATTTAATTGTATATATATATAGAATATATATATATGTATATATATGTATATATAGATAGATATATGTATATATATAAATATATATATATATGTGTGTGTGGGCTGTTATGTGTGGTGTGTGTGCTGTGTGTGTGTGTGTGTGTGTGTGCGTGCGTTTGTTCTGTCTGAAGAGAGGATAACTTAAAAGAAAAACAGAAAAATCAAGTGATTCACAATTTTTAACTGTCGAGAAAAGATGAAGTAACCGAATAAGTCCCAACTAATAAAAATTAATAAAAAAAATTCCCATACATATGTGAGGGACGTATATAATATAAGATATATATATATATATATATATATATAATATATATATAGTATATTATTGGATAAAAAGAATGTCCGCTGGACATGGATTATGTTTAAAAAAATTATTTTACAGATATTTTTTAAAAACATAATGCCACATTTGCGGACTCTTTTGTTTTAAAATAAAAGTATTTAATTTTGCTTCGTTGTGCACATAAGCAATACTTAATATATAGTATATATATATATATATTATATATATAGTAGTAGTATATATATAATAAATCATAAAATTCGAAGGCAATACAATGCGTAAAAAATAAAGACAAAAAGAATGTTTTTAACACGTCTGATGATAAGCTTTGCTTTGAAATGATTAGACTATATAGAAAGCATTCTTTTGTCTTTATTTTTACGCATTGTGATTGCCTTCGAATTTATTATTTTATAAACATATGCTTAACAAATGCTGTCAAGCAAATTACAGCCAATTACTTATATATATATATATATATATATATTACTATATATATGTGTGTGTGTGTGTGTGTGATGGTGTGTGTGTGTGTGTGTGTGTTAATATGTGATGAATTAATATATATATATGGATATATATTTGTAATATATATATTATAATATATATATATATATATATATAGTAATTACAAAGTTATACTTATCCATATATATATATTAATTTATTTATATTACAACACACACACACATAAATATAATATATTATAATGTATAATATAAATAAGTATATATATGTGTATATATATATAGTATAACACTAAATGAGAAAAGAAGAAAGCAATTATGATATGAGAGAGGAAAAGAAAAGAAGGGTGTGTTGGTGAGCTAAAACGACTCAATGATAAATAAAAATATCTGTTTTCATGGGAAATGCAATGGACAGGGAGAAAAGAAAGAAAGTGTGTGGGGGGGGGAATGAAAAGAGCGAAGAGAGATAGGATAAAAGAGAGAAAAAAGTGAGTGAGAGGAGAGAAGAGAGAGGGGAGGAGGAAAGGAGTGAATATGAGTTAAAAGAAGAAAAAATTAAGGAAGCTTTTGGAATACAAATCATAGCGGTGATATATCCCACATCCCGCTAATACGCAGAATGGATTTTTTACTGTAAAAGCGACTCTGAATAATTTAGAAATACTGTGTTTTGATATGAACATCATAATCGTCATCATTCCTCATTATCATCAGGTGCGTGTCTGGTGACAGCACCTACTCCCCATTGACTCTTCCCTCCCCAGACCTGTTCCCTTAAGTCATCTTTGGATCTTAGCAGTTTTTCGCATGCCATCCAGAATCTTGCAAAGAGGATAGATGTAATGCGTGTTTGAAGGTCGCCTACATGTTTAGTGTCTCACAGGTGAACGTCAGTTATGAATTTGTCTTGATTTTCAGGATGTTTGCTATTCTATGTTCGTTTTAGTTTGGATGGTATTGTGTAATTATCTTCCCTTTTTCATCTATTTTTAGTTATGTTCATCTGAAACAGAATCGCGTATCGCTATCTGTGCGCAGTCCTATGCACTCTATTTACCCACTAACTGTTTTATAGCGAGTACGCAAGCGGTGAGTGGTCGGCCTGGTAATGAATCTCAGTGGACCATATTTCTTTGTCTTTCTTTCACTCGTCATCTGTCTTTCCTGGTCACGTATTTGTCACTACCGCTAGGTCTTGTGTGCGGCTGAAATGGACTCAGAAATAGAATGGTCCCTTGATTTAGACAATCATGTTGGTGGTCCCTGCGATACAGCTTGAATCAGGATATTTGCTGGAAACCACAGGACGAGCACATGAGAAATGTTTTTCTTATGGGCATCGCGACAGTGGATACATCAGTCTGGTCAGTGCCTGCAAAAACGATGACTATGCCATAGCAGCTTATGCGACAGACAGCCGGACCTGTGCATCAGGACATCACGAGCGATGAGTCTGATAGGCGAATAGGATGAGAGGAAAGAGTCATTGGAGATCATCGTTAACAAGCAGTCCTGAATATTTTACATTATATAAGAACTATGCATGGTTTAAGTATACTCTTAAATGCAGGAAGGTAGTATGTAATTTATATTATATTAGCATATAGGTATATTATATAATATTATCTATAGTAGTGATATATTATATACTATATATATATATAAGTAGTTTGGGAGAATAGTGTCTTAATCGAAGTCGTACCTAATTTGAAAGTTAATTATTAATGTAATAATTAATTTAGGCGGCATAGCCTTATTTTATAGAGTATAGTGAGGCTAGCGAGCATCGAGAAAAAAGCTTAATTCTCTGTATGTAAAAATGACAATTCTTATTAATAATTGAGGTTTAAATGAAAATATAAAATTCATGGAGACTGTGATGGTAATTAGCGCTGTAAGGGAATTGTGCCGCGAGAGTATTATAGATTCGGTTACACTACCAACACACAATTCCCAGTTATTAATAGTATAATATATATATATATTATATATATATATATTCTATATTAGTAATAACTTATATTAATAATGGAGATTCGTTTCCGTCTTTTGTCTGTAAATCAAAAATCCCTCACCCTTATGTCACACTACGTGTCATTAACATAGAAATAAATATCACTGCAAAAGTTTGAGCATGCATATGTTAAGACAGTCCTGCCTTGGTTTTTTTAAACAAGTTTTAACAAATACATGCCTGGGTATTATCTTTTATTATATAGTTTTTATTTATTTTAAATATATAGTTTAAAGTTATCCAGTACTAAGTTTCCCATTTCAAATTGTTTTATTTTTTACTCACTTAATAAATTTATTTGATGTTTACTCCTGTAATAAATTTGATTTACTTTACTTATGATAGGACATAACTCTCTTGATTATTAAATTTTCACCTCATCTCCCTCAGAGTCAATATTCATTTACGGTCGCCCAGAGGGCGGTTCTTTATTTTGCTAGTATATGTAATGAACATGTATTAAAAGTTCTTCTCCAGTCACACCCATTCAAACAACATCATTTGAATTCTTTACCTTTTAGTGGGACACTGCTTCCAGGATTTTGTTCAAGAGAGCATTGGAAGATCGATAAATGAATGTTTTAAAGAACAATGAACAAAGTAATTATCAATGGTCAGGAATTAGTGTAGAAACCTTAGTGAAAAGAGTAGAGGTTTTATATGTTTGATATAGATACTGGTATAATAATACAAATAAATAGTCAGTGAATCGGAATGAAATAAACTGTCGGGTTAGGAGATTAATGTCGAGTATTACACAACAAAAAAGCATCATTATATGGAAAAATGTAAATGGATGACCGAAATATCCATGTATGGTATGTAAATTAAAGCTGTGTTTTGATTTGAGTACCGTTTCTTTTTTTATATTCTTATGAGCTGTGTTGTTATTTTAAGTATTTTAATTTGACGGTTGAAATTTATTTTCCCCTGCTCAATGACCAGTTTGAAGTGACGCCTGGAATAAGAGATCGGATTGTGTCTCTTATGGCAATAGGCGTTGGCCTCTATTGCAGAGTTAATGAAGATAATATAAAACAAAAACGTATTATTTGGCACAATAAAACAACTAACTAAAATGTGTAAATGCAACCCCGTCCCCAACCACACACACGGAATGATGCTACACACACCACACACACAGCACAGCACACAGAATGATGCAAACAACACAGCACGACACACACAGAATGATGCACAATTTTTTTGGCACACACACACACAGGCACACACACGACACACGACACACACACACACACACACAGAATGATGCAGACACACGAGTACACAACAAACATACATATACACAGAATGAGCAGACACATAACACACAGACAGAAATGATGCAGATACACATCTACACAACCCCACACGAACACACAAACACAGAATGGATGAGACACACACAACACACACAGACACACACAGCATGTGCAGAGCACACACGACACAGAATGATGGCACACGCGACACACACACATCACACAGAACAATCAGAATGATGTGCCAGGACACACACCAACACAAGACAGTAGAATGATGCAGACACACTACACACACACACACACAGAATTAGCAGCACACACACACATAATGAATGCAGACAACATCTTACACACCAGCACAGAATGATGCAGACTCCTCAACACACACAGCACGACAGCAAGAGATGATGCACAGCACAGCACCATCACACAGCACACAGAATAGATGCAGACACAGCAACACACGAAGCACACACAACACACAGGTGTTCGCAGCACAGAAATGTGATGCAGGACACACACAACACACATGGCACCACACACACACCACAGCAACAGAATGAGCAACACACACACACATAATGATGGCAGACTCTCCTCACACAACACACAGCACGCACACATAATGATGCGGACCAAACTACACACACGACAGGAATGAGCGAGACACAGACACAGAGAGAGAGACGAGAGAGAGAGAGTAGAGAAGAGAGAGAGAGAGAGAAGAGAGTGAGAGTGGAGGAGGTGGGGGGAATATAACACGGCACACCACATATGCGATAAATACAGCATTAAACAGAGGAATAAATACAGAGACACACGTACAGGTATCAGATAAACACACGATATCAACAACGAGGAATAAAATACAGACCACACAGACATATGAAGAGCTTTATATTATATGTACAGCATATACGAGAACACAAAGAAATAAATGTAACACTCGTCACATACCCCTACTCAACAGAGACACACAGCACTGCTTCCCGTCCGACACACATAGGAGAAATAGCTCGCACACATACAAACACAGGTGGAAATATACAAACACGACCCACACACACAGAATTAAATTCCACCTATAATCACTCATAGATAAAACAGTTGAGGATAAAAGTAAAGTCACAGACATTCGACACAGAGAGGAATGATGTATACGCATGCAAACAGCAAACGAAATAAAGTATTACAGAACAAGACACACACACAACCCCCTCACCAACCCCTATACACACTCACTCTTCACAAACACCGTGGTCAATAGATACGAGGGTCTTGTCAAAAAAGGTAATGCCAATTTTTGTTTTAAAAACAGAGTATATTGACCCACACAGGAACAGTAGTATTATACATAAATGATGCTTGGTCCTTGCTGAAAAAGTTACATCCCTATCCTTTCTCACATTGTGCAACCGTTTATCCCGTCTCAAGAAGTCGATTGATTTCTTAGGCGGTTCAGATACGAGCATGTAGTTGGTTGTGATTGACCTGCGTCCGGGAATGACGGAAGGCTTTCTGGGCAGAGGGGAATCCAGATGGATAAGGATATGAAGAGTATATGTGACAAAGGCAAGAGGGAAAGCGGAAAGAGAGTTTATACCCGTACATAAGGAAGGCAGGGCAGAAGAGTAATGAAGTAATATGTATATCGAAATGATTGGCGCTGTTGATGTCAAGATGTCATGTGATAAGGATACAAATGTTGACTAAGGCATGTACTAATTTGAAACTGGGATGTAGAAGTTAATGATGGCAGATCAGTAATGAGAATAGTATAAGGAGTGCGTTGAGAAGCGGTGCGTGTTTATCAATATAAGACGGCCAGGCAGATTCCGAGCCGTACATGTAGAGAGCCACAGCGGACGATTCAGGCCTGAGTAGCAATCATCCTCACTGCGTGCTCCCGTCCACGCCCGAATGCATTTTCCAAGCTGGGAATTCACACAGCGTGTCGTTTTGCTGGATCGCCGCCGCTTTTTCGCACATGCGACGCTTATCCGCGATTTTTCATTGGTGGAAGCTCCTACGGCGGCTTTACGCACCGGCACACAGAGGTAAGAAAAAAGACCGGGTCCTATTTTTGTATATGAACGTAATCTGTTTATTGAAGGCCGAGTAGCAGACAACGGCTATACATACAGTATTGAGCCTTGCCATATCCGTATTCTGGGTGTCGATTGTGTTCTTTGGAGCCATCTTTTCCAACAGAACCAGCAATTGTGTTCACCGTCCTTCTGCTCAACTTTGGAGATAGATATTATTTTGCACTTACGAGACTATTCATGTATGGGCTTAACGGTCCTTCACATTGAAAATCTTAGAGAGAAAGTAAAACAGTGATTCCAGTGACGTAGGAACGAAATCCGTAGGGGAAACAAGATGGTAAAGAATGTCAATGAGATTTTAATCGGGGCAGGGATAGCATGGCTCTCAGTCAAGTTGGAACATGTTCTCTACCCTATAGATCTTTTTTAAATAGGAACTATTGCTGGATAATGTAATATTCCCTATAGTATTTTTCATTGAGCCGAATGATGATTTTCTGCCCTTTCACCCAATTGTGTTTCTTCTATCACGAAATCGGCCATTCATCTGAATCTGCGTTCCAGTACCACAAATACGTAATATGTTGCATTAAAAAGCCAACTCACTATGGCGGTTCTAA
>CM042144.1:118520095-118585095 GCA_023376005.1 Doryteuthis pealeii
AGTACCTGCTAGGTTCCGTTCTATGTTTCAAATAGATGTTTTCATTGGCCATCTATATTTAAAAAAGGGCTAACTCATCATGCAGGTGAAGTATGAAAAAAAACTGGGAGCCACTCATCGAGTTTGAGATTCATTACTTTGCTTCTTATTTTGACATTCAAAAGCAATGGCTGGAGAGAAATTAGGAAAGACCCAAAAAAACTGGATAAAAAAAAACCCCAGAAAACCATGGAAAATTATTCCGAATATATCATATGAGAATAGACACTTGAAAAAAAATATATTGGGGAAAAAAAAAAGAAGAAAAAAGAAGTTTTAATTCAAATATTGATTATTTAGAAGGATGCATTTTTTCTTTATTTTCAATATGTATAAAACTGGACAAGGAAAGAAATATACTAGTCAAGAAGTAAATAAAATATTGTGTGTCGTTGTGCGTGTGGAGTTGTGTGTGTGCGTGTGTGTGTGAGATGGCTGCGTGCTGTGTGTGTGTGTCGTGCGTGTGTGCGGGCGTGTGTGTGTGTGGTGTGTGACAGTGGTCGTGTGTGAGAGTTGTGGTGTGTATGGTAAGCGTAAATCCAAATGACTGGTTGTTAAGGGAGGATTCTATTTGGGAATCTTCAAAATTTCACACTGTTACAACCACACATTATGCTCTTGTAGGTGTAAAAACATATATCATACAAGGAAGTTTTATAAATCCCTGACTCAAACGAAGTTTTACTTTTTACTGTTATTCAATTAAAGTAAGTATAATATCTATGTTTCAGACAATTGATTAACCTATTCATATAGAAAACCATTATCTGTTTGCAAATTATTTGCATTAGAGAATTAAATACTTGATATCATTATAACCATGTGTAAAAAGTAATTAATAAAAGCCTAATAATTAAAGCATTTGGAAAATTTTTTTTAAAGAATTAAATATAAACAATTTAATAATTGGGCCTATGGACAGAAAACGCCATATTTGCATCTGTCTCGGTTCGGTCATCCAACCAAAATTAATTTCTAATCCGGTTCTCATGATCGCTCTGGTTATCATAGAGTAGCTCTGTTCTCTGTCTGCTCTGCTGCTCTGTACTGCTACTCTCTTTTTCTCTAAATATAGATATGTGTGCTGCGGAGTACGTGTATGTTAAATAGATATATATGTCTGTGTTTCTATGTGTTATGTAAATGTGTGTTACTGTAGAAAAAAGTGCAAAACACCACATACAATTGACCACATAAATTAAAACTCCACAGACACACACACACACACATTTACACACACAAAGAAGTGTACACACACACACATACACACACACACACGCATTATATAATATATATATATATAATTATATTATATATATATAGATATAGATATAGATATTTAGATTATATCTATTTAGCCAAAGAAATAACACGAGCAGGATGTGACACAACATCCAATTTTCTTAAGCAGCGGGTTTAACAGGTTTGAATTCAGGAGTTTTCCTTCTTCCTGACTTGCGTTACCTAGCTAGGGTTAAAGAGCCCAGTCTGCCCTCGCTATTTTATCCAGAGTTTCTGGAGGATAATTGCGAATTCTACCTTTCCCAAGGGGTATTAGCGCCTATATGAAATTCAAACAGGCTCGTCCTGGAATTGACTCGGCGTCGGGACCGGAGTCCATTTTCCTATGACTCTAAGCATTAGACCACGCACCTCCAAAGAGATATAGAGACTATACTGCGGAGTTTTTGAAGCATGGAATGATTCAACTAATATTTCGACTGCACCAAGAATGCTGCCGAGCAGTCATGAACAAGTCGTCGGAAACAGCATCCCACAAGGGAAGCAGCTGTATGGTCACCTGCCCCCTATCTCACAGACCATCCGACTGTTGAGACGGACTAGCATGCAGGGCACTGCTGGAGAAGCAAGGACGAACTCATAAGTGATCTTCTCCTGTGGAAAGCCAACACATTGACATGCCAGTGTGCGGCCGCCCAGCAAGGACCTACATGACCAGCTGATTGTTCAGATGCTGCTGCAGCAGGAAGGAAACTCACTGGGCGATGAATGATAGGGAAAGGTTGGCGAGAGATTGTCATGGATATCCGTAGCCTGCGCGACGACATGATTGATGATGAATATTAAAGAAATACGTAATTTAACTTATTTCAATTTGGTAAGAAATTCCTAAACTTCAAGGCATAAAATGGATCTCAGACGAAAACGGCGCAACTAGGAAAAAAGACGAAAAAGAAAAATAATCAAAAAAGTGACGTTCATTATAAAACATTTTACAAACATGACAAGGTTTTTTAGATAGGAAAACTGATAGCGGAATCTGTTACAAGATTCATAGCATATAAACAAAGATACATCCTGATATTTGAGTTGGGAAACATAATCTCAAGACGCATCTTTGCTACATTCTATTAATATTACGCATTTCCATTAACAAAATAATTTCAGATATCTATTTTCGCCAGGCGGGAAAAAATATTGTCCCTTTAAATAAATAATTGAAAATATGAAGTACAAAACTCTTATATCAAATAAAAGTATCTGATAATCATTTCATGTTAGTTACTTTACCCCAGTTATATATAATAAATATAATACAAAAGTGTGTCAAAAAAAAGGACGAGATTTTTTTGTACTTTTTGACACAGCTGTATTCTTAGAAAGATAACATTCAATTCATTAATTTTTTTCAGAATACAAGGTGTGTCAAAGTTTTAAGCTGTATTACCGAGATAGAAATGAAGCAATGAATGGAACGTTATTTTTTCAGAAATACAAGTGTGCTGTCCAAAAGTACAAAAAATCTTTAATACTTTTTTATACACATCTTGTATATATATATATATATATATATATAATATATATTATATATATATATATATATGGCATCTTTGAATTAAATAAAAGGCACCACATTCTCCTGTTTAACATTTTCTATTTTTGGATCTTTTCAGTTTTACGGCCAAGCTTTTAATATTGGGCGCGAATTCGTCGGCATTAGGTCGCCAAACTTCAGGTCCCGCAGTACCTTTCAGGCACTGTCGAAGCTATTGCCACATTCAGAAATGATGTGTTCCACACAAAAGCTACAACGCGAAGAAATATAATCGTCACAACAGCTTAGCTTTTATTTCCAGAGCTCGTCTCGTGGGCTCTGTTCGGAGAGGAGGAAAGCAGAAGTCAAAGAGAGAGAGAGAGAGAACACTGTTAAATACTCTATTCCACCCTGGGGACCAGAGGGCCAGGGTCCGTTCCCCTAGCCCTCGATAAGCAAAAAGAGGCCGGTATTTTTCTTCGTCGTTGCACGTCACCCACGTGACTTTCGATTTCCGGTAAACACCCGAAACTTCCGGCTGCTTTCAATTCTCCATTCGGAGGCGGCGGGGTCACGCCAACCGCCGTCAAACTCACGACAACCTGTTTTATGTCATTCACTTTTTTTAAGCCTTAATCACTCTTATTCTTCTTCCTCCTTTTCTAATTAGTAGTCCTCGCCAAAAACTCGGACCTTCCATCTCGCTACAAGCTATTCTAGCGATTGCAGCAATTGCAGTAGTCACAATGATCTCAATTATTTCTTTCTGATTATCAAGATTATTATTTGAGTTTTCACATCAGTGTTAGGCTGGAGGTCTTTCCTGGAGTCTGAGATAGACAGCAAGTCTCCTCAGGTCTTCACAGGACTCTTCTGTAGATCCGGCAGATTGCAAACAGTGCAGTGTTCTGAATGGTTTTCAATCCTTCCTCCGTATCCAAACTTTTTCCAAACCCTTTTTCTAATTCCTTTTGGGGACTGACTTCCAAGGATGCATACCAACTACCAATTGGTATAACTTCACTTTTCATATTCCATAACTTTTCAGTTCTCTGGCAAGGTGCCAGATATTGTGTCAATTTTTTCATTTTCCTTTAACTTCACCCTGTGCATCCGCTGGTGGCACTGCAAAATCTACCAGTTCTCTTTTTTGTAAGCAAAAACACTAGGTCTAGTCTTCTGCTCGGATAAGGTGATCCGTTTTAATTTCAAAGTCCCAGAGAATTTGATGCGTTTCGTTCTCAAGAACAGATTTATGGTTTCTATGCATATACCATTTTGTTGTGTGATTTTACTAATCTAGAAATCTCTTTTCTACCTTTGAAGCTCACTAATACTCCATATAATCCATCACTCTTAGACTTTCGGAATGGCAAAGAACTAGGATAATTGAATGGTGTATAATACTGAGAGCATTATATAAGCTTTAACATTACACGGGCCCACAAGAGATTTCTCAATTGTACTCTCAGTTAATTAAAACTGGGAATACTTTTGATTCACATTAATAACTCAATTACGATGCGATTGAGCAATTGATAATCTCCTCAGTTACTTCTTATTATGTCATATTTCATGTATGCATTTACTCAAACTTTAGGGCCATATGAACTTAAGGCACCCCTTTTTGATCACTATTAAGAAAGGACATGTTTTTCATTTACAGCGTCAATATCCGGTTGTTTTAACAGACGATTTTTAGATTTTTATTAAATTATAAAACTAACTTCTAACCTAACCCTAACCCCATACTCTAACCCCTAACAAACAACGGATATTGACGGTGTAAATGAAAAACATGTCCTTTCTTAATCGAGATCAAAAAGGGGTGCCTTAAGGTCATATGGTCCAAACTTTACATTACGAGTGAGATTTGACACAAGCTCAAGCTATGAAGTAACCGCCTGTCATCGGGGTGGCCTAAAGTCGGCATCATCCAATCAGCGAGGGAGTATTTCCCCCTTTTCACTAGCGCTAGACCAAGGAGGTTATTTTAGCGTCTGCAGGTGAAGCGCCACACCTACCATCAGTGCCTTACTTTACCGCACAGATTCCTGTGCTACTCATACGCTGAGTTGGCGAGGGCGGGTATCGAACTAGGAACCTTGTGGTTTCTAGCCTAACGCTCTACCGAATAAACAACTTTAATTATGACAACCAGTGTGACACGTGTGTTGACGATTTTTCTTAAGTAATTATAAAATTATTAGGTTTTCATTTTTCTAAGAATTTTTTTTCAGAAAATTTATGGCTGGTTGATTGGTTGGATTTAACGGTACATTAAACCTTGGGTTATTTTATGGGGGTAATGACGATGAAGGGTAACACCCCGCTCTTCAGAGCTCAAGAATTGGAACTAATTGATGCAGTATAACTTCATACTCGGAAGACTAAGGCCCTCAGTCACCACCTTCTAGTACATATATGATAAAAATATTTTGGGGGTTTTCCATAAGGGCCATATATTCTGGAAAAGTATATAAGTGCGAGGGTTTGACGTGACCAGCCGATTGGAGAAGGCCTCTCCGACTGCTCGTTTAGCCTAAGACCGAAAGTGGAGTGTTGAATGTCATGGATTACACAGCCACCAGGATTCCGTCCGTAAGCATTGCGTGTCGCCACCCATGATCAACAAGTGACCCCATTAGGGGATTTTACCTTTCTGAAGAGGGGCAGTCGGCGTATTCTATAGTTCCAGCTGACAGGGCGAGAAAACTTTAGGTTATCAAACTGATTTATTTAAAATAATAATAACATAAAGTAATTATATCTTATCTCTTATTATAATGGAGATTGTCAGTCTGTGTGTCTGTAACCGAAACTATATCAGTAACCAAGTCCCACTTCCCTTAGTTATTTACGTCACATTCTCCAGGATTTTATTTTTATGATAAAATTGGTTTCACATTCAATATTGTTGGCCTTATCTACAGGTATTTGCCTCCCATGCCACTTATGAGGGCGTGACACAAGAACATTTTTATGTGAGCCCACCCACAAGCCGAAGCTCATGGGTGGTAGGTGGAAAAAATTGCGTTGATCCCGTCGGCATTTCCCCCCTCAAGAGTGGCGCCTCAGCCCTGCCCCTTTAAATCAAGGGGGCAGGTATTGTCTGGGAGGATAGCCCCCTGGGATCGACGCTATTAACTTGTAAAGATCCAGAGCCGAAGCCACTGGACCCCTGGCGTTGGTCGGAGCTACATATTAGTAGTATGTAATTGTATTTATATATACAATTAAAATAGCAGTTTACAGTGTTTAATGGGAAGGCTAATTTGCATATTGATCTTTAAAATTTGATTTGAATAAATATTTGATTGGTATTATTGATTTCTAATTGGTAGGTTTTATTCTCATAATCATGAGTCAAATTCTCGGCGATAAATATTAAAAGAAATCCATTAACAAAAAGAAATAACTGAAATTTTATCCTTTAATTCCTAATTTAATTAAATAGTTAAATTAAGAAAATTTATCAATGAAAGACAGGAGTGATGAAAAATGATGGAACAGTTAGTTTCAAAGTTGTTCTATTTTTCGATTATGTAAATCAACAATTGTAACTACACTCTGCCATAAAAACTAAAGAAAAAAACTGATTTTTACTGATCAGAAAAGGAAACATCTGTTAAAAGAAAAAAAAATTCTTATTTTTTCCTTCCATAAACAGCATCCTAAAAAATGAGTCCAATCATAATTGTATAAAGCAATTGGTAAATTCTGTAGAGGAACCTTCGATTAATGTGTGTTGACAATTGTGGTTTTCTATAAGAGACCCACTCATAAGATGAATCCATATTTTTACTATTTGCTTTGTTCATGTCTATCTGCTTGTAATATATACAACAGGAACAATACATTGCATGCAAACAAACTCATTCTCCCTGTATGTACATTTTCACTAAATAACAATGTGATAGACGCAATGAAAATGGAGACTGCCTTCCTTGAGATTTAAATCATTTTATCTGCATTCTTATTAAGTTTCATTAGTATTTCTAATTCATTGCATTAAAACTTAAATACTTGCGCACGGAAGGGACATATTCTTGCTAGTTAATATAAGTATCGTGCCAGCGGGGTTTCAGATATGCTGACTATATCCCCTTTTATAAAAGTAATGACACAAAATTGGACAAATGGGAATAAATACGAGTAATGTTCTTCGAGAATACCTTGCTAAACACGAGTATTATGGTCAATTTCAATTCTCCCGTGTTTCATGGTATACCGTATAAGAAAGAGGAGACAACATTCCAAAGTTAAGGAGAAAGTATTTGTTCGAACGTCGTCAAAATTTCTTGGAAAATTACGGTTTCTCCAATTTTGGCAACGTTTTGCTTATCTCGGTACCACGTTAGTGCCAATGATTTATGTTCATCAAGTAGGTGGAGATTGGTCTATTAAGCGTCTGCTATCAATACTTATGATTTGTGAAAATTTCTCGAGTTTTCTACGTGTTAATGTCTTTACATTATCACATATAATCTTTAATCTTTAACACCCGACCGCGTCATTATCGGTAGCCAGGGTTCTTCTGTGTGTTTTCTCTACTCGTATCTAAACGGCACACTCTGTAGCCGGTAAACATGATTAAAAGTTTTGCGATTTAACTTATGGTTTATTAAGGCTTATATCCCATTCGAGTATGGTCAACGCGAAATATACCGGTTTATTTTGTATTATTTAGTTTTTGTCTTTTTTACTGTTGTCCTGACAATCGTAGAGCTTTCTGCTAGGAATCACAAGGTTCCTGGTTCGATACCGTGTAAAGTTTTGAAAGTGCCATCCTTGGCCAATTGAAAAGGGCTTAAAGAAAGTCCTATATTATGGAATCCTTTGGTAATCATTTGGTAAGCGTATAAGTCCTATCCTGCGTATTGGTAAAGGTCCAGTGATTTAATCCTATGTCCCGTCGTCAATGAACGCTGTAGTAATTATGACCAGTAGAGGGGTTAAGTATTGTATCAGCCTCAGAGTACTGTCAGTGATTGGCCAAGGAATAGATCACATGATCTCGCCTAGTCTATAAGTAAGAGCAAGGATCTAGCACACACATTAATATGTAAAATTCTCAACATACCGGCCCTCGCCAACTCAAGCGTATGAGTAGCACAGGGATCTGTGCGGTAATAGAGAAGCTGATGGTAGACGTGGCACTCCACCTCAGATGCTAGAATAATCTCCTTGGTCTAGTGCTAGTGAATGGAATAGACTCCCTCGCTGTCAGGCTGATACCGACATTAGGCTGCACTGACGACTTTACTTTACTTACTTTTTTATCGTTATATACACTGCGCTTAGGGTTAGCAAGCTAGATTAGCAGACTATTGTTAACGGTTTCGATTCTCATTGGAGGTCCTATACATATTGTTACATAATTATTGGATCCTTAATACTTATATAAGGTAGTGTAGAAACATACTGGTGATTAGTGCAGCTGATGGCCTTGAGAGTGAGTGACAGGGCTTGACTCACTCTCACCTTGCCTTCCGGGGATAAATCGTGAGAAACCAGAAGGCATGGACGACCCTGTCTTCCGGTTTAAGGATAGTAAGTTTAAGGCAGTTAGCAAGTAGGAGCCGAGCTCGTAGAATGTAAGGATCTGCGCAGACGCCTGGTTGGGGATTAACAATAAAATAAGATCAAAAGTAAATCGAAGTCTTGTGTTTATTATCTAAAATAAACAATGACACAGGGCTTCTGATAAGGAAAAATCCCCATAGAAGACCAGACCAAAAGTCCCCAAGAAAGTCCAGACCTTAGAATATTCCAGACCCAGACCAAGATGTTAGAAGATAGAACCAAAACCGGCCAGAAGAACATACGACCAGAAGTAAGAATTAAGAAAAGGGTATACAACAATATGAGCTTGAGCCACATTTAAGCTAACTTTATACTCACAGAACTTTATACTCACAAAACATTTTAAAGAAAGGTGGCATTTCTACACTCGACAGTAAGTCTATAAAACAAACAAAACAATTTACGTACCCAGGTAGTAATATCTCATCCACAGAAAGCGATGTGAATGCACGAATAGGGAAGGCATGGTCTGCAATAAACAGATTATCAGTCGTTTGGAAATCCGAAGTCGTAATTTCTCGGATACTGGATCCTGAGCAGAGGACCACCCGGAACAATGAGTGGTAGAGAAGGTTGGCAAGAGACTGTCATGAATATCCCTGCTAATTGCGCACATGATGATGAGGATGAATATCCACTATATTGATTTATTGATTTTAACGGTGTTTCAAACCGTCTGGGGTATACTAAGCATATTCTAATCCCTACTGAAAAGACAGTGTAGCGTTTGTTTGTATTCGCCTGGTGGAGTTGTCTGCCCCTTTTAGTTTGATGATGCCCGCTAGGGCACCAGTATAAAAGCGCCGGTTTCAAAACCTTCGCTCTCTCTTTTGCCGGTTTCACCAACTACGAGCCACATGGGGTAGATTCTATCTAAACCCTCTTGTGGGGCTCCGCCCCCCTTACATTACTGTAAGTTCTTTACAGCATGGACTATCGCTAGTCTCATGTATGTACTCTGTTATGTTATACTCTGTATCTTTCATGAATGTGTCTATCTTTATTTGTGTAACTCTGTTTACCTTATTATGAACGTTGTATCTACTGTTATCCATGTGCTGTGTTATTAAATGTTTGTCTATTAACCTTTGTCGGAGTTATTTGTATCCAAAGTATGTTGAACTTTAAACCATCCTTACAACAGTATACTCACTAAAGTATTAAGTCTGCGAAACTAGTTTTATTAACAAAACCCTGTGTTGAAGGAAGGCATGTGGCGTAAAGTGGTAACGGTGTAGGAAATCGGAATCAGCGAGCCGACTTCGAATTCTGGACGCGACGTTTTGCATTTCACTTTGCGCTTTTCCTCTTGGAGAAGGTACTAATCGATCGATTCTCCTCTCACCTTTGATTCATTAGGACAGACTGGCTCAGGCCTTGTTAAGGAAAACTTTTGCTTAATATCTTACTATCTCATATTTCATGTATGTATTTAACCAAACTTTCCGCGATGTGCAGGATGTGACACACAGGTCAATTTTTAAACCAAGTTCAACCAGAGAGCTACGGGGAATAACAGATGGATTTATGCATTTCTCAATGGCATAAGTACAAAATGAATCACATACAGACTCGTCTGAGATGTGAACTAGGGTGGCCGATTCCTACGACAATAAACGTTACACTAAGTTGTGATGTTTCAATTATTTATTCAAATTAAATTATTTCAACAATGTATGATATTGACTAAACTTATCAGAGACATACATAAGAGGAGAAATAATAATAATAATAATAATAATAATAATAATAATAATAATAATAATAATATAAATGAATGCCTTTGAAATGGTTTCCAACGCTCTGGAAAAAATTTGGGTGAATTGGAAATCAGAGGAAGAATCGACACTATCCAAACTACTCCACTGTTGGGATCGGTTAGATTAGTCAGTAGAGGTCCAGGAAACCTGAGTAGACTTGCTGTCACTCAGCCTTCAGTGAACCACCAACTACGGCAGGTGGGAAAATCTTATAATAATAATAATAATATAATAATAATAATAATAATAATAATAATAATAATAAACGGATCACCTTATCCAGCAAGAAGACCAGACCTAGTGTTGATTAACAAAAAAGAAAGAACTTGTCAACTGGTTGATTTTGCAGTGCCAGCAGATCACAGGGTGAAGTTAAAGGAAAATGAAAAAATTGACAAATATCTGGACCTTGCCAGAGAACTGAAAAAGTTATGGAATATGAAAGTGAAAGTTATACCAATTGTAATTGGTGCACTTGGAACAGTCCCAAAAGGATTAGAAAAGGGCTTGGAAAGTTTGGATATCAGAGGAAGGATTGAAACCATTCAGAACACTGCACTGCTGCAATCTGCCAGAATACTCAGAAGAGTCCTGGAGACCTGAGGAGACTTGCTGTCACTCAGACTCCAGTGAAAGACCATCAGCTAACACTGATGTGAAAACTCAAAAGGAGTAAATATAATAATAATATATAATAATAATAATAATAATAATAATAATAATAATAATAATAGTAGTAGTAATAATAAATGAATGCCTTTGAAATGGTTTCCAACGCTCTGGAAAAAATTTGGGTGAATTGGAAATCAGAGGAAGAATCGACACTATCCAAAACTACTCCACTGTCGGGATCGATTAGATTAGTCAGTAGAGTCCAGGAAACCTGAGTAGACTTGCTGTCACTCAGCCTTCAGTGAACCACCAACTACGACAGGTGGGAAATCTTATAATAATAATAATAATAATAATAATAATAATGCATTGAAAAATAAATAATAGAGCAGATTAATAATGCTCACGTGAAGGCATGAAAAACATTCCAAATTTGTACAGACTTGATAGACAAATCGAAGACAAAAAAGAAAATATACCGATTCAACCAGACTTGACCAGAACACAAAGAGAAGCTGCATTTGAAAAAAGTAAAATGAGAGATAAGAAAAAAAATAATAAAACAAAGAACATATTAACAATGATAAAACTGAAAATCAAAACAATTGTAAAGCTATTAATATAAATGAAAATTCAGATTAATAAATGAAGATGGAGGAAATTTGAAAAAGTTTAATACGAACGCTGATTCGTTAAGAAACAAAATAACTAAAACAAATATATATATAAAATAATTTGTCAAATAGAAAAATATTTTGTCTGCGAAAAAAATTAAAAAGAAATGGAAGTAGAAATAGCAAATCTCCAATCAATACACGGATATGAAAAAATAATACAAATTAATGGACAAAAATAGCTGAATTGAATTGACTCGAACAAAAAAAAACATCTTTGTCTTTAAGAATAATTGTTTTTTGTTCGATAACGAACTTTTTGATATAGTATGTATTTACGGATCTCCAAAATTGAGCGAGGAAGATGATTATAAACTGTTAAACCATTGAATAAGTACCTTATTCAATGGTTTTAACAGTTTATAATCATCTTCTTTGCTCAACCATTGAATAAGTACCTCATTCAATGGTTTTAACAGTTTATAATCATCTTCTTTGCTCAACCATTGAATAAGTACCTCATTCAATGGTTTAACAGTTTATAATCATCTTCTTTGCTCAACCATTGAATAAGTACCTCATTCATGGTTTTAACAGTTTATAATCATTTCTTGCTCAACCATTGAATAAGTACCTCATTCAATGGTTTTAACAGTTTATAATCATCTTCTTTGCTCAACCATTGAATAAGTACCTCATTCAATGGTTTTAACAGTTTATAATCATCTTCTTTGCTCAACCATTGAATAAGTACCTCATTCAATGGTTTTAACAGTTTATAATCATCTTCTTTGCTCAACCATTGAATAAGTACCTCATTCATGGTTTTAACAGTTTATAATCATCTTCTTTGCTCAACCATTGAATAAGTACCTCATTCAATGGTTTTAACAGTTTTATAATCATCTTCTTTGCTCAACCATTGATAAGTACCTCATTCAATGGTTTTAACAGTTTATAATCATCTTCTTTGCTCAACCATTGAATAAGTACCTCATTCAATGGTTTTAACAGTTTATAATCATCTTCTTTGCTCACCATTGAATAAGTACCTCATTCAATGGTTTTTAACAGTTTATAATCATCTTCTTTGCTCAACATTGAATAAGTACCTCATTCAATGGTTTTAACAGTTTATAATCATCTTCTTTGCTCAACCATTGAAATAAGTACCTCATTCAATGGTTTTAACAGTTTATAATCATCTTCTTTTGCTCAACCATTGAATAAGTACCTTTTCAATGGTTTTAACAGTTTATAATCATCTTCTTTGCTCAACCATTGAATAAGTACCTCATTCAATGGTTTTAACAGTTTATAATCATCTTTTTGCTCAACCATTGAATAAGTACCTCATTCAATGTTTTAACAGTTTATAATCATCTTCTTTGCTCAACCATTGAATAAGTACCTCATTCAATGGTTTTAACAGTTTATAATCATCTTCTTTGCTCAACCATTGAATAAGTACCTCATTCATGGTTTTTAACAGTTATAATCATCTTCTTGTAACAATTTTGAAGATCCGTAAAATACATACTATACATCAAAAACTTCGTTTTTTTTTTACATCTCAAAAATCTGAAAATATTATGATGGTCGGGGATTTCAATTATTCAACAATTCAGATGATAAACGAATATTTTGATCTGTTTACAAAAAAATATTGTAAAGGTTCGTTGAAAAATATACTTGATGTAAACAAGTGAAATATAGATTAGAGAAAGCTATATTGAATCATGTTTTTCAAATAATTAGTGTTTAATAGGAAATGTAAGTTTAATCCCTCCATTGCGTATGTTTGATCATGCATGTATTGAGAAAGAAGTTAAAGTGAAAGCGGATTTTTAATATATACACAATAAGCAACAATCTAGTCCAAGGTAACTGAAGATTTAGTTTATTTGGAAAAGGAAGATAATATTAACTGGGTTTACAGTTCTGATACTCTAAATGTTAATGAAATATGGGAAAAATTAAATAAAAAGATAAAATCAATAATGAAGATCATTCCTGAAGGGCAAACGTGGAGTGTTTGTATGTCATTAATTGCTCAGTCACCAGGATTCCGTCCTTAAGCATCATGGTCACTACATCCGACCAACAGTTGGCCCTATTTGGAAGATTTTACCACTCTGCAGAGGTGCTGTCGCTGTATTTTTCTGCCCAGCCGACAGGGCGGTAATTTTTTGGAAGTTTCTGATCCTCTAGAATTGTTTTGAGGAGAGTAACAACAATTATGGATGAACTAAAGATAGGAGACATATTATTATCAAAGTTGGATGTATGGGAACTTTTTTTGTTGTTAAAGTTTGATGTGAGAAGATAGAAAACAACTAGATTCTTAAAGTGAGATAAGAAACAAATAATAATAATAGTCCTTCTTGAGATTTTCATACTCGCCTTTGCATAAAAGCACTCTAGATATTTTACCAAGTGTAGCCTTGTCTGACACAAGGCTGAAATTGTGAGTCATTCTACTAAACCAGAAATTATTTGTTAGATTTAGGATCTAATCATTGATTTTGCAGGCGAAGTTTTCTATGTATTTATTAAGTTTATCTAAGTCTGGTACAAGATAGAATATTGGGGACTTTAGCTGGTATTGAACCCATTACAGTAATACTAGTCTTGACTAAAGCTCCTTTCGTCAGGTATATACGTAAATGTAATCTTGACGAGTAAACAGTTTTCGAATCTATTAAAATAAATCTTCAACCATCTCGCCGTGTAAAAAAACTTGACTTGTAACCATTACTAGTTAAGTGACTTCGGTCCACACAGAGTGTATCTAGATTTATGTTCTTAGGCCAGTATAATTTAACAATAGCAAATATCAATTATTTATTATTCCATGAGATAATACAATTATTAAATACTAGTTTAAAATCCACAATGTTGTGTGGTAATTAAGTTTATTCTTGCCGAGAACCCTTGATTGGTCATTCGACCTATTAATGCACTGAGTACATATTTAAAATTGTTATCGTATGAAAAATATTCTTCGTAAAATATCAGGCAAAAATCACCGAAAAATCGCAATAATTAAATTGACAATCTAAAATTTTAGAAATGTCCTGAAATGTTTTTAATTTTCTCATGGATTCGGCTTTATTCCAGAATAGTATGATATGTTGGGGTATGGCCTCTCAGAGTCTAGTAGAAAAATGTGACACACTGACATTCATATTTATCATTAAAGATTTCTTCAATACAAACTTCAAATAAAGTAACATATCTGGTTACTTAACACATAAATTCTTGGGTTATCAAAAATAAAATTAAAAAAATAAATAAAAGTAAAATATGTCATAGAAACTTTACTTATTGCATCAATTTTTCCTTGGTTACTTTCCATTTATTCTTCGTTCTTAAGGAATTCTTCAAAGAATTTAAAAATTCTTTGCTGGCATCTTATATTTGATCTTCATGATAAAAGATGTAAAGCAATATCCTAGATATTTGATTTTTTTTTCTCGGTGAGATTTAGAGTGAAATAAAGGGATACTTTTTCGAAAATGAAAGTGGATGTTAAATGCGGAAAGAATTTCCCACTTTCTATTCATCAAAATGTTCTCAAATATCTGTTGAAATGGATTGTCAGAAGATTACAATTTATGAAACCACTCACGTTGCATCAAATATTCATAATATCCAATCCAATGATGGATCAATCAGTTTGGATTGATATGTCGGCTCCGTATTCGCATCCAGACATTGAGAATATCATTAATATTCAAAGTTCATTTTACATCACAAAGGACGAGACAATGCAAAAATGAATGCGTTTCGTGGAATATATTCAACATATTCGCTTAGAAAAGGTGAGCGTAATGGATAATGTATTCAAAATACATCTGGAGGCGCGCTTAGTGTAATTGTTTGAATCGTAGGAAATGGAATCAGCAACCCGATTTCAAATACTGGATGAACTAAAAATAGAAGAAAATATTGTCTGGCACAGGGCCTGAAATTGTGAGTCAATCTACTAAAACCAGACATTATTTGTTAGATTCATGCTCTAATCATTTCACGCTAATGTCATTGAGGAAGACTTGAAAACGTCTGTGATTCTTTAGCTAGGAGTAAATTGTAGGACAGACTGGTTTCTTTAGCATTGGGTAGGTAGCCAGTCTAGGAGATGAAAGACTCTGAATTGAAATCAGCTATACTCAGTTATTTTTTTAAATTGATCTTCTGTCGTATCCCTCCAGCTGCGGAGGGGTTAGATAAATATATATCTGGGGAAATTGATTCAATACCCGCATTGAGTAGTCACGAGTTTTTATTTAGACGTTGTGATTGTGCTTTTAAAGACGAAACGCATATGAATCGAATATTAAGTTACTATTGAAAAGATATTCATACTCAGATAGTATTCGGGAAAAAAATTCATTTACTATTATTATTATTATTATTATTATTATTAGTAGTAGTAGTAGTAGTAGTAGTAGTAGTAGTAGTATTGTGACTCCTGGCGTTAGGCGAGTCGCTATAACTGTTAAGTTTTTAAATGCCTTATATTACAAAAATCTCAACCCCCCCCCCTATTTTGTTATAACGTGGGTGATTCCATTCAGAAATATTAAATCATTTCATTCAGAAATATTAAAATGTGATCTGCCTTCATAGCGGGGATTGATTTTACACTTTTAAAATTGGGTCTTCAGTTGTATAGTTCCATGTTCGGATTCCCAGAGTACATACTTTCTGTTTCTTCCTAATTACGGAGACTTACTTTGAATTCCGTGAACGTCATAGGCTTATCCCTTTGGGTTATTACTGTTGCAAAGGGTTTTAAATTTGAGGGCAAGCCCTTCAATACCATGGCAATTAATAAGCCATCACTAACAATCTCCCCCGCTCCATTAATGAGCTTGTAATGCTCTCAATTTGGATTATGTAATCAGTGATCGATTCATAATCTGTTCTATTCAACGAACTTAATTGGCGAATATAGTGCTACAATTCTAGGCTTGCCTTCGACAAGTAGTGAGTCCTTAATATCTCCATTGCCCTTCTGCCATCATCTCTCGCTTCGCGCATTACGAGTGAGAGAGTCCGGTCATCAAAGCACTGGATTAATTCTGCATATATTGTTCAATTTTGTCCACAAAAATTGGGTCCTCCAGTTGGTCAGATGGTGCATTGATTATGTCATGCTATAACCCGTCGGTCGCTACCGAGCTAATGGGCTCACAGAATCTCCGAAATTGGCCGTCAAGATCGGATTTTCTGCATCAACCACGATTGCAGGGTATCTATATTTGCTAGAAGTCTAGCCGAATGCCCCACGTTGTGCTAAGATCTCAAACGACTAGAAATCTGCTATAGAAACTGATTTCCGAGGTAATGGTTACACACAAAAAAAGAATAACGACTCTTTTCTTCTTCAAAAAATCAACAACATTTATATTCAAAAAATACAGGAATACAAATAATTACTTCTCAGGTTTGTGGAGTGATGTGCCCGTAATTAAAATACTTCTGGTCTTCTGCAAAGTATTGTGCAAAACAGTTCGTAAGTTGACTAAGTTTTCAAAATGGTCTTAGCTGAAGTCAGTTACTCTCGGCTCTCAGTATTGCGTTAATCTTGTCAGCTAGCCCGATTCTCAAGCGATCACAACTTCATCTGCCCGTTTGGCCTCATCTCCCATTCGGCCTCTTCTGCTTCTCAAGCCAAAAACGTCTGAGTTAAATAACATTCCGATCGCAACAATTTTATTTCCGGCCCGGCATGAAGACATTGGGAATTTTCTGCTCCTCCACTCAAGCAGGGTAACCGCCTCCCTCTTGTTTTCCAACCAGCCAATCAAATTTACTTCGCTCACCAATCTGGGTGCCATCTCTTCCGGCCACTTGAATGTTTTTTTAAAATACATTCGACTTTCTTTAATTTCGATTTTCTTTAATGTCGATTGTCAACAAGAGTTATCTCCATTCTCAAGTAGTAAGGAAAACATAAAAACAATAGATTCTCTTTAAATTCCGTTTTTTTTTCCATTTTCCGGTAATCTATAAAACAGGATTTATCTTTTTTCCGTGCGACACCAGACTTGTTCACTTCAAAAGGACCATCTCCATCACCGCCGACTCTCACTTCTGGGAGTTCCGTCCTACTTGAGATTTTACTACTGATATGGTCAGCCACCATCCGCCTCGACTCCCCGGTCGAGGTCATTTCCGGATCGCCCATCTGTTTTGAATCTACGGCGAAGTCGGCAGCGAGTTATATTTCCGTTTTTTTTCTTTCTTTCTTTCCTTTCTTCTCTAATATCAAAACCTAAATCAGGTCATAATGCAACTGAAGGGTTCTCAGATACCCATGGAACTTTGTCTCCCAAATTTGGTAACTCGACTCGTCGCCATTGAAAGATATTACGAGCGTATCTTGGCCGTAACCTGTTTAGTTTTTTAAATGCCTTATATTACAAATATCTCAACAATAACCACCGTGTTTGCCCACTTAGGGTAACGTTTATCGTCGTATGAAATAGAATAGTCAATCCGAATTAAAATCCTGGACGAGGCTGATGACGTTTGACTTGGCGCTCATGTCCTTGTGTTGTATTATGGAAGTGAAGAAACTTATCAATTTTTGCAAGGTAGTGTAGATTTTCGAGTAACGAATACACCGAATGGAAAAATACAACGGTCACAGTTTGATAGACAGTGTGTTATCCGAGGTCATTTAAGAATCGTGACTCTCTTTGGTCTAGATAATTTTAACATCTCCCCAAGTTTTTATTTTTATCGGCAAATCATGAGTAAATATTGAACAACACCTTTTTTAAGAGTGTGTGTGTGTGTGTGTGTGTGTGTGTGTGTGAGAGAGAGAGAGAGAGAGAGAGAGGGAGAGAGAGAGAGTATTAATCATGAATTTTTCTATGTATACTCTTTAACATATTTGAAGCTATTCTGCAAATAGCTCTTAAGTAAACATATCCAACGTTGTAATAATTAAATTACATACTGTGGTATATCCACAGGCCCTGCTAATCTTACATTATGGTAAGCATGATCAAAAACACGCCTCCATAAATTTGACTTTAGTTCATGATTCAATTTAAATAGAAGCATTTATTGAAAACCTTCTTCTGGCAAATTGCTCTTAAATCATTTGAAATAATTCCATTCATTTTCTTTTTCAATTATTCCAAATGAAAATTCATAATTCCTTTCTCAAACTGAACTTTTTGAAAGCTTCATTAGTGATTGATATTGACCAAATATCTTGCAGAGTTTTAGAAAACTCTACGTTTTTCTAAAAGCTCATTATTAGAGAGCGTTCACAAAAGCCATTGTTTCTAAATGTTGAATTTATATTCCATTTACTTTACTTCAATGGCTTCATATTAAACTACTATAGAAAAGCATGAAATCATGATTTCAACGGTTTCTCATATTTGCCTAAAACTGTAATCACATTTAATAAAATTTAAAAACAATATTTTATCAAACAAATATTCATATAATTGTAAAAAAAAATCCATTAAACGTTCGTTATTTACATTGTGTAATGCATTTAAAATGGGAAGGGCATTACGCAGTCTATTTAAAAAAAATATGTGAAAAAGTATGCATTTACCTAACCCATTCGCCTGTAGTGGGTATTCAGCAAAGAAATAACTAGGCTATTCGATAGTACTGGATCTGCGAGACTAGCTTAATTGCCATTCAACCAGGATGGAACTCCGCGGCTAAGAAAATAGCACAGGTTCGCAAATAATGGGCATCCATAGGAGGAGAGAACTCGCAATTCAGTTGTAGTGGATCTGCGAGACTAGCTAATAGCTGATTACAACGCAGGATGGAACTCTTGGTGTAATCGCTATTAAGCTAGCTCGCAGATCCACTAACAACTGAATTGCCGAGTTCTTCCTCCTTGGATGCCCCATATTTCGCGAGCTGTGCATATCTTAGCCCAGAGTTCCATCCTGGTGGTAATCGCTATTAAGCTAGTCTCGCAGATCCAGCTACAACTGATTGCGAGTTCTCTCCTCCTTGGATGCCCATATTTGCGAACCTGTGCTATTTCTAGCCGCGGAGTTCCACCTGGTGTAATGGCAATTAAGCTAGTCTCGCAGATCCAGTACTATCGAATAGCTAGTTACTTTCTTGCTGAATACCCACTACGAGGCGAATGGGTTAGGTAAATGCATACTTTTTCAACATATTTTTTTTTTAAATAGACTGCGTAATGCCCGTTCCATTTTAAATGCATTACCAATGTAAATAACGAACGTTTAATGGATTTTTTTTTACAATTATATGAATATTTGTTTTGATAAAATATTGTTAAATTTTTATTAAATGTGATTACAGTTTTAGGCAAATATGAGAAACCGTTGAAATCCATGATTTTCATGCTTTCTATAGTAGTTTAATATGAACCATTGAAGTAAAGTATAATGGAATATAATTCAACTTTAGAACAATGGGCTTTTGTGAACGCTCTCTAAAATAATGAGCTTTTAGAAAAACGTAGAGTTTCTAAAACTCTGCAAGATATTGGTCAATATCAATCACTAATGAAGCTTTCAAACGTTCAAGTGAGAAAGGAATTATGATTTTTCATTGGAATAATTGAAAAGAAAATGAATGAATTATTTCAAATGATTTAAGAGCAATTTGCCAGAAGAAGGTTTCAATAAATGCTTCTTATTTAAATTGAATCATGAACTAAAGTCAATTTATGGAGGCGTGTTTGAATCATGCTTACCAATAATGTAAGATTAGCAGGGCCTGTGGATATACACAGTAATGGTAATTTAATTTATTACAACGTTGGATATGTTTTACTTAAGAGCTATTGCAGAATAGTTTCAATATGTAAAGAGTATAAAAATCATGATTTAACTCTCTCTCTCTCCCTCTCTCTCTCTCTCTCTCTCTCTCACACACACACACACACACACACAACACACCTCTTAAAAAAGGGTTGTTTCAATATTTACATTGATTTGCCGATAAAAATAAAAACTTGGGGAGATGTTTAAATATCTAGACCAAAGAGAGTCACGATTCTAAATGACCTCGGATAACACACTGTCTATCAAACTGTGACCGTTGTATTTTTCCATTCGGTGTATCGTTACCTCGAAAATCTACACTACTTGCAAAAATGATAGTTTCTTCACTTCCATAATACAACACAAGACATGAGCGCCAAGTCAAACGTCATCAGCCTCGTCCAGGATTTTAATTCGGATTGACTATTCTATTTCATACGACGAATAAACGTTACGCCTAAGTGGGCAAACACGGGTGGTTATTGTTGAGATATTTGTAATATAAGGCATTTAAAAACCTAAACAGGTTACGGGCCAAGATACGCTCGTATAATCTTTCAATGGCGACGAGTCGAGTTACAAAAATTTGGAGACAAAGTTCCATGGGTATCTGAGAACCCTTCAGTTGCATTATGACCTGATTTTTAGGTTTTGATTAGAAGAAAGAAAGAAAGAAAGAAAGAAAAACGGAAATATAACTCGCTGGCCGAACTTCGGCCGTAGATTCAAAACAAGATGGGCGATCCGGAATGACCTCGACGCGGGGAGTCGAGGCGGATGGTGGCTGACCATATCAGTAGTAAAATCTCAAGTAGGACGGAACTCCCAGAAGTGAGAGTCGGCGTGATGGAAGATGGTCTTTTGAAGTGAACAAGTCTGGTGTCCGCACGGAAAAAGATAATCCTGTTTTATAGATTACCGGAAAATGGAAAAACGGAATTAAAGAGAATCTATTGTTTTTATGTTTCCTTACTACTTGAGAATGGAGATAACTCTTGTTGACAAATCGACATTAAAGAAATATCGAAATTAAAGAAAGTCGAATGTATTTAAAAAAACATTCAAGTGGCCGAAAGAGATGCACCCAGATTGGTGAGCGGAAGTAAATTTGATTGGCTGGTTGGAAAACAAGAGGAGGCGGTTACCCTGCTTGAGTGGGAGGAGCAGAAAAATTCCCCAATGTCTTCATGCCGGCGGGAAATAAAATTGTTGCGATCGGAAGTGTTATTTAACTCAGACGTTTTTGGCTTGAGAAGCAGAAGAGGCCGAATGGGCAGATGAGGCCAAACGGGCAGATGAAGTTGTGATCGCTTGAGAATCGGGCTAGCTGACAAGATTAACGCAATACTGAGAGCCGAGAGTAACTGACTTCAGCTAAGACCATTTTGAAAACTTAGTCAACTTACGAACTGTTTTGCCCAATACTTTGCAGAAGACCAGAAGTATTTAATTACGGGCACATCACTCCCACAAACCTTGAGAAGTAATTATTTGTATTCCTGTATTTTTTGAATATAATGTTGTTGATTTTTGAAGAAGAAAAAGAGTCGTTATTCTTTTTTGTGTGTAACCATTAACCTCGGAAATCAGTTTCTATAGCAGATTTCTAGTCGTTTGAGATCTTTAGCACAACGTGGGGCATTCGGCTAGACTTCTAGCAAATATAGATACCCTGCAATCCGTGGTTGATGCAGAAAATCCGATCTTGACGGCCAATTTCGGAGATTCTGTGAGCCCATTAGCTCGGTAGCGACCGACGGGTTTAATAGCATGACATAATCAATGCACCATCTGACCAACTGGAGGACCCAATTTTTGTGGACAAAAATTGAACAATATTGCAGAATTAATCCAGTGCTTTGATGACCGGACTCTCTCACTCGTATGCGCGAAAGCGAGAGATGATGGCAGAAGGGCAATGGAGATATTAAGGACTCATACTTGTCGAAAGGCAAGCCTAGAATTGTAGCAACTATATCGCCAATTAAGTTCGTTGAATAGAACAGATTATGAATCGATCACTGATTACATAAATCCAAATTGAGAGCATTACAAGCTCATTAATGGAGGCGGGAGATTTGTTAGTGATGGCTTATTAATTGCCATGGTATTGAAGGGCTTGCCCTCAAATTTAAAACCTTTGCAACCAGTAATAACCCAAAGGGATAAGCCTATGACGTTCACGGAATTCAAAGTAAGTCTCCGTAAATTAGGAAGAAACAGAAAGTATGTACTCTGGGGAATCCGAACATGGAACTATACAACTGAAGACCCAATTTTAAAAGTGTAAAATCAATCCCGCTATGAAGGCAGATCACATTTTAATATTTCTGAATGAAATGATTTAATATTTCTGAATGGAATCACCCACGTTATAACAAAATAGGGGGGGGTTGAGATTTTTGTAATATAAGGCATTTAAAAACTTAACAGTTATAGCGACTCGCCTAACGCCAGGAGTCACAATACTACTACTACTACTATACTACTATACTACTACTAAATAATAATAATAATAATAATAATATAATAGTAAATGAATTTTTTTTTCCGAATACTATCTGAGTATGAATATCTTTTCAATAGTAACTTAATATTCGATTCATATGCGTTTCGTCTTTAAAAAGCACAATCACAACGTCTAAATAAAACTCGTGACTACTCAATGCGGGTATTGAATCAATTTCCCCAGATATATATTTATCTAACCCCTCCGCAGCTGGAGGGATACGACAGAAGATCAATTTAAAAAAAATAACTGAGTATAGCTGATTTCAATTCAGAGTCTTTCATCTCCTAGACTGGCTACCTACCCAATGCTAAAGAAACCAGTCTGTCCTAATTTACTCCTAGCTAAAGAATCACAGACGTTTTCAAGTCTTCCTCAATGACATTAGCGTGAAATGATTAGAGCATGAAATCTACAAATAATGTCTGGTTTTAGCAGATTGACTCACAATTCAGGCCCTGTGCCAGACAATATTTCTTCTATTTTTAGTTCATCCAGTATTTGAAATCGGGTTGCTGATTCCATTTCCTACGATTCAAACAATTACACTAAGCGCACCTCCAGATGTATTTTGAATACATTATCCATTACGCTCACCTTTTCTAAGCGAATATGTTGAATATATTCCACGAAACGCATTCATTTTTGCATTGTCTCGTCCTTTGTGATGTAAAAATGAACTTTGAATATTAATGATATTCTCAATGTCTGGATGCGAATACGGAGCCGACATATCAATCCAAACTGATTGATCCATCGTTGGATTGGATATTATGAATATTTGATGCAACGTGAGTGGTTTCATAAATTGTAATCTTCTGACAATCCATTTCAACAGATATTGAGAACATTTTGATGAATAGAAAGTGGGAAATTCTTTCCGCATTTAACATCCACTTTCATTTTCGAAAAAAGTATCCCCTTTATTTCACTCTAAATCTCACCGAAAAAAAAATCAAATATCTAGGATATTGCTTTACATCTTTTATCATGAAGATCAAATATAAGATGCCAGCAAAGAATTTTTAAATTCTTTGAAGAATTCCTTAAGAACGAAGAATAAATGGAAAGTAACCAAGGAAAAATTGATGCAATAAGTAAAGTTTCTATGACATATTTTACTTTTATTTATTTTTTAATTTTATTTTTGATAACCCAAGAATTTATGTTAAGTAACCAGATATGTTACTTTATTTGAAGTTTGTATTGAAGAAATCTTTAATGATAAATATGAATGTCAGTGTGTCACATTTTCAACTAGACGCTGAGAGGCCATACCCCAACATATCATACTATTCTGGAATAAAGCCGAATCCATGAGAAAATTAAAAACATTTCAGGCATTTCTAAAATTTTAGATTGTCAATTTAATTATTGCGATTTTTCGGTGATTTTTGCCTGATATTTTACGAAGAATATTTTTCGTACGATAACAATTTAAATATATACTCAGTGCATTAATAGGCCGAATGACCAATCAAGGGTTCTCGGCAAGAATAAACTTAATTACCACACAACATGGTGGATTTTAAACTAGTATTTAATAAATGTATTATCTCATGGAATAATAAATAATTGATATTTGCTATTGTTAAATTATACTGGCCTAAGAACATAACTCTAGATACACTCTGTGTGGACCGAAGTCACTTAACTAGTAATGGTTACAAGTCAAGTTTTTTACACGGCGAGATGATTTGAAGATTTATTTTAATAGATTCGAAAACTGTTTACTCGTCAAGATTACATTTACGTATATACCTGACGAAAGGAGCTTTAGTCAAGACTAGTATTACTGTAATGGATTCAATACCAGCTAAAGTCCCCAATATTCTATCTTGTACCAGACTTAGATAAACTTAATAAATACATAGAAAACTTCGCTGCAAAATCAATGATTAGATCCTAAATCTAACAAATAATTTCTGGTTTTAGTAGAATGACTCACAATTTCAGCCTTGTGTCAGACAAGGCTACACTTGGTAAATATCTAGAGCGCTTTTATGCAAAGGCGAGTATGAAATCTCAAGAAGGACTATTATTATTATTATTTGTTTCTTATCTCACTTTAAGAATCTAGTTGTTTTCTATCTTCTCACACCAAACTTTAACAAAACAAAGTTCCCATACATCCAACTTTGATAATAATATGTCTCCTATCTTTAGTTCATCCATAATTGTTGTTACTCTCCTCAAAACAATTCTAGAGGATCAGAAACTTCCAAAAAATTACCGCCCTGTCGGCTGGGGCAGAAAAATACAGCGACAGCACCTCTGCAGAGTGGTAGAATCTTCCAAATAGGGCCAACTGTTGGTAGGATATAGTGACCCATGATGCTTAAGGACGGAATCCTGGTGACTGAGCAATTAATGACATACAACACTCCACGTTTGCCCTTCAGGAATGTTCTTCATTATTGATTTTATCTTTTTATTTAATTTTTCCCATATTTCATTAACATTCAGAGTATTAGAACTGTAAACCCAGTTAATATTATCTTCCTTTTCCAATAAACTAAATCTTCAGTTACCTTGGACTAGATTTGTTGCTTATTGTGTATATATTAAAAATCCGCTTTCACTTTAACTTCTTTCTCAATACATGCATGATCAAACATACGCAATGGAGGGATTAAACTTACATTTCTATTAAACATTAATTATTTGAAAAACATGATTCAATATAGCTTTCTCTAATCTATATTTCACTTGTTTACATCAAGTATATTTTTCAACGAACCTTTACAATATTTTTTGTAAACAGATCAAAATATTCGTTTTATCATCTGAATTGTTGAATAATTGAAATCCCCGACCATCATAATATTTTCAGATTTTTGAGATGTAAAAAAAATTGTTTTTTGTTGAATAACGAAGTTTTGATATAGTATGTATTTACGGATCTTCAAAATTGTACAAAGAAGATGATTATAAACTATTAAAACCATTGAATGAGGTACTTATTCAATGGTTGAGCAAAGAAGATGATTATAAACTGTTAAACCATTGAATGAGGTACTTATTCAATGGTTGAGCAAAGAAGATGATTATAAACTGTTAAAACCATTGAATGAGGTACTTATTCAATGGTTGAGCAAAGAAGATGATTATAAACTGTTAAAACCATTGAATGAGGTACTTATTCAATGGTTGAGCAAAGAAGATGATTATAAACTGTTAAACCATTGAATGAGGTACTTATTCAATGGTTGAGCAAGAAGATGATTATAAACTGTTAAAACCATTGAATGAGGTACTTATTCAATGGTTGAGCAAAGAAGATGATTATAAACTGCTAAAACCATTTGAATGTGGTACTTATTCAATGGTTGAGCAAAGAAGATGATTAAAAACTGTTAAAACCATTGAATGAGGTACTTATTTCAATGGTTGAGCAAAGAAGATGATTATAAACTGTTAAACCATTGAATAAGGTACTTATTCAATAGTTGAGCAAAGAAGATGATTATAAACTGTAAAACCATTGAATAAGGTACTTATTCAATGGTTTTAACAGTTTATAATCATCTTCCTCGCTCAATTTTGGAGATCCGTAAATACATACTATATCAAAAAGTTCGTTATCGAACAAAAAACAATTATTCTTAAAGACAATATGTTTTTTTTTTTCGAGTCAATTCAATTCAGCTATTTTTGTCCATTAATTTGTATTATTTTTTCATATCCGCGTATTGATTGGAGATTTGCTATTTCTACTTCCATTTTTTTTACTTTTTTCGCAGACAAATATTTTTCTATTTGACAAATTATTTTATATATACATTTGTTTTAGTTATTTTGTTTCTTAACGAATCAGCGTTCGTATTAAACTTTTCAAATTTCCTCCATCTTCATTTATTAATCTGAATTTTCATTTATATTAATAGCTTTACAATTGTTTTGATTTTCAGTTTTATCATTGTTAATATGTTCTTTTTTGTTTTTTTTGTTTTTTTCTTATCTCTCATTTTACTTTTTTCAAATGCAGCTTCTCTTTGTGTTCTGGTCAAGTCTGGTTGAATCGGTATATTTTTCTTTTTTGTCTTCGATTTGTCTATCAAGTCTGTACAAATTTGGAATGTTTTTCATGCCTTCACGTGAGCATTATTAATCTGCTCTATTATTTATTTTCAAGGCATTATTATTTTATTATTATTATTATTATTATTATTATTATTATTATTATTATTATTATTATTATTATTTACTCCTTTTGAGTTTTCACATCAGTGTTAGCTGATGGTCTTTCACTGGAGTCTGAGTGACAGCAAGTCTCCTTAAGTCTCCAGGACTCTTCTGAGTATTCTGGCAGATTGCAGCAGTGCAGTGTTCTGAATGGTTTCAATCCTTCCTCTGATATCCAAACTTTCCAAGCCCTTTTCTAATCCTTTGGGACTGTTCCAAGTGCACCAACTACAATTGGTATCACTTTCACTTTCATATTCCATAATTTTTTCAGTTCTCTGACAAGGTCCAGATATTTGTCAATTTTTTCATTTTCCTTTAACTTCACCCCGTGATCCGCTGGCACTGCAAAATCCACCAGTTGACAAGTTCTTTCTTTTTTGTTAATCAACACTAGGTCTGGTCTTCTTGCTGGGATAAGGTGATCCGTTTTAATTTCAAAGTCCCAGAGAATTTTGTGCGTTTCGTTCTCAAGAACAGATTCTGGTTTATGCATATACCATTTTGTTGTGTGGTCAAAATTTAATTTCTTGCATAATTCCCAGTGGATCACCTTCCAACCCAGTCGTGTCTAGTTTTGTATTCTCGTTGTGCTAGTTTGCTACATTCGCAGAGTATATGGTTAACAGTCTCATCTCTATTACCGCAAAGTCTACATTTACTATTTTGTTGGGTCTTATCAATTTTCGCTTTGATGTAGTTTGTCCTTATGGCATTATTTTGTGCAGCAATTATAAATTATAAATTATTATTATTATTATTAATATTATTATTATTATTATTATTATTATTATAAGATTTTCCCACCTGCCGTAGTTGGTGGTTCACTGAAGGCTGAGTGACAGCAAGTCTACTCAGGTTTCCTGGACTCTACTGACTAATCTAACCAATCCGACAGTGGAGTAGTTTGGATAGTGTCGATTATTCCTCTGATTTCCGATTCACCCAAATTTTTTCCAGAGCGTTGGAAACCATTTCAAAGGCATTCATATTATTATTATTATTATTATTATTATTATTATTATTATTATTATTATTATTTCTCCTTCTTATGTATGTCTCTGGTAAGTTTAGTCAATATCTATACACTGTTGAAATAATTTAATTTGAATAAATAATTGAAACATCACAACTTAGTGTAACGTTTATTGTCGTAGGAATCGGCCACCCTAGTTCACATCTCAGACGAGTCTGTATGTGATTCATTTTGTGCTTATGCCATTGAGAAATGCATAAATCCATCTGTTATTCCCCGTAGCTCTCTGGTTGAACTTGGTTTAAAAAATTGACCTGTGTGTCACATCCTGCACATCGCGGAAAGTTTGGATAAATACATACATGAAATATGAGATAGTAAGATATTAAGCAAAAGTTTTCCTTAACAAGGCCTGAGTCAGTCTGTCCTAATGAATCAAAGGTGAGAGGAGAATCGATCGATTAGTACCTTCTCCAAGAGGAAAAGGGCAAAGTGAAATGCAAAACGTCGCGTCCAGAATTCGAAGTCGGCTCGCCGATTCCGATTTCCTACACCGTTACCACTTTACGCCACATGCCTTCCTTCAACACAGGGTTTTGTTAATAAAACTAGTTTCGCAGACTTAATACTTTAGTGAGTATACTGTTGTAAGGATGGTTTAAAGTTCAACATACTTTGGATACAAATAACTCCGACAAAGGTTAATAGACAAACATTTAATAACACAGCACATGGATAACAGTAGAATACACGTTCATAATAAGGTAAACAGAGTTACACAAATAAAGATAGACACATTCATGAAAGATACAGAGTATAACATAAAAGAGTACAGACATGAGACTAGCGATAGTCTATGCTGTAAAGAACTTACAGTAATGTAAGGGGGGCGGAGCCCCACAAGAGGGTTTAGATAGAATCTACCCCATGTGGCTCGTAGTTGGTGAAACCGGCAAAGAGAGAGCGAAGGTTTTGAAACCGGCGCTTTTATACTGGTGCCCTAGCGGGCATCATCAAACTAAAAGGGGCAGACAACTCCACCAGGCGAATACAAACAAACGCTACACTGTCTTTTCAGTAGGGATTAGAATAGGCTTAGTATACCCAGACGGTTTGAAACACCGTTAAAATCAATAAATCAATATAGTGAATATTCATCCTCATCATCATGTTGCGCAATTAGCAGGGATATTCATGACAGTCTCTTGCCAACCTTCTCTACCACTCATTGGTCCTCTGCTCAGCATCCAGTATCCGAGAAATTACGACTTCGGATTTCCAAACGACTGATAATCTGTTTATTGCAGACCATGCCTTCCCTATTCGTGCATTCACATCGCTTTCTGTGGATGAGATATTACTACCTGGGTACGTACATGTTTCTATTTGTTTTATAGACTTACTGTCGAGTGTAGAAATGCCACCTTTCTTTTAAAATGTTTTGTGAGTATAAAAGTTCTGTGAGTATAAAGTTAGCTTAGATGTGGCTCAAGCTCATATTGTTGTATACCCTTTTCTTAATTCTTACTTCTGGTCGTATTTTCTTCTGGCCGGCTTTGGTTCTATCTTCTAACATCTTGGTCTGGGTCTGGAATATTCTAAGGTCTGGACTTTCTTGGGGACTTTGGGTCTGGTCTTCTATGGGGATTTCTCGTTATCAGAAGCCCTGTGTCATTGTTAGTTTTTAGATAATAAAACACAAGACTTCGGTTTACTTTTGATCTTATTTTATTGTTAATCCCCAAACCAGACGCCTGCGCAGATCCTTACATCCTACGAGCTCGGCTCCTACTTGCTAACTGCCTTAAACTTACTATCCTTAAACCGGAAGACAGGGTCTTCCATGCCTTCTGGTTCTCACGATTTATCCCCGGAAGGCAAGGTGAGAGTGAGATCAAGCGTCGTCACTCACTCTCAAGGCCATCAGCTGCACTAATCGCCATTATGTTTCTACACTACCTTATATAAGTATTAAGGATCCAATAATTATGTAACAATATGTATAGGACATCCAATGAGAATCGAAACCGTTAACAATAGTCTGCTAATCTAGCTTGCTAACCCTAAGCGCAGTGTATATAACGATAAAAAAGTAAGTAAAGTAAAGTCGTCAGGGCAGCCTAATGTCGGTATCAGCCTGACAGCGAGGGAGTCTATTCCCTTCACTAGCACTAGACCAAGGAGATTATTCTAGCATCTGAGGTGGAGTGCCACATCTACCATCAGCTTCTCTATTTACCGCACATATCCCTGTGCTACTCATACGCTGAGTTGGCGAGGGCCGGTATGTTGAGAATTTTACATATAATGTGTGTGCTAGATCCTTGCTCTTACTTATAGACTAGGCGAGATCATGTGATCTATTCCTTGGCCAATCACTGGCAGTACTCTGAGGCTGATACAATACTTAACCCCCCTACTGGTCATAATTACTACAGCGTTCATTGACGACGGACATAGGATTAAATCACTGGACCTTTATCAATATGCAGGATAGGACTTATACGCTTACCAAAGGATCACCAAAGGATTCCATATATAGGACTTTCTTTAAGCCCTTTTCAATTGACCAAGGATGGCACTTCAAAACTTTACACGGTATCGAACTAGGAACCTTGTGATTCCTAGCCGAAAGCTCTACCGATTGTCAGGACAACAGTAAAAAAGAAAAAAACTAAATAATACAAAATAAACCGGTATATTTTGCGTTGACCATACTCGAATGGGATATAAGCCTTAATAAACCATAAGTTAAATCGCAAAACTTTTAATCAATTTACCGGCTACAGAGTGTGCCGTTTAGATACGAGTAGAGAAACACACAGAAGAACCCTGGCTACCGATAATGACGCGGTCGGGTGTTAAAGATTAAAGATTATATGTGATAATGTAAAGACATTAACACGTAGAAAACTCGAGAAATTTTCACAAATCATAAGTATTGATAGCAGACGCTTAATAGACCAATCTCCACCTACTTGATGAACATAAATCATTGGCACTAACGTGGTACCGAGATAAGCAAAACGTTGCCAAAATTGGAGAAACCGTAATTTTCCAAGAAATTTTGACGACGTTCGAACAAATACTTTCTCCTTAACTTTAGAATGTTGTCTCCTCTTTCTTATACGGTATACCACGAAACACGGGAGAATTGAAATTGACCATAATACTCGTGTTTAGCATTTTATTCTCGAAGAACATTACTCGTATTTATTCCCATTTGTCCAATTTTGTGTCATTACTTTTATAAAAGGGGATATAATCAGCATATCTGAAACCCCGCTGGCACGATACTTATATTAACTAGCAAGAATATGTCCTTCCGTGCGCAAGTATTTAAGTTTTAATGCAATGAATTAGAAATACTAATGAAACTTAATAAGAATGCAGATAAAATGATTTAAATCTCAAGGAAGGCAGTCTCCATTTTCATTGCGTCTATCACATTGTTATTTAGTGAAAATGTACATACAGGGAGAATGAGTTTGTTTGCATGCAATGCATTGTTCCTGTTGTATATATTACAAGCAGAAGACATGACAAAAGCAAATAATAAAAATATGGATTCATCTTATGAGTGGGTCTCTTATAGAAAATCCACAATTGTCAACACACATTAATCGAAGGTTCCTCTACAGAATTTACCATTGCTATAATACAATTATGATTGGACTCATTTTTAGGATGCTGTTTATGGAAGGAAAAATAAGAATTTTTTTTCTTTAACAGATGTTTCCTTTTCTGATCAGTAAAATCAGTTTTTTTCTTCAGTTTTTATGGCAGAGTGTAGTTACAATTGTTGATTTACATAATCGAAAAATAGAACAACTTTGAAACTAACTGTTCCATCATTTTTCATCACTCCTGTCTTTCATTGATAAATTTTCTTAATTTAACTATTTAATTAAATCAGGAATTAAAGGATAAAATTTCAGTTATTTCTTTTTGTTAATGGATTTCTTTTAATATTTATCGCCGAGAATTTGACTCATGATTATGAGAATAAACCTACCAA
This sequence comes from Doryteuthis pealeii, assembly GCA_023376005.1. NCBI lineage: Eukaryota > Metazoa > Mollusca > Cephalopoda > Myopsida > Loliginidae > Doryteuthis > Doryteuthis pealeii. Next base: position 118,551,963 of record CM042144.1, read on the forward strand.
TTAGAAATCAATAATACCAATCAAATATTTATTCAAATCAAATTTTAAAGATCAATATGCAAATTAGCCTTCCATTAACACTGTAAACTGCTATTTTATTGTATATATAAATACAATTACATACTACTAATATGTAGCTCCGACCAGCTCCAGGAGTCCAGTGGCTTCGGCTCTGGATCTTTACAAGATAATAGCGTCGATCCCAGGGGGCTATCCTCCAGACAATACCTGCCCCCTTGATTTAAAGGGGCAGGGCTGGGCGCGCAACTCTTGAGGGGGAATGCCGACAGGATCAACGCAATTTTTCCACCTACCACCATGAGCTTCGGCTTGTGGGTGGGCTCACATAAAAATGTTCTTGTGTCAAGCCCTCATAAGTGGTATGGGAGGCAAATACCTGTAGATAAGGCCAACAATATTGAATGTGAAACCAATTTTATCATAAAAATAAAATCCTGGAGAATGTGACGTAATAACTAAGGGAAGTGGGACTTGGTTACTGATATAGTTTCGGTTACAGACACACAGACTGACAATCTCCATTATAATAAGATAAGATATAATTACTTTATGTTATTATTATTTTAAATAAATCAGTTTGATAACCTAAAGTTTTCCGCCCCTGTCAGCTGGAACTATAGAATACGCCGACTGCCCCTCTTCAGAAAGGTAAAATCCCCTAATGGGGTCACTTGTGATCATGGGTGGCGACACGCAATGCTTACGGACGGAATCCTGGTGGCTGTGTATCCATGACATTCAACACTCCACTTTCGGTCTTAGGCTAAACGAGCAGTCGGAGAGGCCTTCTCCAATCGGCTGGTCACGTCAAACCCTCGCACTTATATAATTTTCCAGAATATATGGCCCTTAAGGAAAACCCCCAAATATTTTTATCAATATATGTACTAGAGGTGGTGACTGAGGGCCTTACTCTCCGAGTATGAAGTTATACTGCATCAATTAGTTCCAATTCTTGAGCTCTGAAGAGCGGGGTGTTACCCTTCATCGTCATTACCCCCATGAAATAACCCAAGGTTTAATGTACCGTTAAATCCAACCAATCAACCAGCCATAAATTTTTCTGAAAAATATCTTAGAAAAATTAAAACCTAATAATTTTATAACTACTTTAGAAAATCGTCAACACACGTGTCACACTGTTGTCATAATTAAAGTTGTTTATTCGGTAGAGCGTTCGGCTAGAAACCACAAGGTTCCTAGTTCGATACCGCCCTCGCCAACTCAGCGTATGAGTAGCACAGGAATCTGTGCGGTAAAGTAAGGACTGATGGTAGGTGTGGCGCTTCACCTCAGACGCTAAAATAACCTCCTTGGTCTAGCGCTAGTAAAAGGGGGAAATACCCCTCGCTGATTGGATGATGCCGACTTTAGGCCACCCCGATGACAGGCGGTTACTTCATAGCTTGAGCTTGTGTCAAATCTCACTCGTAATGTAAAAGTTTGGACCATATGACCTTAAGGCACCCCTTTTTGATCTCGATTAAGAAAGGACATGTTTTTCATTTACACCGTCAATATCCGGTTGTTTGTTAGGGGTTAGAGTATGGGGTTAGGGTTAGGGTTAGAGGTTAGTTTTATAATTTAATAAAAATCTAAAAATCGTCTGTTAAAACAACCGGATATTGACGATGTATATGAAAAACATGTCCTTTCTTAATAGTGATCAAAGGGGTGCCTTAAGGTCATATGGCCCTAAAGTTTGAGTAAATGCATACATGAAATATGACATAATAAGAAGTAACTGAGGAGATTATCAATTGCTCAATCGCATCGTAATTGAGTTATTAATGTGAATCAAAAGTTTTCCCAGTTTTAATTAACTGAGAGTACAATTGAGAACATCTCTTGTGGGCCCGTGTATGTTTTAAGCTTATATAATGCTCTCAGTATTATACCATTCAATTATCCTAGTTCTTTGCCATTCCGAAAGTCTAAGAGTGATGGATTATATGGAGTATTAGATGAGCTTCAAAGGTAGAAAGAGATTTCTAGATTAGTAAATCACACAACAAAATGGTATATGCATAAACCAGAATCTGTTCTTGAGAACGAAACGCACAAAATTCTCTGGGACTTTTGAAATTAAAACGGATCACCTTATCCCAGCAAGAAGACTAGACCTAGTGTTGATTAACAAAAAAGAAAGAACTGGTGATTTTGCAGTGCCAGCGGATCACAGGGTGAAGTTAAAGGAAAATGAAAAAATTGACAAATATCTGGACCTTGCCAGAGAACTGAAAAAGTTATGGAATATGAAAGTGAAAGTTATACCAATTGTAGTTGGTGCACTTGGAACAGTCCCAAAAGGATTAGAAAAGGGTTTGGAAAGTTTTGGATATCAGAGGAAGGTTGAAACCATTCAGAACACTGCACTGCTGCAATCTGCCAGAATACTCAGAAGAGTCCTGGAGACCTGAGGAGACTTGCTGTCACTCAGACTCCAGTGAAAGACCATCAGCTAACACTGATGTGAAAACTCAAATAATAATCTGGAAATCAGAGAAATAATTGAGATCATTGTGACTACTGCATTGCTGCAATCGGCTAGAATACTTGTAGCGAGATGGAAGGTCCTGAGTTTTGCAGGACTACTATTAGAAAAGGAGGAAGAAGAAATAAGAGTGAGTAAAGGCTTAAAAAAAGTGATGAACATAAAACAGGTTGTCGTGAGTTTGACCGGGGCGTGACCCCCGCCCTCCGAATGGAGAATTGAAAGCCAGCCGGAAGTTTCGGGTGTTGACCGGAATCGAAAGTCACGTGGTGACGTGCAACGACGAAGAAAAATACCGGCCTCTTTTTGCTTTCGAGGGCTAGGGGAACGGACCGGCCTCTGGTCCCCAGGGTGGAATAGAGTAATTTAACAGTGTTCTCTCTCTCTCTCTCTTTGACTCTGCTTTCCTCCTCTCCGAACAGAGCCCACGAGACGAGCCTGGAAATAAAAGCTAAGCTGTTTGTGACGATATATTTCTCGCGTTGTACTTGTGTGGAACACATCATTTCTGATGATGGCACTTCGAAGTGCCGAAAGTACTCGGGACCTGAAGTTTGGCGGACTAATCCACGAATTCCGCCCAAATATTAAAAAGTTGGCCAGAAAACTTGAAAAGATCAAAAATAAAAATGTTAAACAGGAGATGTGTCTTTTATTTAATTCAAGATGCATATATATATATATATATATATATATATATATATATATATATATATATATATACAAGATGTGTATAAAAAGTATTAAGATTTTTTTGTACTTTTTGACACACATTGTATTCTGAAAAAATAACATTCCATTCATTCTTCATTTCTATCTCGGTAAATACAGCTTTAAACTTTGACACACCTTGTATTCTGAAAAAAATTAATGAATTGAATGTTATCTTTCTAAGAATACAAGCTGTGTCAAAAAGTACAAAAAATCTCGGTCCTTTTTTTTGACACACTTTGTATATATATATATATATATATATGGGGGTAAATGTACTACATGAAATGAATTATCAAGATATTTATTTGATATAAGAGTTTTGTACTTCATATTTTCAATTATTTATTTAAAGGGACAATATTTTTTCCCCTGGCGAAATAGATATCTGAATTATTTGTAATGGAAATCGTAATATTAATAGAAGTGTAGCCAAAGATCGTCTTGAGATTATGTTTCCCAACTCAAATATCAGCGATTGTATCTTTGTTTTATATGCTTATGAATCTTGTACAGATTCCGCTATCAAGTTTTCTATCTAAAAACCTTGTCTGTTGTAAAATGTTTTATAATGAACGTCACTTTTTGATTATTTTTCTTTTCGTCTTTTTCTAGTTGCCGTTTTCGTCTGAGATCATTTTATGCCTTGAAGTTTAGGAATTTCTTACCAAAGAAATACAGTTAAAATTACGTATTTCTTTAATATTCATCATCATCATGTCGTGCAGGCAGCACGGATATCCATGACAATCTCTCGCCAACCTTCCCTATCATTCATCGCCCCAGTGAGTTCTTCCTCGCTGCAGCCAGCATCTTGACATAGCTGGTCGATGTAGGTCCTTGCTGGGCGGCCCACACTGGCATGTCAATGTGTTGGCTTCCACAGGAGAACATCACTTATGAGTTCGTCCTTGCTTCTCCAGCAGTGCCCTGCATGCCTAGTCCGTCTCACTCGGATGGTCTGTGAGATAGGGGGCAGGTGACCATACAGCTGCTCCCTTGTGGGATGCTGTTTCCACGACTTGTTCAGAACTGCTCGCAGCATTCTTGTGCAGTTCGAAATATTAGTTGAATCATTCTCATGCTTCAAAAACTCCCAGTATATCTCTATATCTTTTGGAGGTGCGTGGTCTAATGCTTAGAGTCATAGGAAATGGACTCGTCGACCCGAGTTCAATTCCAGGACGAAGCTGTTTGAATTTCATATAGCGCTAATACCCTTGGGAAAGGTATGAATCCAATTATCCCTCCAGCTATGGATAAATAGCAGGGCAGACTGGGCTCTTTAACCCTAGCTAGGTAACCAGTCTAGGAGAAGGAAAACTCTGAATTCAAACCTGTTAAACCCGCTTAAGAAATTGATGTTGTGTCACATCCTGCTCGTGTTATTTTCTTTGGCAAATAGATATATCTAAATATCTATATCTATATCTATATATATATATATATATATATATATATATATATATATGCGTGTGTGTGTGTGTATGTGTGTGTGTGTACACTTCTTTGTGTGTGTAAATGTGTGTGTGTGTGTGTCTGTGGAGTTTTATTTATGTGGTCAATTGTATGTGTGTTTGCACCTTTTGTTTCTACATACACACATTTACATACACATAGAAAACACAGACATATATATCTATTTACATACACGTATCTCCCAGACACATATCTATATTTAGAGAAAGAGAGATACAGACAGACAGACAGACAGACAGAGACAGAGCTACTCTATGATTAACCAGAGCCGATCATGAGAACGGATAGAAATTTAATTTTTGGTTGGATGACCGAACGAGACAGATGCAAATATGGCGTTTTCTGTCCATAGGCCAATTATTAAATTGTTTATATTTAATTCTTTAAAAAAAATTTCATGCTTTATTATTAGGCTTTATTATTACTTTTTTACACATGGTTATATGATATCAAGTATTAATCTCTAATGCAAATAATTTGCAAACAGATAATGGTTTTCTATATTGAAAGGTCTAATCATTGTCTGAAAACATAGATATTATACTTACTTTAATTGAATAACAGTAAAAGTAAAACTTCGTTTGAGTCAGGGATTTATAAAACTCCTTGTATGAATATATGTTTACACCTACAAGAGCATAATGTGTGGTTGTACAGTGTGAATTTGAAGATCCCAAATAGAATCCTCCCTTACAACCAGTCATTTGGATTACCTTACATACACACACAACTCTCACACACACACACACACACACACACACACACACACGCACACACACACGCACACACACACACACGCACCACACACACACACACACACACACACACACGCACACACACACAATATTTTATTTACTTCTTACTAGTATATTCTTTCTTGTCAGTTTATAACATATTGAAAATAAAAGAAAAAATGCATCCTTCTAAATAATCAATATTTGATTAAAACTTCTTTTTTCTTCTTTTTTTTTTTCCAATATATTTTTTTTCAGTGTCTATTCTCATATGATATATTTCGGAATAATTTTCATGTTTTCTGGGGTTTTTTTATAAAGTTTTTTGGGTCTTTCCTAATTTCTCTCCAGCCATTGGCTTTTGAATGTCAAAATAAGAAGCAAAGTAATGAAATCTCAAACTCGATGAGTGGCTCCCAGTTTTTTCATAACTTCACCTGCATGATGAGTTAGCTTTTTAATATAGAATGCCATGAAACATCTATTTGAAACATAGAACGGAACCTAACAGGTACTACCAATCTGGGGTATAGTGGTTCAGAAAGTAAGGAATATTCCACACTCCTTAGAGCTCTAGAATAGTGGTTCGAAACCTAACAGGTACTACCAATCTGGGTCATAGTGTTTCAGAAATCTAACAGGTACTACCAATCTGGGTCATAGTGGTTCAGAAAGTAAAGAATATTCCACACTCCTTAGAGCTCTAGAATAGTGGTTCGAAACCTAACAGGTACTACCAATCTGGGTCATAGTGTTTCAGAAACCTAACAGGTACTACCAATCTGGGTCATAGTGGTTCAGAAACCTAGCAGGTACACCAATCTGGGTCATAGTGGTTCAGAAACCTAACAGGTACTACCAATCTGGGTCATAGTGTTTCAGAAACCTAACAGGTACTACCAATCTGGGTCATAGTGGTTCAGAAACCTAACAGGTACCACCAATCTGGGTCAGTGGTTCAGAAAGTAAGGAATATTCCACACTCCTTAGAGCTCTAGAATTGGAGCATCACCACCAAATACAATTTAGTGTTATACCCAGGAAGCCCCATTTTTTTTGGCGTATTATGCCTCTGAGATGATATAGTTAACGTATTCTAAGCCTCGCCGACATTTGATGGGTCGGTTTAGCTCAGCCGATAGATCACCTTACTCGGAATCACAAACATCTGGGTTCGATACTAGTCCTTATCAACTCAGCTCATGAGTAGCACAGCTTACATCGGTGCCACAAAATGAGGAACTGATGGTGGGTATTATGGAAAAACAATATCATTGTTCTAGCGCCTGTGTAAAGAGCATATACTGTCCGGCTGATACCGTCAATGGGCCACCCCACTGACTTTAATTTACTATTCCTCTGAGACGATATACTTAGCATATTCTAAGCCCCACCGAGTTTTAATGGGGCTTATACTGTTTAAGGCGTTAGAAATTGATTTCCTGAATTCTTTTTATAGTTTGCCCCTTATTGAGGAATTCGACCGGGTGTCATAGAGGAACTATTATGGAAAGTGTACGGTAACATAATTTACATGGTGAATCTCACCTCACACTCTAACACAAGACGGGTAGTAGAGATTTGCATGTTATCAGGAGTATCCCGAAACTGCACTCATATTTGTCACATATTGTGACATGTCAGTTCGTGACTTTTGCCAATGCACAGATATATGCGTTGATAGTTAAATGGTTCAGGGTTTGGATTCATATTATTTACCGTCAAATCACAATGAAAGCCCTGGTTCCCGCTAGATAAGCACAGTTAAGCAGCTCTGAGCCTGTTCGATAATTGGGTGACTACTTAAGCAATGACAGGCACTGTAAGCAATCTGAGTCATTAGTTTATCAAAAATGTTTTGATTCGGCATTAAATGACCCGGAAAGTGCTGTAAAAACAAACAACATCTGTTTCTGACAATGGTGAAGCCACTTCATATTCTCCATAGATGTGAAAATACTTTCCTCTCAACCTCTCCTCCAAAAAAAAAAAAAAAAAAGAACAATGTTAGAGATGTCTTAAAAGTGTCATTGATGATTGATTAGTTTTCTCTTAATGGTGCAGTCAACCAAGTAAAGTCCGTTGTTTTCTAGTTCAATCTGAACTTTTGGAAACGGTTATGGGTCAGCATTTTAACACTTCTTTATTTCTAAATGTATTAAAAGAATCCTAATTAAAAAAGAATCTTTAAAAACATCAACTATTCAACATAAGTTTAAACTAGTGGGAAAAGTGTTATTGGGTTTTCAAATGGAATTATTTATCTCAAAATGGCACCAAGACAAACCAATATTTCGCGACGCTCCAGTGAGGAACTGATTCATTTGATTGAGACATATAAATATCGAATATTAGCCTAGAAAGTCACCCATTAATTCTTCTGACTGACAACGCATAAGATAAATAGATAGATAGTGATAACAAAAAAGCTAAAATTATATGAGAAAACAATTTTTTAATGTATGATTTGTCAAAGAAATGAGTTTCATAGAAATTATGAAGTATAAAATGTTTACAGAAACATAAAGATATCAATAAAAAGTGTTGTATAAAAATGTATATATATATATATATATATATATATATATATATATATATATATTAAATTATTATTATTGTTGGAGAATTGATTATAGAGGGCTCAATTACTTATGTAAGAGCTTTATTTATTTATTTATTTATTCATAATTATAAAGTCACTCCTACCATTGGTTTCTGAATAACACTTTTTCGGTGTTATTCGTCTTCAGAGGCGTTTGACTTTTGAAAAAAAAATTTTAAATCACCATACGAACAATGACGACAAATAATGATGCCGTTGAATGACGTAACCAAAATGCAGGAGCGATTAACGGATCGCGTGGACACGTGCCGGGAGTTTAAAATTGTCCATTTTTTTCCAAAAGTCAAACGCCTCTGAAGACGAATAACACCGAAAAAGTGTTATTCAGAAACCAATGGTAGGAGCGACTTTATAATTATAAATAAATAAATAAATAAATATATATATATATATGTCTCGTTTAGGAAGCTTGTGAACTCGTCGACGCTGCAAACTCTCCACACCACTTGCAAGTGTTGTTGACATCCATTTGACTCACCACACATTTCCGTTAATTGGCGATGAATTGGTTTAATGAATTTTGCGTCAAGAAAACGTATAACCTGACGGTAGCATCAATTAGAAATTCCATCAGAACCAAATGACATGCCAAGACTGAGGGTGGCAACAAGACACGTGCAGAGGCAGGTGCATGCACAACAAACACAACAGGATTGTGAATAGCCACAATAACAATTTCTCTGCGTCCCCAAAACTTTGGAGACGTTACTTTTGGGATTCCTCTCAGACATTTATACTTTAAATAGCGAGTTGTTTCCCCAAATGCTTTTCAAATTTGAGATCATTTGGTCGATAATTAGTCAAGTAATTGGGCTTTGAAATTATATCAATTCTTTCTGAACCCCCCCCCCAAAAAAAAAGAAAAAAACACTGTATATTGCAAATGAAATGGACGCCCGTGGTTTAATGGCTGGAGTCGTAGGAAATGGACTCGTCGACCCGAGTTCAAATACTAAACGAGGTTGTCTACATTTCACATAATGCTAAAACCCTTATGAAAGGTATGCATCGGCCTGCTCTTCCTCCAGCTATGGGTAAAGAGCAGGACAGACTGGCTTCTTTAACCTTAGTTAAGCAACCAGTCTAGGAGAAAGAAAACTCTGAATTCAAATCTGTTAAACTCTGCCTAAAGAAATCCTTGTGTCACATCCTACTCGCGGTTGGTAAATATGTAAATGGCAAATGATATCATATTCATTTAAACACTCAGTATTTGAACTTATAATCCCTAAGAAATTATAAAAAGCCTACTACTAAAAGAATTGGTGTGGAACAAAACAAATAAGTAGGAATGTGTTGATTTTGAATGGCCCTCTGAGAGAAGCCATCCGCCTCTGGCACAGCCTCTCATACCCAATCAGTTGTTCTAGGGAATTTTTACTGCCACTGGTTTTCGTAAAAAGGGATGCGTGACGCTTCTTTACTGATGTCATTAAGTTTATTTAATAAACACCGTGAAACTGTACAATGAAAAACAAATAATATTCAATAGAAGGATAACAGCAAATACTTTTCAAAGAAATAGAAAACCCGATGCAAAGAAATGGGAGAGCTGCTTACCGTGATGCCTGTCCTGATCGGCGGCGTAAACTAAATGGATTCGTATGTGAGTTCCCCTTAACACTTTCTGATTATGGATTCGTAGACCGCAGAAACTAATGGTCAGCACAAAATGAAAGTTATAAAACCCACTTAACTACTCTGAATTGGATATTGTGGTTGTAGTTAATGTTATAAACAATAAATATATAAAAATAAGATACAAATAACTGGTCAGTTTAGCGACAATTACAGGAATTTATCAATAAATTTAGAATTCCTTCAAATTTGGAGATGTTTCCTATATTTATATTATAGAATCGTATTGTTGCACAAGTTGAATTTTAACGAAACACTAGAAAAAGAAGAACTACACAAGAATACTGCTCGCTGTTTGAAATAACATCTCATCCAACAAACATCAAAGTAAGATGAGCAGGCCTGCTGAGCACTGCTGGAGAAGTAAGGACTAACTACACATGGGTGTACTACACATGGATGTACTACAGTGCTGGACTAAAGACTACACATGGACTACACATGGATGTACTACACATGTACTGTAAGTAGTCGGACGGTACCCACCTAGTATGATTGCTGAAGACGGATCGTGACAGAGAGGGATCGTGACAGCGAGGGAATCCCGATTACGACTAGAAGGTTCCTGATTACGACAAGAAAGATCCCGAGTCCTCAAACCCCTCAAAACATCAGAGAAAGAAATAGAGAGGGAATCATTGATGATGTTGATGATGATGATGATGATACAAAATACGGAGTTGTTTTTTTAAAATATGGAAGGCATGAAGAAAACAATTTTTATTTCTGTATCAATTCCCCCACATAACATATTTAATTGATTTTGAAAAATGATGTGACATGATATTTTTGACATTAATGAACAGATATTTCCATAGAGGTAAACATTTTGCTTGCCTTTTTAAAACAAAATATCACATAAAGGGAATATTGCTTTTTTAGACAACTTTTTAGATTTATGTTTTTAAGTATGCTGTCAGTAAAAGAGAAAAACATTCACGAATATTAATTTTTTTTATCCATTTAACACCTCTTGCTTATTTCTTTTTTTTTCATTGTAACGTATTAAGATTTTGAAATTGACACTTCTTGCTTATATTTTTTTATTTACTCTGATAGACTAGATTTTCTTATTTAATTCTAATTGGCCGTATGTTTGGGGTGAAAGTCTACATGCGTTATAAACATAGCAGGCATAATCCTCAAGCATATCTTAAAAGGGGAGATACGTGGTGTTGTGGTTAAAGTGTCGGATTACGACATCGTAATGAGCGAGTTAGAACTATTAGGTCCACCTTCAGACTAATAACCTTAGGAAAGGTGTTGCATAGCCTTCTTTACGGCACTAAATATCTATATGTTATATACTTCTCTTACTTCTTACTCTGTCGTCTATTCTTCTGGCTGGTATATCTATCTATATCTTCTAAGGTCTCGTCTGGTCTTCTATTGAGGATTCCGTGTCTGGTTTCTGTTGGGGATCATTCCTTATCAGAAGCCCTGTGTCATTGTTGTTTTTGGTAATAAACACAAGACTACGATTTACGATGATGTTACTTTATTCGTAGACCCCCAGACCAGACAATCACGCAGTGAGACTCACATCTTGCTAGCTTGGTTTCTAACTTCTAACTCTCTAACTGTAACTCTGAGTTGCTTACACCTTAAACCGGAAGGGGCTTCTATCGGGGTTCCGTTTCTCACGGTTTATCCCCAGAACGCAAGGTGAGATCGAGGTCAAGCGCTGTCACTCACCCTCAAGGCCATCAGCTGCACTAATATGATTTCTACACTACTGTCATAATCATTAGGTATCTAATGATTATGTAACAAAGGTATGGAAACATTTATCCCCCTATTTATGAATTAAATAGTACCACTACTGTTCTTCTACAAGGATGGATTTGGCATTTTGATAACTCACGAAGGTTGATATGTCATTAAACAATGAAACCAAACCATATACTAAAACACGGGGGCGCGTAGCTAATTGTTACTGTGGTGGGAAATGGACACAGTGAGACGAGTTCAAATCGTGGACGCGGCTGTTGGCATTCCTCATAGCGCTAATACAATTACGAAATGTATGAATCCAATCATTGGTATATAGTAGGGCAGACTGGAATTTTAAAATATGGTTAGGCAAGAAAGGTCACCCGTAATTCAAACCTGTTAAAGCCCGAGTGAGGAGGAGTGGTGTATATATATATATATATATATATATATATATATATATATATATATATATATATATATTACAAATATATGCACCCTCCGGGTGCAAGTATTTAAGTTTTCATATAATAAAATATCATATTAAATTAGAAAGGCTAATGAAACTGACTAAGAATGCAGATAAAAAGATCTGCAACAGAGGAGGTATAATCGAAAAATAGAACAACTTTGAAACTAACTATTCCATCATTTTCCATTACTCCCCTCTTTCATTGGTAAATTTTCCTAATTTAACTATTTAGTTAAAATAGGAAGTAAAGGATAATATTACAGTTATTTCTTCCTGTAAATAAATTTCTTTTAAGATTTATCCACGAGATTTTTGTTTATATTTCTTAAGATAAAACCAAACAATTAGAAATCAATAATACCAAGCACATATTTATTAAAATAAATTTTAAATATCAATATGCAAATTAACCTTCTCGTTCAAACTGTAAACCGCTATTTTGTTGTATATATAAATACAATTGCATGTTATTAGAACGTAGATATGGTCAACAGTATTAATAATGTAATACAATTTTTATTAATAACTGAAGGTTTAAAAGAATGAAATCATGGAGAATTTGACGTAAATAATTAAGGGAATTGTGACTTGAGTAGTAATATAGTTTCGGTTACAGACAGAAAAACACACAATCTCCATTATAATAAGATATATATATATATATTGCCTATACAAGTCGGCTTAATGAGACCAATGTAGTATACAGATTTAAATGTCCCTTAGGAGATTGCAGTCTTCCGAAAATGAAAATACCTACATCGGTTTTACCTGAACGACATTGTCACGGCGTCTAACTCTCCATTTAACAGAAAATAGCTCCATTTCACAACACCCAAAATTACATTCATGCCCCACTCTAGTTGCCGAGGTGTCCTGGCGGAAAATACACACATTCTGCACAAAGAAAAAAATAAACAAAACACCAAATCTAGAAGCTTTATACATAAAACAAACCATCCTTAAACCAAAATTAATTTCCAATGCAGTACACACATTTTAAAATCCCTATAGCACCTTTCCCATAAATTCTCTTCCTTCCTTCCAGCCTCCACATCCATTAATATATATATATATATATATATATATATATATATATATATATATATATGAGAGTAAGTAAATAAACAATGTGTTTATTTGATATGGCTTTTAGCCGACAATTTTGCTGATGAGACCTAATAGGTCGAAATGTACATTCAGGGATTGATATTTTCTCGATTGGTTTAGCCATACATTTGAACATATATGCTCGCTTAAATTCATTAATTATTAACTAATTAATTTTCAAAATTAGGTATGACTTCAATTAAGCACATATCCTCCAATATATATATATATATATATATATATATATATATATATATATATATATATATAGAGAGAGAGAGAGAGGGGGGGAGTGGGCTAGAAAGAAGTACAACGTTTTCTTTCGAAGCTCTGTGAAGAAACGTTCAACCTAGGTTCAGATCTTTGTAGCTTTGGACCTTATTACTCTGGCGATATTCTGCCAGTATGGATATTTGTTTTTGTAGTTTATATTTCACAGTGGAAAGCAGGCAAATTTAGTTTAGGATGCACAGTTATTTGTGCATCCCTCACCTTCACCGAGAATGTGCTGAGCTGGCAAGGGATGTCCAGGACGAGATCAGCATCTCAGTGGGCGCAGTGACTAGCCGGGAGTATTTCGGGTATACATCCGGCCTCGCCGTTTGTCATATATAATATATGTCATATATATATATATATATATATATATATATATATATATATATATATATATATAAGGTGTGTCGAAAAAGTATCGAGATTTTTTGTACTTTTTGACACACCTTGTATTCTGAAAAAATTAACGTTCCATTCATTGTTCCTTTCTATCTTGGTAAATACAGCTTCAAAATCGGCACTTTTATGACACACCTTGTAGTGAAAAAAATTAATGTTCCATTCATTGTTCATTTCTATCTGGGTAAATACAGCTTCAAACTCGGCACTTTTATGACACACCTTGTAGTGAAAAACAAATTAACGTTGCATTCATTGTTCATTTCTATCTTAGTAAATACAGCTTCAAACTCGGCACTTTTATGACACACCTTGTATTCTGAAAATAATTAACGTTCCATTCATTGTTCATTTCTATCTTGGTAAATACAGCTTTAAACTCGGCACTTTTATGACACACCTTGTAGTGAAAAAGAATTAAACGTTCCATTCATTGTTCATTTCTATCTTGGTAAATACAGCTTCAAACTCGGCACTTTTATGACACACCTTGTAGTGAAAAAGAATTAACGTTCCATTCATTGTTCATTTCTATCTTGGTAAATACAGCTTCAAACTCGGCACTTTTATGACACACCTTGTAGTGAAAAAAATTAACGTTCCATTCATTGTTCATTTCTATCTTGGTAAATACAGCTTCAAACTCGGCACTTTTATGACACACCTTGTAGTGAAAAAAAATTAACGTTGCATTCATTGTTCATTTCTATCTTGTAAATACAGCTTCAAACTCGGCACTTTTATGACACACCTTGTAGTGAAAAAAAATTAACGTTGCATTCATTGTTTATTTCTATCTTAGTAAATACAGCTTCAAACTCGGCACTTTTATGACACACCTTGAACACTAAAACTCGGTAAATTGCAATAAACATTATTATCCTTCTGATCTCCATATTTCCGAAACGGTGCATTTATAGGACTGTTCCCCTAAAAAACAATTGCAATATTTAGAAATTAAGCTTGTTGATTTTTTTTTCTTTTCCCGAATTTGAATGCCCTGTATATATAGCTTGACTGATAAGCAGATGTCTGGCGAATCTTCCTGCCAAGAGTTACGTCAACATTTCTCGTCATATTAAGGTTTATCGTCACCGAACACAAACAGAAATGCCAGTTATTAGTAAAAATAATTGATCATTAATATCTAAGAATTTGCAACAATATAAAGTCTCTTAAGGATGGAGACGTATTGCGTTCAGTGAAGTAGGGAATATGATCAGATGGTTAGATATGACCCCCTGAATGTTGGCATTCGTAAACTAATTGTTTTCCCATCACGCCTCGCCTATTCTTGTAACCTAATGGAAGAAACTCGTAAAACAAAAGTCTGTGAACCCCCGAAGTTATTTAACAGACCCACAAAGATCGGTATATATATATATATATATGGAATATATGTATTTATATATTGTTTTAATGTTCTTATTTTTCTAACATTAATATTCCATATGATATACGACATATCTTTAATAACTTTTCGTTCACAGCTTATTCACTTTAAAGCATGCGCCATTATATGTTCTTCGCCTTCCATTTTTGCACATGCATTGATCACGTCAATGGCTTTTCGTAAACAAACGCGCATATGAAAATTAACGGTTAACAGCATCAAATTCACACAACCACTATACACTTAACATCTTTCATGTTGTTCCTCACCTAACAGTGTCCTGAAGATGGTATAAAATACCGAAATACTTAAGTATTGACACTAAAAATTGTTTCCTGATCGTAACATCCTGTGTTTGTTATATTTTTAAAATATTTTCTTTTCATATTGTCAGATTAATTTCCTCATTGTATTTCCATATATATATATATAGAGAGAGTAAACTACAGACACGTGTTTCGAGGTATCACCTCTCATCAGTGCAGTTATACAATTTTTAGCAGCTGCCTCTGGCCGGGTTCTTTTTCTCCCTAGACCGGTTTGCCTTACCATGGTTAAATAATCCAGTCTGCCCTACTATTTATCCATAGCTGGAGGTAGAGCAGGATTCATACCTTTCCCAAGAGGTATTAGCGCTAAGTGAAATACAATTACCACGTCCAGGATTTGAACTCAGGGCAACGAGTATAATATAGTATAATATATAATATAATATAATATATGATAATAATAGTAATAATGGATCTGTGGGACTAACTTTAAAACAAAACCCTCTACCCAGGCGATACCGAGTAGTCGCTGCTAGTAGTGGTATAAAGGGCACAAAAGCAAAGTTTGAAAGGAATAATTGCCATTTTCTATGCTTTTACAACATAAATAAATGAAGCAGCAAAAAACATAAATTTATAGAATGCCTATAATCACAAGCTTGTGAAGCGGATGGTGTAATCGTTAAAGTCTTGGGAAATGGACTCGTTGTCCCGAGTTCAAATCCTGGACGTGGTAATTGTATTTCACTTAGCGCTAATACCCTTGGGAAAAGTATGAATCCTACTCTCCCTCCAGCTATGGATAAATAGTAGGGCAGACTGGGCTCTTTAACCTTGGTTAGGCAACCGGTCTAATAGAAGGAAAACTCTGAATTCAAAACTGATAAACGCCGCTTAAGAAATTGACCTTGTGTTACATCCTGCTCGTGCGGAGGGGTTGGTAAATATGTATATGATTGTTCCGACCGTATTATTCAAATTGTTGCAGATTGACAGTTTGTTTTGTGCGGGAAGTCGAAAAGACAAAGGAAAATTGAACTGAGAAGACAATGTCTAGGGTAGACAGAGGGTCTGGTGTGACAAAGGACTCATCTGGACAAACGCGAATTTGAACAAAGAGAAAGGACTTCCGGTCAAGGAACAAAAGAATGTGTGGGCGGTCGTCAGTACTTAAGCGGTCATCGAGGAGACCCCGGGAGACGGCGAAGAGAGCACAAGGTGTCTGACCGTCGACACGGTCGAGCGGGCAGTGATGCTCGCCCACCCCGTTCACCCCCCGATCGCCAGCCTGCAGCATTCGTAGCGCCGTTGTCCAGCTCGTCCACCCACACGCACCCACCACGAGATGAAAGAAATAAACGTTAAAAGTCTTACTACTACATATGTCTACGTGTGAATCCTTATACTCCATTACTAACACATATGACCCAGCAACAGTATATAACATGTGCGATTTTGTGGCTTGAGTCGAGTCCTATGCAACAAAATTACTCTTTTGGCAAACACCCACACCTTCTTTTTTTTATCTTACAGGTGTTTGAAGGCATTGTCTGATGATTAATTAATACACTTGAAGTTAAGAAAATCATTTCTTAAACAAATCATATATTTAAAAAAAAAAGCACAAATAGAGGCGTGTGATGTAATGGTTACCGTCGTAGGAACTGGACACCGCGAGACGAGTTCAAATCATGGACTTGACTGTTTGCATTCCACATAACACAAATGCCCTTGGGAAAGGTATGGATTCAACTATCCTGTACTTGAGACTAATACTCTTAGTAAAGGCATGAGCCCTCTTATCCCCCAGCGATGGGATAAATAGCACCTCTGCAATTCTTCTACAAGGATGGCTTTGGTATTAAATAACCCGCGAAGGTTGATATGTCATTAAACAAAGAAACTAAACATCAGCATGTAACGTACACCAGCTTAATATAGAACAAAGAGCACTCAGTAATATACGAAGCTAAGGTTAATATATATATATATATATGAGGAAAAAATGTGTAAAGAAAAGAAATGTAGATGGATAAAAATGAATTTTATCGATATCACTTTTAATCGATATCACTTACACATGTGTTTCGGTCTGTTTATCAAAATGTATACGGATTTACGTTATTATCATTATTAAAATAATCAGATGGAGTTGAAATGATGATGATGATAATAATAATAGAAAAATGCATAAAATGTTCCATACACAGATTTTGCCGACCTTCATCAGAGTAGTATTTTTTTTTCAAAAATTCTCATATTGTCGGATTCATTTCCCATTCTCACACACACACACACACACACACACCACACACACATATATATATAATATATATATATATATTATATATAATATATATATATAAGTTAAAAGAAAGGAAATGAATCCGACAATATGAGTAAGAAAAAGTGGAATGAAAACATCACACAATGCTGTTAAAGAAGAAAACAATTTATAATATAATCATAGCTGATACTGATCAATATTTCGATTTTACAAAAATCATCATCAGAGTTCATTCACTCCCGTAGTTGTTTGGGTCGGAGAGGAAAGTCAAAAATTTTTTGACTTTCCTTTAACAGCATTGTGTGATGTTTTCATTCCACCTTTTCTTACTCATATATATATATATATATATATATTGCATTATTTGGATTATTCGGACTATTTTCCTCATCTTTACTGTTATTTATACAACGTTTCTGTCGATAAGCCCTCTGGTCTTCTTCAGGTATTAGGACAAGAAGTTCCCCGAGAAATTCCTGAAGGAGACCAGAGGGCACATCAGCCGCAATGTTATACAGATAACACAACAAAGATATATATATATAATATATAATATATATATATATATTGAAATTTTGACATGCCGTGCAACCAAACAATCTTTTTCCCGTTTTAGGGGTTTAGCTCAGTCGGTAGAGCATCCGTCTAGGTTTCTGGTGCGATACTCAGCGTATGAGTAGCACAGAGATTTGTGCGGTAAAGTAAGGAGCCGATGGCATGTGTGGCGCTCCACCTCCAACGCAAAAACAATCTCCTTGGTCTAGCGCTAGTGAAAAGGGGATTGACTTCCTCGCTGGCTGGTTGATACCGACTTTAAGCCATCTTGACGTTTTACTTACTACTTTATTTGAGTTCTATTTTGTGTTCTGTTCGTTATTGACATCCTCATGTTCTTCTGTTAATTCGCGATGAATTTCAATCGTTTTGTTCCCTTTTGTGTTCAAAAACTGAATAACTGCGTGGAACTCCCATTAGCAGTATCATAAATCAGAAGCTCCGTCAGAAACTACTGACAAACAAAGACTGAGCGTAGCAGAAAGATTCACACAAATACAGGCAGTGGCGTATGAACAACAAACACAACAATGTAGTATTTAGATTATTCGGACTATTTTCCTCATCTTTGTTGTTATCTGTACAAGATTACGGCTGATGTGCCCTCTGGTCTCCTTCAGGAATTTCTCGGGGACCTTCTTGTCGTAATACCTGAAGAAGGCCAGAGGGCTTATCGACAGAAACGTTGTACAAATAACAGTAAAGATGAGGAAAATAGTCTGAATAATCCAAATAATGCAAATTATCAAGCAAAATTATCAAGCATGATATACCCTATTGACTAATGGAATGCGCCGACGGGTTACTATAAGTAACAGGGATAATTGTGGCTTGGCAGTAAGCCAATGCGAGTAAGCCAATAACTCTATTTGTCGGACGTATTTTCCACTTATCTCTATTGTACTTGTCTACTTTCTGTTAATACATTTTTACTACATTTGTTACCCGTCGTTTTGTTCTTATTTGACCCCTTAAAACCTCACAACAATTTTTAGACAATTCTGAGAAATAAAACAACACTGTTGCCAATAGCCGCACGAACAGTTTCCTTGTTTTCCCAGCGCTTTGGAGACCTTATTTTGGTGATTACAATTTCTCTAATAGGGGAAAAAAACTTAAACCATTTAGACATAAATACTGTTACTCATAAACCCCAAACAATTAATCTATTACTCAGATGCACACCCAACAAAACAAAATCTTTCT
This sequence comes from Doryteuthis pealeii, assembly GCA_023376005.1. Taxonomy (NCBI): domain Eukaryota; kingdom Metazoa; phylum Mollusca; class Cephalopoda; order Myopsida; family Loliginidae; genus Doryteuthis; species Doryteuthis pealeii. The sequence continues at coordinate 118,571,340 of CM042144.1, forward strand.
TCGATGCAGGTGTATACCAAATCTGATGTGAGCAATGTGATAAAGTATACATCGGCGTAACATCTAGAAATTAAAAAAATGGATTTACAAACACTCAAAAGAACTCAAGTTCGGAAATACATTGAATTCCTTAATCACACATAATATGTTGACTAATATATATATATATATATATATATATATATATATATATATATATATAAACATTCTTATGAGTACTTTGTCAAGGTTAAAGTTCCTTAATTAGTGTAAGATGTGTAAGTGATGATAAGCCGGAAGGCAATCCTTAGAAAAGTAGCATATTTATGAGAATTAAATATCCAATTAAGGAACTTAAGAAGATGGTGAGAGAGAGAGAGAGAGAGAGAGAGAGAGAGAGAGAGAGAGAGAGAGAGAGAGAGAGAGAGAGAGGGGTTACAGTTTCATTATAGGATTACCTAGAGGCCATTCTGTCCCTTAGGAACGTGTGGCCATGGGTCAATTGAAACAATTTCCCTAAACCCCACTGTTCATACTACGACAATATCAGGTAACGTTCGAAGCTAATAATTGGAAATATTTGTGAATTAATCAGTCACAAAGATAGTAAATAAGATGTTTCCAAAGGAGGTTACTTACTTTTGAATTGTCCTGTTGTTGTATTAACTGTAGATCTTCTTAATCCTTTTTATGCCTCTTGTTTAAGACCTGAGGTGAAGTCAACAATATCTGTCTCCCCATACATTTATATATATATATATATATATATATATATATATTAACAATGGAAAAGGAGTAACCTACTCGAGTTTCATCGATTGATTCTTCAGGGTTACTTTAAATTAATCGAGTTTTCGATTAATCTTAGGTGTTATAAACATGCCCGTTGGAATGGGACTTAACTTTAGTAGAGGAACGCTTATTTACATTTTCGTAGATCAGGAACGGTTTTTTTTTTATTGGATTAAAAATTTAGATTAATTTATGGGAATTATTTTTTCAATTATTATTTAATAAAAGATATGTTATGGGTCGTATTAATAGTTAAAAGGTGAAAAGTTAAAATTATTTAATAACTAGTTTAATTTGGTTTGAGAGTATTTAAAAAAAAAAGTTAATACTTATACATATACAAATATATATATAAGAGTTTCATAATTTGCTTGAAGCATTGTGTATTATTAGGAGGTTGATTTAGAAGGCTATCACAATGCAGTTTGGAATAAATAAAAAATAATAATACGGTAACAATGGTGTTGTGTGTTGACCTGTATTTTTTTATTCTTTCTTGAATTTTCGAGGTAATACCTCTTTATCAAAAGAATTGAACTAAAGCAGTCCAGCTATGGCATTTCTTCCCAAATTTTTTTTTTAAATGATGTTATTTTTTTAAATAACTGTATTCTCGTGTGAGCGTGAATGCGTTTATTTTTGTTTGTACGTGTGTGTATGTAGTAATGCGCGTGACATTGGAAATGCGTGTTGGTTGTGACGTTAAGACTGTATCCTAGCGCGGGATGTGTGCGAATGAAAAAGCGTATTTGTGTTTTGTGGCTATGGTGATGTATAATATTTCGTGTTGGATGTAAAATCAATTTAATCATTTATTATTATTATTATTATTATTATTATTATTATTATTATTATTAAAATTAATATTATCATATTTATTTGTTTATTTACTCATTTATTTGGGAAGAAATGCCATAGCTGGACTGCTTCAGTTCAATTCTTTTGATAAAGAGGTATTACCTCGAAAATTCAAGAAAGAATAAAAAATACAGGTCAACACACAACACCATTGTTACCGTATTATTATTTTTTATTTATTCCAAACTGCATTGTGATAGCCTTCTAAATCAACCTCCTAACCAATATATATATATATATATATATATATATATATATATATATATATATATATATATATATATATATATATATATATATCGAGGAAACAAAATGTCTTCCTGACAGCATGCACAACATGGGAGGAATCAAATCACTGACTGTTGACCCTCATCTATTGTTCACGATAGGAGAGTCCAGCAAACATATATATATATATATATATATATATATATATATATATATATATATATATATATGCTGGACTCTCCTATCGTGAACAATAGATGAGGGTCAACAGTGAGTGATTTGATTCCTCCCATGTTGTGCATGCTGTCAGGAAGACATTTTGTGTTTCCTCGAGTGTGACAGCAGCCCAGCCCCGCTTCGAGCCATGAAGCCACACTTACAAACGAAATGCTCCAAGGCAGGAGTTAAATGTTTTTTTTGTTTCTCTATGCTTCAGTCTATCTTTTTCAAAGCTCTTTAGTCTAGCGAAACATGTCTTACCCATTCCTTCGGATCCGATGCTAGTCCTTCTCAAGCACTCAGGTAAATATCAAGGCGTTCCAAATTGTCCTTCAATTTGTCTTTGTAGCGTAAGAGAGGACATTCAATAGAACGGTTAGCATTTGGTAATTGTCCGTATAAAATCTTTTTTGGAAGCCTGTTCTCATTCATTCTGATAATGTGACCAGCCTACCTAAGCTGAACCGTGGCTAGTAGGATGTCGATACCAGCAATGTTACACCTTTTTAATATTGTGCTATTTCTTACTCTAGCATCCCATTTTATACGTGTTAACAATTCAAACAAATAACAACCTCGTCAAGGATTCTATCTGTATGTATTTACCAACCCTCCACACGAGCAGGATGCGACACAAGGTCAATTTTTATGCGGGATTTACAGGTTTAAATTCAGAGTTTTCCTTCTCTTAGACTAGTTACTGTATCAACGTTGAGGAGTAGCGCTAATACCCCTAGGAAAGGTATGGATCCAACTATTCTCTCTCCAGCTATGGATAAATAGCAGTGCAGACTGGGCTCTTTAACCATGGTTAGGCAACCAGTCTAGGAGAAGGAAAACTCTGAATTCAGACCTCTTAAATCTTCGCATGGGGTGGTCACAACCAGAAGAGGCTCAGGCCTACATAGTGATTTATTTCTATTTAAAAAAAATATTTACTCATATCTAGAGGGAGACTAGTTGGATTCATGCATTTACCAAGGGTATTAGTGCCATATGAAATGCAACCAAGCGCGTCCAGGAGTTGAACTCGTGTCGTCGTGTCCATTTCCTTCGACAAACAACCATTACATCACGGTCACCTGCTAATCTAATCGCCGATTTTATTTGTATGCCAATAACTGTTACGCTAAGAGCATCTCTTTTTAGGAGGTAATGACAAACGGTTGTCAATTGAATGATCATTTCTTTCTTTTGTTCTTATTCTCATGTTAGAATTCATTTCTGATGACTCGGTTCTTTTCAGAGAACAATAAAACGACAGAATCGTTAAAGAATCCAAGAGACACACCGATAAGGTATCTCACAGCGAAAATTAATCGATGGTTGGCAGAACTTGGTAAATATATCAGGCCGGAATCCAGAGATACTCTATCCCCCGTCTCATTTTAGAAAACTTCTACTTAATTCCGAAGTAAGAAGGGAAGTGTCGAAACAAACAGGAATTTCTGACCGGAAATAATGGCAGAACAATGCCTTTGCTTGGGTGGATCCCCGCTCTGCGACTGGTGGAAAAAACACGGCCAATTTTGCTTTGGAAAAGGTCACGGGAAAATTGACCTAAGCTTTAGTAGTCTACCACATGCTGAATTGAAGAGATTTGACCAGACAAAATCGGATCGATTCCACAAGCTATGAAATGAATCAGTTGGTGACATTTGATAGATTTCAGCAGAAACCTGTTTTTCTTTATGATAAAAGTAAACGCACAAGAAACCAAGATAATATATATATATATATATATATATATATATATATATATATATATATATAACGATTTTGACCGATTTTTGCATCAGCGAGAAAGAGACCGTTACTATTGACTCTGGGTGGACGATATCCTAACTTAAATATATCTGCTTTATCACTGATATTGAGCACTATTTATTTATCGATATAACAACCTCTCTCTCTCTCTCTCTCTCTCTCTCTCTCTATATATATATATATATATATATATATATATATATATATGGAAATCAGACCTCGCTGACAAACTAAAGTGAAAATTCTTCCAAGCCATAGTAGTTTCAGTGTTACTGTACGGCTGCACTACCTGGACTCTAACAAAGCGCCTAGAGAATAAGTTGGGCGGGACTTGCACGAAAATGCTGCGTGCAATATCAAGGACGTGGAAACAACACCCCACGAGAACAGAAATGTATGGCCACCAGCTCCTATCACACATACTATCCGTATGAAGCGAACAAGAAACGCTGGGCACTGCTGGAGAAGCAAGGATGAGCTCATAAGTGACGTTCTCTTGTGGAAGCCATCACATGGGCACGCCAGAGTAGGTCACCCAGCAAATACGTACATAGATAAACTCTGTGCGGATGCTGAGTGCTGGCAGAGGATCTCCCAGGAGCAATGAGTAATAGGGATGGATGGTGAGATTGTTATGGATATCCGTGCTGACAGCACGATAGGATGATGATGATGATGATGATGATATATAAAGATGGAGAGACAAAGAGAGAAAGAAAAGAAACCGACAGAATCAGGATAATGAATATTTTGAAAGGAACCGAATCTATGATAGAAGTTAACTACACAGGTTTCACCGAGAAGCATCTTCACGATAAGATATATATATATATATATATATATATATATGAGTGTATATATATATATGAGTGTATATATATATATATACATACATATATATATATATATATATATATATATATATATATATATATTAAGACATTTGAAAATAAAAGTGTTCCAAAAATAAGATGAATTTATTATCGACGCTTAAACGTTTCGGTTTCTTTAAACCTTCATCAGGATGTATTATGGGGTGAAGAAATTGATGGATGTTTTATAGATGACAGGAGATAAAAAAAACCTTAATAAATATTTTTTGTGTGTAACTGTATTTGTTCAGCGTTACACAACAAAGATTTTTTTATCTCCTGTCATCTATAAAACATCCATCAATTTCTTAACCCCATAATACATTCTGATGAAGGTTTAAAGAAACCGAAACATTTAAGCGTCGATAAATAAATTCATCTTATTTTTGGAACACTTGTTTTTTTCAAATTTCTTAATATCGTCGGATTTATTTCCATATTTACTCCCATATACATATATATATATATATATATATATATATATATATATATATATATATATATATATATATATGAATAAGATTAATGAAAAAACAAAAAATGTTTACAACTGAAATAGGCTCATCAGGAGAGAAAGTGTGCAAACCGTTTCGGGGCCAAATCTCTCGACGGTTTAAAAAAGCAACACCCGGCCCATCCTCAACTAATATGAGGCCCCTTTTGCATTATAATGTATCGACCGAACGTGGGTCGGTCATCAACAAAAATAAGACGGTAAAAAAGGCCGTTAGTAAAAACAGAACGCTGCTCGTCAAACGTTGGAATTAATAAAAAAAATTGCGCTGTCTGTACTAAAAATAATATGAATTTTATTTAAAAATAAATTAATTTTATTCAAAAATAAAATTTTCATTTTCTCATTTTCTCATTTTTGATTTTGAAAATAATCAGAAGCATTATAGTAATGATTATTTTCAAAATTAAAAATGAGATTTTCAAAATTAAAAATGAGATTCATTTTATTTTTAAATAAAATTTTATTTTTAAATAAAATTCGGGTGGTCCCACATAAATAGGGCCTTGTGCCTGACCCGTACAAGTGGGGTACGTGAAAAATATCATGTAGATATGGTCAACAGTCTTAATGATGTAAAACTATTTTATTAATAATTGGGTTTTAAATAAAAAATAAAATCATGGAGAATGTGATGTAAATAACAAAGGGAATCGTGATTTGTATAGTAATATAGTTTCGGTTACAGACAGACAGACAAACACACAATCTCCATTATAATAAGAAGATATGGCACAATTCAGGATCTCTGACTGCGTTCGCTGTGATCGTGAAAGCAACGTTCTAACACTGGACTGTGAGATACTGAGCCTGTCTGATATTCTCTTGATACTCTCTGGGTGGAACTCGTCGGATTTGTCTGTATAGCTTATAACACAGCACTGGCATCCATGGTTTTTTGGCCTACCTGACGTTGTTTGATTGTCGAGGTTTTTGCGACTCGAGGGAAAATTCTTGAATCATCTGGTTACTGTAATAGAATCAACTTCACTTTCACATTTTGAACAGCAAACGTTTTGGGATGCTGCTCCCCAGTTCGAACTCGTAAAGCATACTTATCCAAATTAGACTGCACTCCACGTTCATTTGTGCGACCGCCCTGTCGTCTGGGGCGTTAGAATGCAACGACTGCACCTGCAGAGGGGTCCACCTGTTGGTCCTGGGTGGCGACCGGTGATGCTTAAGGATAGAGCCCGGGTGGATGGGCAGTTCATGACATGCAATACTCCACTTTGGCCCTATCTTGGGCTAGACGGTCGGTCGGAGAGGCCCCCTCCGATCAATCGGCTGGTCACGTCAAGCCCTAGCACCTATATGATTGCCCTAACCCTATTGCCCTTATGGCAAGCCCCAACCCCTTTTTATCATATGGGTGCTAGAAGGCGGTGGTTGCGGGTCTACATGTCCTGAGAATGATGTTAAACTCTATCTGATGGTGAGGTTCCAATTTTGGAAGTTTGGGAATGTGGAGCACCCTTTCATCACCATTGCTCCCTGGTCCACTCTGGCCCCGAATGGTAGTACCTGTTAGTGTCCCATCTATGGGTTAAGTAGAACAATGTATTTATAAAAAATTGTATTATCCATTAAGAATTGATTTATTTCAAAACTTTATCGGCATTAAATGACCCACTGAGGTTGATATGCCGTAAAATAAAACAAACCAAACCAAACCTGACTAATACCTTTGGGAAAAGTATGAACCTCCTCACCCTCAGCTATAGATTAAATGGACTGTATGACCTGTAGTCACCCCTTTTGCAATCTCGATTCATAAGGACATTCTTTTCATGTACAAAGGTAGCAAGTCCTGAATGAACCGGTTTGTTTTAAAATCTATTAGAAAATAAATGCATCCAATTATTGTGCATCTGGCTAAGGAGTATAGTAGTCTCTTTATCCCTAGTTAGGCAATCTGTCTCGGAGATAGAAAAATCTGAATCATGCTCGTACGAATGGTTGGTAAATACATACAAGAATGGCTTTGGCATTAAATAACCCACAAACGTTGATATGCCATTATACAAAGAAATATAACATTTTTGACTCAGCCTAGTATTTCAGAGATAAAGTACATTACAATCCAGTTTCAATAACCACAACTGTTAAGAGAAAATTAGATTTAATGAAAGTACCCGGATATCGATATTAATTCGATTTCGAACTGGATTGTTCTAATATGTTTCGTGGAAATTAAAATCTCTAAAACGGTTGGATTGGAGACGATAGACCTGTTTAAATGCATCAAAAATTAAATTTATTCCTCATGGGTATAATTATCAATATTAACAATTAGCAAATCCAATTATGAATTTAATTATTTTCTTTCTTTTTGAAGAAGTCTGATATTATTAACTGCATGTTTATTTCATTTGTATTTGTAAAACGAATTTATCAAAGCTTTCTTTCTCTTTTTCACTCTAACGTTTAGAAATGAAGGGACATAGCTAATACTACAAGGGTGAGTCCAAAAGTAATGCCATTTTGTTTATGACAGGTATAACTACAAAAACAGGAACCTGTATCCTACATCAACATGAAGCTGGTCCAGTGTGGATCACATCCCTACTTCTCCACATAGGTGAGTCAAAAGGTTATGCCATTTTGTTTATGACAGGTATAATTACCAACACAGGAACCTGTATCATACATCAAAATGAAGCTGGTCCTGTGTGGATCACACCCCTCATCCTCATCATGTCGCACTATTAGCACGGATATCCATGACAATCTCTCGCCAACCTTTCCTATCATTCATTTTCCCAGGGAGGTCCTCTGCGCAGCAACCTGCATCTTTGCTTAGTTGGTCAATGTAGGTCCTTGATGGGCGGCCCACACTAGCATGTCCATGTGTTGGCTTCCACAGGAGAACGTCACTAATGAGCTCATCCTTGCTTCTCCAGCAGTGCCCGGCATGCCTTGTCCGTCTCACTCGAATAGTTTGTGAGATGGGGGGCAGGTGGCCATATAGCTGTTTCCTCGTGGGGTGCTGCTTCCACGATTTATTCAGGACTGCACGCAGCATTCTTGTGCAGCTCCCGTCCAGCTTATTCTCAAGGCGCCTCGTTAGGGTCCAAGTGGTGCATCCGTACAGCAACACTGATACAACCACTGCTTGAAAGAAATGTCGCTTTAGCTTGTCAGTGATATCGGATTTTTTCTCCACATAGGTGAGTAAAAATCTATGCCATTTTGTTTAGGACAGTTATCATTACCAACACAGGAAATGTATCATACATCAAAATGAAGCTGGTCCTCTGTGGATCACATCCCCACTCCTCACATAGTCACCGTTTCTCTCAATATCAATGTTCCACCTTCAAATGAGAGCATGTATCCTTTCCCCGTAAAATTCTGTTGACTGTTCTTTGAGCCACTTCTTCACTACAGATTTCACTTCCTCGTCACTAGGATAATGTTCTTATTGAAAGAATAAAAGATGGTTTAAGAGGCAAACATTATGCCAGTGGTGCCTAAATAATAGCTTTGGTCTAGCGCTAATGAAAAGGGGATGGACTCCCTCGCTGTCTGGCTGATACCGAATTTAAGCCACCCCGACGACTTTACTTACTTTACTTATTAGTAGTAAGTAGCAAACTCATTACAGTAGTAAAGAGCTGCGAGATTGGCCTAACGGTTTCACGGTGATGTGCTCAGGTAAAATCAACTTAAATGATCGCCGACCGTAGCGTAATGGTTAGTGAGAACGTCTTTTTATTGCAATTCGTAATCTTGGTGCCAGACAAATATGAATAATAATAAGTAACTGCAGCTGTGTCCTATTGATAGCCACAGAATTTGATATGACAAGATAATAAATATTCCATTATGTATTACTGTAAAAATTAAATAAATAAATAAGCAAGAGCCTACTACCGTTATTAAATAGACGTCTACGTACACCGAACAAATATTTCCTCTGCCCCTGGTACAATGATCACGGAATCATAATCTATTCGTCAATAATGTTCATGCCTTCAGGTCAGGGGGTGTCTCGTATCTTCTGCGCCTTAGATATAAAACGATCATCATCAGACCAAATGTAATTATTGAATTATCCATGAAACTTAAATATTAATCCAATTAAAATAATGTCTGGCTTAAAAATTAAAGTAAGAAAAAAAAAACAGGAAGTTGGGGTAGAGAAGATAATTCATTTTGTAAATCAAAATATCAGTCGATGGAGTTAAAAAAAAAGCGTAAGCATCTCAGACAAATAACCGTTTAAGATATGTCTGTCACCACCACCAGTAGATTAGGGAGGAGATAACAGAACACTTTGCTTAAATAAACAACTCTATCCGGCAAACCTCTTGATACACACAAAAAATAACCAAACAAAAAAACAGTTAAACTTCGTGATTCACATTTTGACCAATCAAAATCCAGTCCACTCCCCCTCAGTGAAGAACTAAAACAAGGAGTATTTAATCAAACCCATAAACACATTTCCCACCTGGTCTGAAGATCGCATAGGCGAGAAACTGTCAGTAACCAGATGTAAACTCCATCTCACGTTACCTCAACTCAAATATAAACACTCTGTCAATGATATTGAGAACAATCGGCTTTAGACATATAGCACCCATATTATCGATTACACACACACCTTATATATATATATATATATATATATATATATATATATATATAAATCCCTCCATACGAGCAGAATGTGACGTAATGCTAATTAGTCTTAATATTTACGCATAGCTGGAGAAGAGAGAGAGAGAGAGAGAGAGAGAGAGAGAGAGAGAGAGAGAGAGTAGTTGGATACATACCTTTCCCAAGTGTTTTATCGCTATGTGAAATGCAAACAGCCTCGTCCAGGATTTGAACTCGGCCCATTTCCTCCGACTCTAACATTTACACCACGCACCTTCAATATTCCTTCTCGCTTTCAAGTATATATATGAGAAAAGGGTAGTGTGTTTACTATAAGAGCAATACGGTCAGGACGTGAGCAGCCCATTAATCGTGTTACATAATTATTGGATCCCTAATACATCTTTAAGGTATTGTAGAAATCATTATGGCGATCTGTACAGCTGATGGCCTTGAGAGTGAGTGACAGCGTTTGACCTCACTCTGACCTTGCTTTCTGGGATAGACCGTGAGAAAGGAACCCCCATAGGAATCCCTCTTCCGGTTTAAGGATACTAAGTAAGTAAGAGTCAGTTAGAAGTTAGAAGCCAAACTAGCAAGATGTGAGTCTCACTGCGCAGATTGTCTGGTCTGGGGATCTACGAATAAAGTAACATCATCGTAAATCGAAGTCTTGTGTTTATTACTAAAAACTAACAATGACACAGGGCTTCTGATAACAAGAATCCCTAGCAATAGAAACCAGACCGGAATCCTCAATAGAAAGACCAGACGAGACCTTAGAAGATATACCAGACAAGATAGATGATAGACGATCAGAAGCAAAGCCGGCCAGAAGAATAGACACCAGAGTAAGAAGTAAGAAAGATATATAACGTTATATGATTTGGTATCGTGAAAAGACCAGTATATAACATATACCTATTTAGTGCGGTAAAGAAGGCGCTATGCAACAATCGGGGAAGGCTCGCCGACCGCTCCTCTAGCCCAAGTAAAGGCCAAAGTGGAGTGTTTAATCAGCCCTCAGAATTCCGTCCTTAAACCTCACGGTTGGCCATTCAAGGCCAACAGGGTGGCCCAATTAGTGGGGTGGCATTCGGCATATTCTAGAGCCCCAGCCGACAGTGTAAAATGACAATTATTTTAGATTTAAAACAATCTAAAATAATTGTCAGGGTAAAACCCTTTCGGCTGGGGCTCTAGAATACGCCGTATGCATCCCCCTAATTGTGTCACCCTGTTGGCCTTGAATGGCCAACCGGGAGGTTTAAGGACGGGATTCTGAGGGCTGATGCAGCAAATGATTATATTAATGCACATCCAGTTTTTACTACTTTTTTCTATAATAGTTACCAAAATACAGTTTTCTTCTGCCTTTCCATTGATATCTTAATGCTTACTCACAATTTTCTGCAATAAAGTGAATATCATGGTAGTAAAAATAGTTGTAAATTTATCTGTCTCGTAGAGGAGAAAAAGTATGATTTAATGGCGAAATTTTCGAAATATTCTGGGAAAAAATGTTTTGAAAATGCTTTCTAATTTTGCAGATATTAACGTTTTCTTGTGCTAGCTGCCAGTGTCTATAAATGAAAATTGATAGCGAATGACTGTCACAAATATAACACATTTACAAATAGCTCCAATGATATTTGCAAAATACAATATATTTTCTATTAATTCTTTTTAAGTATCAATAAACTCACATTACTAAGACGGATATTTTCGGTTGTTTCTTTGTAATTATTTCAAAGATGCAGGAGAAAAAAAAAAATTAACATATTTTTAGATTTTCATACGTTGCGCAATATAGTTCCACTCATAAACGAATAATTGTGAATATGTATTTTTCTTTTAACTTACAGTAGCGCATGAAAATCGATAAGTCTACTTTCACCACAAAATCAGTCACCAGCTTTCTACATATTGGCTGAAAATGGTCTAAAAAGAGCTAAAAAAATTGATTCTGTAGCATTGTAGAAAAAAACGCCACTGGGTCGCTACATAACAGTATTCAGTACCTTTTCTATTGTGCAAGCTGTAACATGATACGCTCGTTCCACTATTCTGAGTCCAGGTCATCAATTACCTGAGCTGGAAGTGGAGTGGTATGTGAACTCCAGTATATATATATATATACATATATATATATATATATATATATATATATGTATGTATGTGTGTGTGTGTGTGTCTGTGTATGGAGAAATGTAGAAGAAACACGGATTACAATGAATGTAAATTCATTTGTCGTAGTGTCGATGTTCGAACACACACACACACACATACATACACACACACACACGTATATATATATATATATATATATATATTGTGTGTGTGTGTGTGTATTATATATATATATATATATATATATGTGTTAGGATAGCGTGGATATGCAGTCAACGGAGTTTGATAAGTGGCAGTTGCTCTCCTATGCGATTTTCAAACCACCATGTAATGCACACACACATACCCACAAACACAGACACACAGACACACACACACACACACACATATATATATATATATATATATATATATAATACCGCAAACACTTGCTCCATCAGTAAATCACCAAGTGAGCTTGTGATAACCATATGCTATTACAATATATATATATATATATATATATATATATATATATATATATATATATTATATCTTATTATAATGGAGATTGTGTGTTTTTCTGTCTGTAACCGAAACTATATTACTACTCAAGTCACAATTCTCTTAGTTATTGACATCACATGCTCCATGATTGTATTTTTATCTTAACCTCAATTATTAATAAAATTGTCTTACATTATTAATACTGTTAACTATGTCTACATACTGACAACATGCAATTATATTTATATATACAACAAAATAGCGGTTTACAGTGTGAACGGGAAGGCTAATTTGCATATTAATATTAAAAAATCGAATTTAATAAATATGTGCTTAGTATTATTGATTTCTAACTGTTTGGTTTTATTTTAATGAATATAAGCAAAAATCTCTTCAATGAATTTTAAATGAAATCCATTAACAAAATAAAATAACTGTCATTTTATTCTTTACTTCCTCTTATAACTAAATATTTAAATTATAAAAAATAACAATGAAAGACGAGAGTGATGGAAGAGTAAGTTTCAGTTGTTCCATTTTTTATTATACTCCCTCTGTTTCAAATCTTTTATTATACTCTCTCTGTTTCAAATCTTTTTTCTGTATTCTTATTTAGTTTTATTAGCCTTTCTAATTTAATACAATATTTTATTACATTAAAACTTAAATACTTGCACCCGGAGGGTGCATATATTTGCTAGTATATATAAGTGAGTTTTAGAATTAGCTTGAAGCATTGTGTATATATTGGTTAGGAGGTTGATTTAGAAGGCTATCACAATGCAGGTGTAAAGAAAAAAATAATAATACGGTAACAATGATGATGTTTTTCATGGACACGCGCTTGACAACATACGCAAGTACAAGTACAAAAAAAAACCGCATTCACGTAAACATGCAACATGAGAATACAGTTATATAAAAAATACCATCATTTTCAAAAAAAAAAAAAAATTCATTTAAATAGAAATGCCATAACTAGACTGCTTCAGTTCCAGTGATCTTTTGAAAAAGAGATATTATCTCGAAATTCAAGAATTAAATAAATGTTAACACACAACACCATTGTTACCGTATTATTATTTTTTTCTTTACGCCTGCATTGTGATAGCCTTCTAAATCAACCTCCTAACCAATATATATATATGTATATATATATATATATATATATATATATATATATATATATATATATGATAGACGATCACGTGAAAAACGTGTGTGTACGAGTAAAAGCCGGGTCTCACGCGTCTTTTATGAGACAGGACGTGTAAAATTAAAGCTGGACTCCTGAGCCACTTGTGTG
>CM042144.1:118587595-118670095 GCA_023376005.1 Doryteuthis pealeii
ATATCGTGTTAAATTAGAAAGGCTAATGAAACTGACTAAGAATTCAGATAAAAAGATCTGCAACAGAGGGGTATAATCAAAAGATAGAACAACTTTGAAAACTAACTATTCCATCATTTTCCATTACTCCCTCTTTCATTGGTAAATTTTCCTAATTTAACTATTTAGTTAATAAGGATAATATTACAGTTATTTCTTCTTGTAAATAAATTTATTTTAAGATTTATCCACGAGATTTTTGTTTATATTTCTTAAGATAAAACCAAACAATTAGAAATCAATAATACCAAGCACATATTTATTAAAATAAAATTTTAAATATCAATATGCAAATTAGCCTTCTCGTTCACACTGTAAACTGCTATTTTGTTGTATATATAAATGCAATTGCATGTTATTAGTACGTAGATATGTCAACACTATTAATAATGTAAAACAATTTTTATTAATAACTGAAGGTTAAAAGAATGAAATCATGGAGAATTTGACGTAAATAATTAAGGGAATTGTGACTTGAGTAGTAATATAGTTTCGGTTACAGACAGAAAACACACACAATCTCCATTATAATAAGATATTTTTATTTTAGTGTAATTTAAAAAAAAAAAATTATCTCAATTTATCGACGTTCAAACGTTTGTCTGTCTTTTTACTACATGTTTTTACTGCTTCGTTATGTGTTGCGATCTTACAACATTCCTCCTTACATTGAAACAACGCTTTATTTTAACCGTAACATCTCTATTAATAATGGAGATTCGGTCTCTATTTGTCTGTAACCAAAACTACATTACTGCTTATGTCACATTACTCAAAATCGTCAATAAATAGAATAAAGAACGAACTTATTTGAATTAATTTGAATCTAAATCTGAGAAACTTTATTTTATTAGAAAGAAAACATATTTATTTGAATTTTGACAGGAAAACTATGTTTATGCCTATTACTAAAAAAATATAAGATTTCAAAAATCTGTTTACACTTTTTTACGAAAGAGTGTGGCAAAAATCTTTTTACGTACTGTTGGTATTTATTTCCCCTACCCCTTTTCCAAAGGTAGTATGCGACACAAGCTCGCAAGTATGGAGAATCTAGAAAGGATCAAACTCGTCATTCAATAGTAATGGATCGGTGAGACTAGCTTGCTAACTATTACACATTGATGGGACGCCATGTGTATTATTCAACCTGTTGACCACATACAGGATGTAACAAAAAGCAACAAAGTGTGAGACATCCAGTGAGGATCGAACTCGCTATTCTGTTGTAATGAATCTGTGAAATTAGTTTGCTAATACACCACGATGGGACACCCTTGCTTATTTTCCAGTTGAGTTGTTAAGTTCTCACTATACGGTAAGTTTTAGTACCACTGGAATGACAGGCTGTAATCGATTTCTATTTTTTCCTCGGATTATTTCATTTTCAAAGGTGTGCAGTAATATGAATCTATTTTTGGGTTGCATGATGAAATATACATATATATATATATATATATATATAATATATTATATATATATCATCATTGATATTGCGTCAACTGTGATTGCATCAGGTTTTTATCACGCCCAGAGACTAATGTTCCTGACGGTTGATTAGTTGTCCTACAGCTATTAATCCAAGGTGCGCTGCATGAAAACACTGGAAAGCCTTAAAGAGAAATTACGGATAAGTAAAGAATAACGGGGTCATTCGTTTTGTTTCTATTAATCTGAAATGGAACTGCGACAGTTTGGAAAAGACTGATATTTTTATAAATGGATAGATTTCGTGAGTAACTAAGAAATTAACCTGATCTCAGCAGCGTCAAATACTGTAAATCCATCATCCGTCCTGTTAGAGGAGCGGATTCAGAATACGCTGACTGTATCCTCTGCAGAGGGATGGAATACCGCCCTACAAAGATGTGTCCTATGTACACAAAACTGCTTCTAATAGAGTGGCGGGGGGGTAACCCTTCGTTGACATTACTGTCAGTTCCACTCAGACCCCCTCGCCGTTGACAATAAAATACATGAAGTTTTCTATACTATCAAAAAAAAAAAAAAAGAAATCAAATCAAATCTCATTCATTTTATCTTATTTGGCTCCAATTCTTATCTCGCTTCAATCGTCCGATTTCTGAATTACACACGCCTCCAGCAATTCACATCGAAAAATTTGTATGGCTGAGATATTCGCTTAAGGGTGAGAATTAAATCCCTTAAGGATTTAGAGGATCCCTCAAGGTCTAAGTCTGGTAGTCTCGAAGTGTAACATGTTTCTCTTCGTGGAATATTCTTGTATAAACAAAATGCGTATATAAGATTTTAACGCTTCTGGGTCACCGTAAAAAATAATTTCTTTACAGGTAAGAAAAGATCAAAAGATAAAAGAATTTCGATGAAGGTTTTAATTTGATTTTTGTTTCTTGTTGGTTCCAATTAGATAGTTATTTCTTTGGTTTTTTTTTCTTCCATCAGCCGGAATTCTCAAGTGGTGCCGTTTTCTAGTCAGCAAGAAAGAATATTGCTTTGTCAGCATTTCAAAATCTAATTCTGGTTGAATATAATTATACCATAACCTGAGGGAAGCGAGAAAAAGAGGAAAGAAAAAATTAACACTTTTTTTACAAGAATTTTATCAACCAAATTTGTGATAGTGACAGTTATTTTCGGTTAGTGGAACACAACGTCTTGTGATGTTATCTAATTACCATTATGAAAGTTGGGACGTAAACATATACACACACACACACACACACACACACACACACATATATATATATATATATATATATATATATATGTGTGTGTGTGTGTGTGTGTATGTCTGTATAGATCTATAAATGTATCGCCATTGATTTCTGAACGTACACATGTAAACTAAAAACCTTCACAATTTATAAGAGCACCAATTTAGACAATTAAATTGGACAGATAAATTTGCAGACTATATGTGTACATCTATATAAACACGAATTACCTACAATAAAAGTATATGATTGAAAGCATGTAAATGTATATAAATGGGTTTGGATTTTGTTTGGCTTGGCTGGTTGCAGTTTACGGCATGTCAACCTGTTGAAAAATTTTCGTATGTAATGTGTGCACCAATTCCCCACCTGAATTTATAGACTAGCCTAGGTCACGTGGTTTATTCCTTCGCAAATCACTAGCCATACTGCGAGAGCTGATACACTACTTAAACACTACACTGATACTGGCCATAGTTCTACTAGCACTCATTGAGGAGGGACTTACAATACTCAGGACTTTTACCAGAAGAACCAAAGGATTCTTTATCAGAGGATTACCAAGGACCCAATTCCACTGGACAAGCGCTCTTGCTTAAAGCCTATAGGATGGCCCATAAGATTGTAAGACAACCCTTTTGTTATCTTATGCAGAAAACGTATTTGTTTTATCATTCTGTTGCAGTACGGTAGATTATAAATTTGAAACAACGGTAAATCTCAATTCAAAGAGATTTTAATTTTCACTGACCTTATGGCCGTTCTCTTATTAGTAAGTTCGGTCGTGAAAGGGTGGGAGGTGAATTTGAATTGTGGTATTTCTAGCGGTTTTCAAGGAAGCAGAGGATTCTCCATGATAGCTTTTTCTTCTGGGAATAATTGTTAAGTTGCGATGAAGAAAATCCTCGTATTTCCTACAAAAAGCAACAACGAACACAGACGAAGAACTCCCAAGGAAACCGGCCAGAAGAACGGAGATGAGATTTTAGAGCAATCATAGAGTTTCAAATAACTAATGATAATAAGTAATTTTTTGGATTATTTGGAACTATTGACCTCATCTTTATTGTTATCTGTACAAGGTTTCGGCCGATGGGAAGAAGACCGGAGGGCACATCGGCCGAAACGTTGTACAGATAAACAATGAAGATGAGGACAATAGTCCGAATTAGTCCAAATAATACTAATTATCAAGCCTCATCTCAAAAATTCAGAGAAATAAGGATAATACGTTTTCAACAATTATAACTTAAAGTAACTATTCTGAATAGT
Source organism: Doryteuthis pealeii (assembly GCA_023376005.1). Lineage (NCBI taxonomy): Eukaryota > Metazoa > Mollusca > Cephalopoda > Myopsida > Loliginidae > Doryteuthis > Doryteuthis pealeii. The sequence goes on from CM042144.1 coordinate 118,591,603, forward strand.
GAAATAATTTGTACACACTTCTATGTTTTCAAGTATTGCCATCAAATAAAAATAATTTTTAGATAGATCGTTATTAGAGTGATAAAAATCCTTCGACTTCAAATCAGAGTGGACAATGAAGTAATGGTAACATACAGGTAAATCCTCAGAGCTCCAGAATTGGAGCTTCACTAATGGATCCAGTTTTGTATCATACACAGGTCACCATTTAGTAAACGTATTCTGAGGCCACTGACTGGGCAACACACACACACACGCACGCACGCACGCACGCACACAAACGCACACGCACACACACACACACACACACACGTGCGCGTATTTCAGTATTAGTACATAAATGAAAACCTTATTTATTTCGACCTTGGTACCGTGTTCGAATTTGATTTTTGAATGACAAGTATTACAGATCGGGTTTCCTTAAAAATATTATAACATAACATAGTATATATATATATTATATATATATATATATATATATATATATATATATATATATTATATGTGCGTGCATGTGTGTGTGTGTGTGTGTGTGTGTGTGTGTGTGTGTGTTATAACTTTGTGCTGCTAGCTAGGAATTTCTTATCTAGAAATCTACTTTATACGGTTAAAAATAAGATGTTTTCGGTCAACATCCATCACACATTCACACACACACACACACACACGCGCACATACCCGCATATATATATATATATATATATATATATATATATATATATGTGTATGTTGTGTGTGTGTGTACGTGTGTGTGTGGTTACACAAAAATCAGATCTGACAACACTTTTCCCATCCCCTACAACCACGTGTTGGATACACTGTATGTAACTTAGTAAGTAAAACTTTCTTTCGTGTGTTACTCATTCGGCAATGAGACGCAAATGAGTGGGCTTCTCTAATGTGTGACTGTTGCATTCACGATAACGAAACGAGTAAAATCCTCATTTATTATGAAGGCTCTCTTTCTTTTTTCTTTCGTCTTGTTTTTTTTTTTTTTTTTTAAATCAATTCTCATTTTGATTATTTTAATCCAATCAGTTCCCATTTGACTCCCTGTGACATTCGGGCTTTTCTCAAAAGACAACTCAATCTATCATAGTCGTATGTCTGGGTCTGACAGTAGTGAAGAACACCAGGTATGTATACCTTAAAACAAAATAAAATAATTCTTGTAAGGAAATTTTGTTGTAAACATAAATAATCATACAGGAAAAATGCTTACTAAGATAGATATTCTCATTTAATTAACCTATTGGTTTAATCTTCAATGTAATTCATAGCATAAACATTACTAACAATAGATGGATAAATTTAATCACTCATGAAAAGAACAACATGGAATTGATTCATAATTTAGTACAATTTTATAAAATTAGTCTAGCTTTTCTGGTCTCATTATAGTACGCAGAAAATAGACCACTATTGTAAAGGATGGCTTTGCAGAATAATAATCAAAAACATTGTAGCCATGTATATTGACTTAGTTTTTGCTGGGATACCAGATGTCCTAATTATCCGTCCTTAGCAGAACCGTAAGTAATAAAACTTAATTAAATTTCGTAAACAAAAAAAAAGTTCATTTGTAATACAGACGTTCTTTATTATTTCAGAGTATTGATATTTTCTTCCAATCTAAATTCTGAAATGTACTTGTCGTTGGCAGCGTTTGATAACTTAGGGCCATGTTGCTATTGTCCCGTTCGTTGACTGTACTAAAGGCGTTGCAATTTTGTTTATCTTCGTTGTAAGGATGGACAATAACACCAAAGTTATCCTCCAGACGTTTATGAAATAAATTCAGCTTCTAACTTCGAGAGAGGGGTCAGTTTTTTAATATATTCAGTTTTACACTTTCGGTCTTCGATAAATTTGGGCGACAAGCTTTTCAGTTTTAAATATTAAGTCTAGCTTTTCTGACACCAACTACACGAGGTCCCGCTCGGCGACCACTGACTCCGATCCCTCACTCTCTCCTCGCGTGACTGCCTCCGGGACTCTGCGACTGACCTGTCTCTTTTTATCTTCCGCTACTCCCACGTATTTTATCTCTTGATCTGATAACGGGCAGTTGTTAAAACTTCTTTGTTTAATAAAACGGGAATTCATATTTCCTTTGTACAATATATCACCACTTTCTAAACTTTGTTACGCTCCGCACCCCAAAAGTTATCTCTGCTACTACCCCTCATAGGCAGTATATTCATCACTTAATATCATATGGCTGGATACATTCCGGACAGATCGGCGATAATTTTTCAGTTTTTGAAAGACAGCACCACATCGCGGGAAAAATCTATTACCTCGTGAGATTTTCTTACGACGAACAATTAACTAATTGACACGAAAGCGATGAATTTGATTTTTATGATTGATTTAAAAAAAAACTTTATTTAAGCTATTGTTTCTTTCTCTGAATGTTTGAGATGAGGCTTGAAGATTAGTATTATCTGCGTTATTCGGACTGTTGTCCCCATCTTCATTGTTATTTGTACAACGTTTCGGCCGATATACCGCGGCCTTCTTCGGTATTCTTGTTGGACTTTGAACTCGGGACCTTCTTTTCGAACTCGGGAACTTTTGTCGTAATCGGGTGCCATCACGGAACTTGAACCTAACCCTTTATTTATTCCACAGGGATATCCCGTTCTCATTCCGCTAACCATAGCTCGGGTAGGAGTTGTGTTAAATAATTATTTTTCTAACTGCTTTCACTCAGGATTGAACTCGAGTCCGACAAGAAATACCTGAAGAAGGCCGGAGTGTATATCGGCCGAAACGTAGTACAAATAACGATGAAGATGAGGACAATAGTCCGAATAACGCAGATAATACTAATCCTATTGCTTCTTATCATAAACAGTTTGTTACTTCCAGACTTTTAAAAAAAAGTTATTCTTCTCTTTTTCAGCGAAATCACAAAAATGATATAATCAAGTGTTGGAATTTACTATCAGCCTTTCTTCCTTACGTCTCAATATTTCATATCAGATCCAAAATCTATAGAACATAATGTTACATAATTATTGGATCCCTAATACATTTTTAAGGTATTGTAGAAATCATTATGGCGATCAGTACAGCTGATGGCCTTGAGAGTGAGTGACAGCGTTTGACCTCACTCTGACCTTGCTTTCTGAGGATAGACCGTGAGAACCGGAACCCCCATAGAAAGCCCCCTTCCGGTTTAAGGAGTAAGCAACTCAGTTAGTCAGTTAGAACTTAGAAGCCGAGCTAGCAACATGTAAGCCTCATCTGCGCAGATTGTCTGGGTGGGGATTTGGAATAAAGTAACATCAACATAAATCGAAGTCTTGTGTTTATTACTAAAAACTAGCAATGACACAGGGCTTCTGATAAGTAGTGATCCCCAACAGAAACCAGACCCGGAATCCTCAATAGAAGACCAGACGAGACCTTAGAAGATATACCAGACCAAGATAGATGATAGACGATCAGAACCAAAGCCGGCCGGAAGAATAGATGACAGAGTAAGAAGTAAGAAAGGTATATAACGTTATATAGATTTGGTACTGTGAAAAGACCAGTATATAACAATAAATTACATACGCAGTTAAACGCATGATCTATGTATTCAATTTTAAATCGGAGTTTCTATTATACGATCCAAAACAGTACGATGACATCATGTTACACAATGAAAACAACATAAGAAAAATCTAATACTCTCAAACCTCATAACAGTAGGAGAAACGGGAGGCTTCAAATAACGAAATTTTAATTATTTAATTTTCAGCTTTGCAAATCAATGGGCACAAGGGTTATTGTATCCAAGACGGAATTTCTCCACGTTTCTCTCTAAGTTATCTAGAATAATTGACAATGTCTGAAAATGTTCATGTCTATGTAATACTATTTGTAACATGAGAGTATCTAAGTTTATGTGTATACGTGTAATAATTAGACACACTCGTATTCACAAACACCCCCCATATATATATATATATATATATATACATTTATTATATATATATATATATATATATATATATATATATATACATGTATATATATTTACATATATATAAAGTTACATATATAAAAGTTATTATATATAAAGTTATAATATAAAGGTAAAGTGTATATATATATATATATATATATATATTATATATATATAATATGTGTGTATGTATATTATATATAAAATATATAAAGTTATATGTGCATATGTATGTGTGTGTATATGTGTGTGTGTGTGTGGATAAATTTGTCTATATGTATGCGAAGTTCCTCCGGTTTATCTGTTTCATTCTTACTCAATTCAAATCAATCTATTTTTGTTCATATTTGTCTTTTCCTCTAACTGCCTCTGCAGTACCCATTGAACCATTTCTTCAGTGTGCGTGCGTGTTTTAAATTGTGTCCTAGAGCGGCCTGCAGTATAAATTTGAAAATATATTCTTCCCTCTTTTTTTTTTTTTTCTTTTAATTTCAAAACGAAACACCACAGATGATTTCTTTTCTTCTGGTGCAGGTTTATTGTTCGACTCATTACTTATCATTTATCTGCTCCATTGAGACGAACAAACCAACACTCGTGCATCACATTGCGCATTTCAAACTGGTGAGTGAGGCGGCAAAATGAAATCCAAGACTGGAAGTCGACAGGGTAAATGCGCTCATGCGAACACTCGATAATTCTCAATAAAAAGAGACCTCGTTCCCACTCAACATTGATCCTAACACGAATGCTCTTTTAGCTGGACATGACTCGTTCAGTATTTCCCTATACAGGATTGTAAAACATTAATAAGTTATTCTTATTTCTATAGTTTCCATATCATGTCTAATCAAAATATTTCTGAAGAGGCTTTTGATTGCAAACCATAACAAAATATGTTATATATTTGCATATATAAACAGTAAATAAAACACATTTAAATGGAATTCTTTTTAGATTTTATACTATGAGTAATATTCAAAATTATCCACCTCTTGTTTTATGGGAGCCGGGTATAAATGTTAAGTTATGTAAAGTATTCTATATTATTATCGCCCGTAGTTTGAATTTGCAATCTACAGAAGATTGTCACTTAGAACCTTAATAATCCAACCCTTATATTCGTTGCGCTATGTGTCCAACACTTGTACTCGGTTATTATTAACAAAATAAGAACAAATGTATATCAATGGATTAAATAAAGGGTTCGGTTCGAATTTCTGCGAAGCTCCCGATTACGACACAAAACTCCCGAGTTCGACAAGAAGGGGTCCCGAGTTTCGAATGAAAAGGCTCCAGAGTTCGACAAGAAGGGTCCCGAGTTTCGATGAAAAAGGCTCAGAGTTCGACAAGAAGGGTCCGGAGTTTCGATGAAAAGGCTCAAGAGTTCGATTCGAAAAGGCAAGAAGGGTCCGAGTTTCGATGAAAAGGCTCCAGAGTTCGACAAGAAGGGTCCCGAGTTTCGATGAAAGGCTCCAGAGTTCGACAAGAAGGGTCCCGAGTTTCGATGAAAAGGCTCCAGAGTTCGACAAAAGAAACACCTGAAGAAAGCGGCGGAACATCAGCCGAAACATTGTGTATATAACAATAAAGATAAAAGAAAACAGTCTAAATAATACAAATTATTTATCATCATCTCAAAAATTCAGAAGAATAATAAACCATATAAGTCGAGAATCGAGTAGACAGTGTAGCAATGCATTGAAAAAAGAGCTAACTTAACAGTTTTTTTTCCCGGCCAGGTGTTCAAAATTAAGTGATATTTGTTCCAAAAAAATAAAAACAAAAGCCAACTGATACGGCCTGATACGCCTTGAATTAGTTGTTATGGCGTAGTCAGTGTCTGAAGCATCTTATGTTTTGTATTTACCGTCACGTAACCTAAGCAACTCAATGACAGGAGTCGTATTGTCACGATTAGCCTGCAATGAATATCTTTTCTATAGTTTCTATCTTTTTCCCTTTGTTTTTTGTCAATGAATCCATTAAGAAACTGTTTCTTTTATTTATCTATCTATTTTGAATCAAATAATTTTCAGAAGAATTAACATTTGTTTGCAATAAATTACACTAGATATATTTAATGCAAGTATAGATTTTTATTTTATTGTATGGAAATATGAACGTACTATGAACGTGATTCCCTTATATCTGGGCACTAAATGATTTTCTTTATCGTTAAAATCAATCAATCAATCAAAAAAAGACATGTAATTACCCAACTCCTACACGTGACCAGAATGTGATACAAGATCGATTTTTAAGCGGAGTTTAACTATTTTGAATTCAAAGTTTTCTTTCTCCTAGTCCAGTTAGCATACCAAGTTTAAAGAGTCTGATTTGCACAACTATTTTACCCATAGATGGAGGGAGAATAATTGGATTCATACCTTTCCCAAGATTTGATATTTGAAATTCCGGGTTGGCGTGTCCGTTTCCTACGACTATTACGGTTACAAGTCTCAATAAACAGCTTGGACTGCAAAATAAAAAGGTGAGTGCGAATATTATGTTGGTGTTGAATTCGACATTGTTTTTAATGCAGACTGCCAACTTAAAAGGTTTGCAACTTAAAATTATTCATGTATCCTATCGACATTTTTTAAGCTATTAAGAAAGTATCACTTGCATGGAAACAGATAAATAAATATTGTTATAATAGAGATTGTGTGTTAGTCTGTCTGTAACAAAAACTATATTACTACTCAGGTCACAATTCCCTTAGTTATTTACGTTACATCCTCCATTATTTTATTTTTATTTAAACCTCAATTATTAATAAAATTGTTTTACATTATTAATACTGTTTACCATACCAATATACTAAGAACATACAATTGTATTTATATATGCAACAAATTAGTAGTTTATAGTGGTAACCGGAAGGCTAATTTGCATATTGATATTAAAAAGTAGATTTTAATAAATATGTGTTTAATGTTATTGATTTATAATTGTTTGATTTTATCTTATTGAATATGAGCAAAAATCCCAGGGATAAATCTTAAAAGAAATCCATTACCAAGAAGAAATAATTAATGTAATTTCATTCTTTACTTCGTAATTCAACTAAATAGTCAAATTAGGAAACTTTGTCAATTAAAGACGACGGAAGTGATGGAAGAGTAACTTTCTGTTATTCTATGTTTCGATTATACCCTCCTCTGTTTCAATTCTTTATATCTGCATTCTTATTTAGTTTCATTCTTATTTAGTTTCATTCTTTCTAATTTAATATAATATTTTATAACATTAAAACTTAAATAACGGGTATATATTTGCTAGGGTTTTTAATGGTTAAGTGCAACCATACCGTTGATTTTTTTCTCTGCCTGCTAGAATCGAATATAAACCTGATTCTACACTGACACAAGAATATAATTATTATTTTTGAACACACTTTGTAGCTGGAGTCGTTGAAGTACCTGTCACAAATAGAAGTGTCTCTTCACAACATTTTAGAAGAAAGATCAACTATGAAACTCTTTAAGACGTTTCTTACAGTTTTTATTTTAAGCCTGAAGACAATTGTCGAAGATATGTTCTTCCTTACAACCCTCACGACTCTCACAACTTAAGCCAAAAACGATCAAGAAAGGATATCAAAAGAAAAAAAGTGTATTGTAAGCACTTTGTTCGGTCAGTGAATGGAACAAGAGGTGCAATAATGGAAGATCTCAACAAGTTTTACAGGGCATTATTAATCCAAAGATCAATAGGAAAGTATTGATAGGTGACCTAGTGTCGATAAAGGCTGTTGAATGAGACACCCGGGTCTATGAGGGTGGTGAGGTGAAAACGGAACTAACGGATTATTAAAGTGTTTATCGGGCATCAGAAAATCGAAAAGGGAAAAGGAATGTTGCAATTTTTTCTTAAAGGGACGGAGAGAAAAAAAAGACAGAAAAAACACTGGGGATGTCGATTGTTAATGCAAATCTTATATTAAGAGTGATGATGACCAGTAATTGATTGAGGAACAAGAACAGACTGAATGTGAAATATTGATCATATACACAAACATATATGAGGAAAAGGGGGTTGGAATGAATCCGACTGAAGATGCCGAGTTCAAACTCCAGCGAAATATAATAAAAATTTTTGTCTGTGTTTTGTTCTTCCATTCCTCATATTTTACCAAAAATATATATATGTATATATATATATATATATATATATATATATATATATATATATATGTATATTATATATATATATGTATATATATAAATATATATATATATGTGTGTGCGTTTATGTGTGTGTGTGTGTGTGTGTGTGTGTGTGTGTGTGTGTGCGTGCGTTTTTCTGTCTGAAGAGAGGATAACTTAAAAGAAAAGACAGAAAAATCAAGTGATTCACAATTTTTACTGTCGAGAAAAAGATGAAGTAACCGAATAAGTCCAACTAATAAATAAATAAAAAATTCCCAATACATATGTAGAGCGTTATATATATATATATATATATATATATATATATATATATATATATATATATATTATAAAAAAGAATGTCCGCGACATGGATTATGTTTTAAAAATTATTTTACAATATTTTTTTAAAAACATAATCCATTTTGCGGACCTTCTTTTTTTTATAAAGTATTTAATTTTCTTCCGTTGTGCCATAACAATACTTATATATATATATATATATATATATATATATATATATATATATATATAAAATAATAAAATTCGAAGGCAATACAATGCGTAAAAAATAAAGACAAAAAGATGTTTTACACTCTGATGATAAAGCTTTGCTTTGAAATCGATTAGACATATAAAACATCTTTTTGTCTTTATTTTTTACGCATTGTATTGCCTTCGAATTTTATTATTTTATAACATACTTAACAATGCTTCAAGCAAATTACCAATTACTTATTATATATATATATATATATATATATATATATATGTGTGTGTGTGTGTGTGTGTGTGTGTGTGTGTGTGTGTGTAATATGTATAAATTAATATATATATATGGATATATACTTTGTAATATATATATATATATATATATATTATATATATATATATTACAAAGTATATATCCATATATATATATTAATTTATTTATATTACACACACACACACACACATATATATATATATATATATGTATATATATATATATATATGTGTATATATATATATATAATACACACTAAAAGAAAAAGAAAGCAATTATGATATGAGAGAGGAAAAGAAAGAAGGGGTGTGTGGTGAGCTAAAACGACTCAAATAAAATAAAAATATCTGTTTCAATGGAATGCAATGGAAAGGGAGAAAGAAAGAAAGTGTGTGGGGGGGGGAAAGAAAAGAGCGAAGAGAGATAGGGATAAAGAGAGAAAAAAAGTGAGTGAGAGAGAGAGAAAGAGAGGAGGGGAGGAGGAGGAGTGATATGAGTTAAAGAAGAAAAAATTAAGGAAGCTTTTGGGAATACAATATCATAGCGTGATATATCCACAGTCCCGCTAATACAGAATGATTTTACTGTAAAGCGACTCTGGAAATAAATTTAGAAATACTGTGTTTTGATATGACATCATAATCGTCATCATCCTCATTATCATCAGGTCGTGGTGACAGCACCTACTCCCATGACTTTCCCTCCCCACCTGTCCCTATCAGTCTTTGATCTTAGCAGTCTTTTCGCATGCCATCCAGAATCTGCAGAGGATAGATGTACGTTTTTGAAGGTCGGCCTACATGTCTTAGTGTCCACAGGTGAACGTCAGTTATGAATTTGTCCTTGATTCTTCAGGAGTGTTTGCTATGTCTAGTTCGTTTTATTTGGATGGTTTGTGTAATTATTTCCTCTTTTTCATCATTTTATTATATTCGATTGAAACAGAATCGCGTTATCGCTACTGTGCGCAGTCCTGCACTCTATTTACCCCTACTCCCTTTCTTTCTTTCTTTCTTTCTTTCTTTCTTTCCTGCTTATCATATTTTCTGTGTGGCTTGTCCCTTTTGGTCCTTTTCTTTCTTTATGATCAAAATAGAATGGTCCCTTATTTAGACCATCATGTTGATGGTCTGCGAATACAGCTTATCAAGATATGCTGGAAACCACAGGACGAGCACATGAGAATGTTTTTCTATGGGCACCAGCACATGGATACATCAGTCTGGGTCAGTCTGCAAAAACGTACATCCATCAGCTCTGCACAGACACCGGACACTGTGCACAGGACCTATCACGAGCGATGATTGATAGGGATGGATGGAGAGGAAGAGTCATGGAGATCATCGTTAACAGCATGTCCTGAATATTTATACATATATATAAGAGACATGATGGTTTATATACTCTTAAATGCAGGAAGGTATATATATATATATATATATATATATATATATATATATATATATATATATATATATATATATATATATATATATATATTTGGGAGAATATGTGCTTAATCGAAGTCGTACCTAATTTTTGAAAGTTAATTAATTAATAATTAATTAATTAGGCGGGCATACCTATTTAAGTATAAGGCTAAGCAAATCGAGAAAAAACTAATCTCTGTATGTAAAAACAATTTTATTAATAATTGAGGTTTAAATGAAAATATAAAATTATGGAGACTGTGATGTAATTACCTAAGGGAATTGTGCCGCGAGGAGTATTATAGATTCGGTTACATACAAACACACAATTCCATTATAATAGTATATATATATATATATATATATATATATATATATATATATTATATATATTAATAATGGAGATTCGTTTCCGGTTTTTGTCTGTAACAAAAAATACCTCACACCTTATGTCACACTACGTCATAACATAGAATAAATACACTCAAAATTTGAGCATGCAATGTTAGACAGTCCTCCTTGGTTTTTTAAACAAGTTTTAACAAATACATGCCTGGTATTATCTATTTATATATTTTTTTATTTTAATATATATTTAAAGTTATCAGTACTAAGTTTCCATTTCAAATTGTTTTATTTTTTACTCACTTAATAAATTTATTTTGATTTTTACTCCTTTAATAAATTTGATTTTACTTTACTTATGATACAAACTCTCTGATATTAAATTTTCAATCCCATCCCCTCAGGCAATATTCATTTTACGTCGCCCAGAGGGCGGTTTTTATTTTGCTAGTATATGTAATGACACAGTATTAAAAGTTCTCAGTCACACCATTAAACAACATCATTTGAATTTCCTTTACCTTTTTAGTGGGACACTGCTTCCAGGATTTGTTCAAGAGAGCATGGAAATATAAATGAATTTTTAAAGAACAATGAAAAGTATTATCAATGGTCAGGAATTAGTGTAAACCTTAGTGAAAGAGTAGAGGTATTATATGTTTGATATAGATACTGGTATAATAAGTTTACAAAATAAATATTCAGTGAATCGGAATGAAATAACTGTCAGTGGTTAGGAATTAATGTCCAGTATTACAACAAAAAAGCATCATTATATGGAAAATGTAAATGGATTGCGAATATCCATGTATGTATGTAATTAAGCTGTGTGTTTGATTTGAGTACCGTTTCTTTTTTATTCTTATGAGCTGTGTTGTATTTTAATATATTGACGGTTGAATTTTTTTTCTCCTGCTAATACCAGTTGAAGTGACGCCTGGAATAAGAATCGGATTTGTCTCTGTATGCAATAGCGTTGGCTCTATTGCAGATTTATGAAGCATAAATATAAAACAAAACATTTTTGGCACATCAACAAATAACTAAAATGTAAATGCACCCCCTCCCCAACACACACACACGGAATGATGCATACACACACACACACACACACACAGAATGATGCACACACACACACACACACACAGAATGATGCACACACACACACACACACACACACACACACACACACACACACACACACACACAGAATGATGCAGACACACATACACACATACATACATATACACAGAATGATGCAGACACATACACACACAGAATGATGCAGATACACACACACACACACACACACACACACACAGATGCAGACACACACACACACACACACACACACACAGAATGATGCAGACACACACACACAGAATGATGCACACACACACACACACACACAAACACAGAATGATGCAGACACACACACACACAAACATAGAATGATGCAGACACACACACACACACACACACAGAATTATGCAGACACACACACACATAATGATGCAGACACACACACACACACAGAATGATGCAGACTCTCACACACACACACACACAGAGAATGATGCACACACACACACACACACACACAGAATGATGCAGACACACACACACACACACACACACACACACACAATGATGCAGACACACACACACACACACACACACACACACAGAATGATGCAGACACACACACACACATATGATGCAGACTCTCTCACACACCACCACACACACATAATGATGCAGACTCACAAACACACACACACAGAATGATGCAGACAGACACAGAGAGAGAGAGAGAGAGAGAGAGAGAGAGAGAGAGAGAGAGAGAGAGAGTGAGAGTGGAGGAGGGGGGGAATAAACACGCACACACACATATGCGGATAAATACACATTAAACAGAGGAATAAATACAGAGACACACGTACAGGTACAGATAAACACACATACAAACACAGAGGAATAAATACAGACACACACACACATATGAAGCAAAAAATGTACACATATACAAACACAAAGAAATAAATGTACACACTCTCACATACCCACACTCACAGAGACACACACACTCTTTCCCTCACACACATAGGAGTAAATACACGCACACATACAAACACAGTGGAAATATACAAACACACACACACACAGAATTAAATCCACCTATACACTCATAGATAAAACATTGAGGAATAAATAAACACAGACATTCACACAGAGAGGAATGAATGTAAACGCATGCAAACACAAACGAATAAATATACAGACACACACACACACAAACCCCCTCCCACCCCTATACACACTCACTCTTACACAAACACCGTGGAATAGATACGAGGGTCTGTCAAAAAGTAATGCCATTTTGTTTAAAACAGATATAATTACCGACACAGGAACATGTATTATACATCAAAATGATGCTGGTCCTCTGAAAATTACATCCCTACCTTTTCACATAGTCACCGTTTCTCTCAAGAGCGATGTTCTACGTTCAGATGAGAGCATGTATTGTTGTATTGACCTCGTCCGGAAGAGGAAGCTTCTGGCAGAGGGACAAAGAGAAGGATAAAATATATATTTAAAAAGAAAGGGAAAGCGGAAAAGAGGTTTTCCGGTCAAGGAAGCAGGGAGAAGATAAAGAAATATATAACAAATGTCCGTTATCAGATCAAAAGATAAAAATGCATAGGCATATTAGCAGATGTAAAGACCAGATCAAATGATAAAGATGCGTAGGCGTGTTTATCAATATAAAGGCCAGAGGATTCGAGCCGACAGAGAGACCCAGCGAACAGCCGATAGCATCACCTCGCGTCTCCCGTCAACCCTCGGGCATTTCCACAGTGAACACTCGTCGCCGCTTTCGCCAGCCACCGGCATTTTCATTGTGAAGCTCTACGCCTTTACCACCCACACAGAGAAGAAAATAAAGACGGGTCCTATTTTTGTATATACGTATCTGTTGTTTATTGAAGGCCAGTAGCCAGACAAGCGGCTATACAACAGTATTCCTGCCCGTAAAATTCTGTGTCTGTTCTTTGAGCCCTTCTTCACAACAGATTTCACTTCCTAGTCACTGGAATAGTGTTTGCCTTCAGACTATCATCTTCGGTCCCATGAAAAATTTGAGAAGAAAACATGATTCCAGTGACGAGGAAGGGAAATCCGTAGTGAACAAGTGGCTAAAGGAATGTCAAGAGAATTTTACGGGGCAGGGATACATGCTCTCAGTCAAAGTTGGAACATTGTCTCTACCCTAAGTCTTTTTAAAATAGGAACTATTGCTGATAATGTAACAATATTCCCTATAATTTTTCATCCGAGATATTTTCTTCACAAATTGTGTTTTCTACACGAAATCGGCCATTTCATCTGATTCTGCGTCCAGTAACCAGCAAATATCTAATATGTTGCATCTAAAAGCCAACCAGATGCTGGTCTAAACCACAACGCTACTATAGTCGATCACCAAGAAAAGAATTTGATTTTAAAAGAAATAATGTGTAAAATTGCCTTTGTGTAAGTTGTGCCTTTTTTCCGGGCACTAAAACGAATCTGTAATGTTGTCGTATATCTGGTTACATTGCCCAAAGCGATATACATAACGGGGCGGTGGTGGTGGCGATATATTCACGGTACTAAAAATGTCTTCTTTATAAAAATTACAACGCGAGAAATATTATTTACAACTGCTAGCCTTTATTTTCATGCTCGACTCATGGGTTCGTATCAGAGAGGAGGAAAGGCAGAGTGAAAGAGAGAGGGCACTGTTGAATTACTGTGACCCCATACTAGGCACCGGAGGCCCGTCCGTTCCCCTACGCGTCCGAAAGCAAAAAGAGACTCGTCCTTTTCTTCGTCGTTCAACGTCACCACGTGACTTCCGGCCAACACCCGAAACTTCCGGTTGACACTCAATTCTCCATTCGGGGTCACGCTACGGTCAAACCATCGTTCATCCTTTTTTTGTCATTACTATTTTTTAAACCTTTATCATCTCTCACTTATTTCCTTCTTCCTCCTTTTCTAATATAGTAGTTCTAGCTCACAAAAGTCAGGATAATATCCGAATCTTGCTACATTTGTACACACACTGAAGACTGAAATTTTGTGATGAGGAGCGCATTGAGTACGGATAAACGTAAACAGTTATTTGAGGCCTCAAAGATCGTAAAAATTGTATGTGTTTGGTGTCGCAAACTAATTCTGATTGCAGAGGACGAATTATGACTGCTCGATACCGCAGAGTGGTCCAAATTATTTGTGCCAATAGTAGAGTGGTTATGTTTTGGTTCATTCTAAATTCCAAACTTTGCGACATATTTAATAAATGTCTCATTTGCACAGAAATTTATAAATAAGGAAACTTTTTGATAAATTGTAATATATTCTTTAAGATTGGGAGGAAAAAGTGTATCAAATTTGAGAACAACTCGTAACTTGAGAGAATTTAAGCAACGACTGACTGATCTTTTTATTTGTTCAATTATAATTTGTTCAATAATAAGTACATTCATTTCGAAGATATTAATTCTATAAGCTTATTTCTTGTAGCATAACCTATCCTTAATATACGCACGCACAAACACACGCGCCCACCGGAAACGCACTCACACACCAGAGGAGGCTAAACCTTCTGTTACTATTAGTAACAAGGGAAATACAAAATCTCTTGAAGGTCGTTATAAAATTGAAGAGACGCACTAGAGAATTTTATTTGTCTCATACCCCACCTGTATGGACTAGGCACAAGGCCTCGTTTTAATGTGGGCCCACCACAAGCCGAAGCTAATGGGTGGGAGAGAGCAAAAATTGCGTCGATCCCATCGGCATCCCCCCTCAAGGGGGCCGCCTCAGGCGCTGGGCAATAAACCCAGCCCTGCCCCAAGGGGGCAGGTATTGCCTGGAGGGATAGCCCCCTGGGATCGGCGCTATTAATTTAACACAACTCACCGGTCCAATGGCCGAAGCACACTGGACCCCTGTCTCGAAGGACGGTTTGAGAATGTACTAGAGACGCACTAGAGAACTCATTGGACTCGCATCTCGACTGCGCACTTGCTCGCTTTTCAGCCATGCAGACCCTGGTTGCATTTACGCAACTAACGCAAGTAAGCTTATTAATTTCTCCAGAGACATGTCTAACTACACCCTACACGTACGTACAGTAACACCGATATAAGAGATTCATTCTCCAACCATACACAACTCTTTCCGGCTGAACTTGCTGTCTCTGGATATTTAGTTAGAATAAAATACATTTTAATAATTACGATGTTAGTGTCCTTATTTTATTCTAGATCCATTGCTGCATTAACAAGGCCTAAGATAACATCCTCTAGAAATATTGGGACATCTAATGAGGATCGATCTCATGGTCAAGGTAAAACAATCAAATTGTTGTTTTTTCCAGAGTATTCATTTATGCAACTAACCGCCGCAAAGAGGATACGAAACAAAGTAATTTTTAAATCAGTTCAACTAGTTTGAATTCAGAGTTTTCCTTCTTCTAGACTTGTTGCTATATCAACATATAATACAGATATTTGTTAATGTATGAGTAGTAGCTTACCGGTGGGTATGAGTACGATCGTTGGAAGCGCACAGTATCCAGGGGTTAAGACTGAGAAAAAACAAATACAAAGTGCTCAATACAATGTAAGCAAAAATTATTTATACAATGGAAAGGAGTAACCTACTCGAGTTTCATCGATTGATTCTTCAGGGTTACATCAGTTGAATTAATCGAGTTTTCGATTAATCTCAGTTGGTATAATACATGCCCGTTGGAATGGGAGTTATCCTTTATAGACGAACGCTTATTTAATAAATAAGCGTTCGTCTATAAAGGATATTTGGTGTAACCCTGAAGAATCAATCGATGAAAATTTCCATTGTATAAATAAATATAATACAAGATAGATAGATAGATAAATAGACAAATAGATACTATGGATGATACATGTATATGTAAACAAGGCTCAATATCGTGGATAGAGCATTTCTATCTAACTTAGGGTTGCATGGGCATGGAGTCAACGGCGCTTATTTACTGACAGTTTCTCGCCTAATACTAGCCAATACTTGGCTAGTATTAGTTATGGGTAAATTATTAGCCAATTCCAGCCTGATATTGTATCATCCATTTAGTAACTTGAAAGTAATGAAACTAGAATATAGAGACAAAAGATGTCAATACTGTTTAAACACATATGTATGAATATATATATATATGTATATACAAGGTGTGTCAAAAAAGTATCAATATATTTTTGTACTTTTTGACACACGTTGTATTGAGAAAAAATAACGTTTCATTCATTCTTTATTTCTATCTTGGTAAATACAGCTTTAAACTTGGTACTTTTTGACACACCTTGTATTCTGAAAAAATAATGAATGAACATTCAGATTACAAGGTGTGTCAAAAAGTACAAAAAATCTCGATACTTTTTGACACACCTTGTATATATATATATGTGTGTGTGTGTGTGTGTGTATGTGTGTGTGTGTGTGTGTGTGTGTATGTGTGCTCATACACACATATGAATGAGAGGTATTTAGCCATCAAATAATGGCATGTGGACTGGTATATAACATGTATAAACAATCTGAAAAAAAAATAATGAATGAAACATTCAGATTACAAGGTGTGTCAAAAAGTACAAAAAATCTTAATACTTTTTAACACACCTTGTATATATATATATATATGTGTGTGTGTGTGTGTGTGTGTGTGTGTGCTCACACACATATGAATGAGAGGTATTTAGCCATCAAATAATGACATGTGGACCGGTATATAACATGTATTATAAAGCTTTGCTTTGAAATCGATCAGACATATAAAACATCTTTTTGTCTTTAATTGTATTGCCTTCGAATTTTATTATTTTAACATACTTAACAATGCTTCAAGCAATTACCAATTACTTTTATATATATATATATATATATATACATATATTATATATATATATATGTGTGTGTGTGTGTGTGTGTGTGTGTGTGTGTGAGTGTGTGTGCTCATACACACATGAATGAGAGTATTTAGCCATCAAATAATGGCGTGTGGACCGGTATATAACATGTATAAACAATCTGTTTAATCTAATTTTAATGAAGCTATTATTTTTTCATAATTAAATTTCTTGTTGAAACTCTGAAGAGAAACTTAATTTCCTTAAACAAAATCCGTGAATGTTCTTGTTGACCTTTTGTAACGATATCACAGAATGTTATGCAGCGACACGAATTAAATCAATCAACGGCTCGTGACGTTGTTTGCTGTCGTAACGTAGATTTTCTTTTTTATTTCAGCTCATTTGCAAACAATGACGACAAAAATACTCCAAACACTTCGTGAGCCACGGATATTTCTTATTGATTATGATAATTCTGTCTGAAATTGTAGCTGTGTGGGTTTGTTTGTTCTTTTAAGTATACAAAGTCGTTGAACTCGTGTCGCTGCACGGAATTCAAAACTTGAAAAATGGCGGCAAATCTCCGTGTTCATATTTACTAACCCCTCCGTACGATCAGGATGTGACACACCCTTTTGCTTGCTAACGGGAATGAAGTTGCTGATGCAAAATTACGTGAAACTAAGGACGTATCTAAAGAGAAAGAAAAGCACACTAAAGATGACAAATTAGGAGAAATTCTGATCAAGCATACCATTCCACAAACATAACCCCCCTCTCTCTCTCTCCCCCCCTCTCTCTCTCTCTCTCTCTCTCTCTCTCTATATATATATATATATATATATATATATATATACCAACCCCTCCACACGGGTAGGATGTAAGATGTGACACAAGGTCAACTTTTCAAGCTGAATTTAACAGGTTTGAATTCATAGTTTTCCTTCTGCTAACTAGTTGCTTAACCAAGGTTAAAGAGCCCAGTCTGTTCTGCCATTTACTCATAGCAGGGGAGAGCAGGTGGAAGCATACCTTTCCCAAGTGTATTAGCGCTATGTGAAATGTAGACAACCTCGTCTAGGATTAGAACTCGGGTAGACGAGCCCATTTTCTACGATTCTAGACATTACACCACGCGCCTTTATTGCAAATCTCCGTGTATAAAAAATATTTTGTCAGAAGGTTTTAGTTGTTGTGGAGGCACGTGTTGTAATGATTACCCTTGTAGGAAATGGACACGGTGAGACAAGTTCAATTCCTGGATGGATTGTTGTATTTCACATTGTAGTAATACTCTTGAATACAGGTACGAATCTAACTATTCTCCCTCCACCTATGGGCGAACAGTAGGGCAGACTGTGCTCTTTAACCTTGGTGTGGCTACCGGTCTAGGAGAAAGAAATTCTCTGACTCTCTTCTCATTAGTCAAAACTACTTTGAGAGCTCCTATTCTATTTCCCTTCTTTCACCTTTACAACAATAAATGTATTGCTGCAATTTTATTTCTATTCTAATCCTCATCAAGCACGGATACCTCTGGCTATCTCTCTCGCCATCCGTCCCTATCAGTAAATCGGTCTTGGCAATTTCGCCAGAACTCATCAGTATCCATACAGAAGTGATCAACATAAGATCTCGCTGGCAGTACAATACTCGCATGTCCATGTATAGAAGTCAGTAGGAGAACGTCGCTTGTAAGTTCTTCCTCACATCTCTATGGAGGAGCCCGCGTGTAATGGTTATCGTCGTAGGAAATGGACACGGTGACACCAGATAAAATCCTGAACGAGTATCTTTGCATGTCACATCGCGCCAATACCCTTGAGAAAGGTATGCATCCAACTTTTCTGCTAAGCCCCCCCCCACATACACACACACAAAACGTGCTGTCTTGAGTACCACTGTAATCTGAACCCTTTGGTGATGACCCAGGTCTTGAACGGTGAGGAGTATGGAGTACCTCTTAATTACCATTACTCCTCCGTTCAATCTGGCCTGGAGTTGTAGTACCTGTTGAGGTACCATATGTGAGTCAAACAGAATGATCTACAAATTATTTGTATTTATTAAGAACACTTAGTGGCTGATAACAATAAATTATTTTTATCAAGAACAGTTGCATGAAGCCATAACTGTTTACTAATATTACTTGAAATCAAATAACGGTGCACAAACAAATGACCATTATTAAATAGAAATAATTACTTGAAAATATATAACTATTGGTATTAGATATGAATACATGAAACGAAACTGTTTGCAGATCATTTTTTATTAGAGAGGAATACTTGATATCGCCCAAAGCCAGCGATGGAATAAGTCTTTTTCAATGAATATAAATACATTTATTAAAATATATGGAGGCGCGTGGGCTAGTGGTTAGAGTCGTGGAAAATGGACTCATCGATTCGAGTTCAATTCCTAGACGAAGCTGTTGGCATTTCACATAGCGCTAATACCCTTTGTTGCAGATTGACTATTATTTCAGTTGGTTTTGCGCGGGAAGTTCGAAAAGACAAAGAAAAATTGAACTGAGAAGACAATGGCTAAGGTAGACAGAGGGTCTGGTGTAACAAAAGACTTCATCTGGACAAACGGGAATTTGAACAAAGAGAAAGGACTTCCGGTCAACCGAACAAAGAGATGTGTGGGCGGATTATACCTACTTAAGGTAGAGTCAAAACAGCAGTTGGTCAGTTGGGTCGGGAGAGCAGTCAAGAGTTGAGGACAGCACTTTTCAAACAGCAGTCGCGAGAGAGAGTTGACCCGCTACCCCTCCCCTGGGGGAAGGAGTACCTGTTTTTATCGTACCGTTCAACAGGGCCCACGTGTGGCAGATAGTAGTTTTTGTAGTCTCATCTTGACTTCTTCATTTAGTAGCCGCCAACGTCAAGTTCCATGCCCTCTACACGCATCACCGAGTTAGAAGCAGAAGCAAATAAAGCGTACCTTTTAAATATGATACAGCATGCCTTGTGATGTCATTTAAGCGACCACTAGATACATCGTCTAGGGGTTAGAAACGATCTCCGCTGTATCCCAGCAACAGTATATAACATGTACGATTTTGTGGCCCGAGTCGAGGGCTATGCAACACCTTGGGAAAGGTATGAATCCATATATTCTCCCTCCAGCTAT
Organism: Doryteuthis pealeii; assembly: GCA_023376005.1. NCBI lineage: Eukaryota > Metazoa > Mollusca > Cephalopoda > Myopsida > Loliginidae > Doryteuthis > Doryteuthis pealeii. Next base: position 118,612,338 of record CM042144.1, read on the forward strand.
GGGTTAAATAGTAGGGCAGACTGGGCTCTTCAGCCTTGGGTAGTTAACCAGTCTAGGAGAGGGATAACTCTGAATTCAAAATTCCTGAGGTAGGTCGTTGATTTGATTTGTGGCAACCTTTGATGCACCAAGTCTTTCCTGTCGACTGTGCCAAAAAGTGTGGATGGTCCAACACAAGCCTTCACCACTATAAAAAAAATCCCTGTGTGGGTGTTCATTGTGTGTATGAACCCTCATACGTCGATAATCGACGGGAGAGTCCATTAAATACATTTAAGCATCTAAAATCACAAATAAAAACAAACAGTTTTTACATAGACCAAAAACATAGGTAACTTGCAGATAAAGAAAATCACTGCCAGAATATATATAAGAAATAGTGAAATGTATCACTAATTAGGACTGAGCCTATTCTAGTAGGGACCACCCCAAGCGGAGATTTAAGAGGTTTGAATTCAGAGTTTCCTTTCTCCTAGACTGGTTGTCTAAACAAGGTTAAAGAGCCCAGTCTACCATACTATTTACCCATAGCTGGAGGGAGAGTAGTTTGATTCATACCTTTCCCAAGGGTGTTAGCGCTATGTTAACTGTAGCTTCGTCCAGAATTTGAACTTGGGTCGACGCGTCAATTTCCTACGACTCTAATCATTTGACCACTCGCCTTCAACTGTCCTCCAATAAGACAAACGTAATTCTTCATTGATAAAGTTCCCCGAATTAAATCAAGCTATTTCGAAGAAGAAGAAGAAGAAGAAGAAGAAGAAGAAGAAGAACAACAACAACAACAACAACAACAACAACAGCGACAACAGCGACAACAGCAACATATGTATAGAAAAACTTACAATATACCCTTTTCCTAACCTCTAAGCAGAATATAATCCTAGATGGTGTGATACATGACGTTAAAATCAATCAATCAATCAATCAATCAATCATATACAGGTTGAATTCAAAATTTTAAAAACATGATTTTGTGTCTTCATGAACGTTCAAAAGGGGCGTTTGTTTCTTTTTTTTACATCTGGTTTGGTTGGTTGGTTGGTTGGTTGTTTTGTTTAAAGACATATCAACTCATTTTCAGGTCATTTAATGCCGAATCCAGTCATATTAATATCAGGTTGCTAACAGTATTTGCTATAACTTAAATGGTCACCCATATATCTATTAAACCGGTTTATCACAGCTTAACTTCGGTGATCTGGCGGAAAACAGTGTTTTCAAAATGACTTGACCGTCAGCGTTTGCTACTGGTTATTCTTGGGAAATCTGATTATGTCCCTCAATAATCCATGCATAGAATAAATTCCATTGTATATTGGTGATCTTTTCTTCTCTGTTTCATTGCATCTTGACCATTTTCAGACTACTGTAAACGTCGAAGCTGCCGCCTATTGATAGACAACAAGAATCCGTGCATGCAAACATAGAGCTGACTACAATTCTTGCTGATTAGTTCGGGCCATATTATATCAAGGAAACAGCATATATCGACCTCCTTTATTATACTGTGTCTCTTGATTAATTTTCTTATCTCTGAGTTTTAAAAAAAACTATTGCCCAACAGGATGTTTGGACCTTTTTTTAGCTTCGGAAAAATTTGATCTCGACAAAAAAAAACAACAACTTCTTTGTGTGCCTTGCCACGTTCCAACTATCCACCATTTGAAAGTAATGAAACTAGAATATAGAGACAAAAGATGTCTATACTGTTTAAACACATATGTATGAATATATATATGTATATACAAGGTGTGTCAAAAAAGTATCAATATATTTTTGTACTTTTTGACACACGTTGTATTGAGAAAAAATAACGTTTCATTCATTCTTTATTTCTATCTTGGTAAATACAGCTTTAAACTTAGTACTTTTTTGACACACCTTGTATTCTGAAATAAAATAATGAATGGAACGTTCAGATTACAAGGTGTGTCAAAAAGTACAAAAAATCTCGATACTTTTTGACACACCTTGTATATATATATATATATGTGTGTGTGTGTGTGTGTGTGTGCGTGTGTGCGTGTGTGTGTGCTCATACACACATGAATGTGTGCCTTGCCACGTTCCAACTATCCACCATTTTCAGCAGATATTACCAGTTTTCTTTTTCTGGTAAATCGATATGATCGCTCACTGTCGAGGTTGATAATCGGCGGAGCAGGTTTTACGTGTTCAGTTTAGCTCAGTCAGTAGTTCATCCACTAACGAGCCACGGTTTACGGGTTCGTTACCGGCCCTCGACAATTCAGCGCATGAGTGGCACAGCTTGGATTCATGCAGTAAAGTGGGGAGCTGATGGATGTGTGGCGCTCCACCTCCGACGCAAAACAAACTCACTGGTCTAACGCTAGTGAAAAGGAGATAGACTCACTCACTGTCCTAATGATACCGACAATCGGCCACTCTGCTGATTTTACTTATTAGTATGGTGTATTGGTTAGCAAGCTAGTCTCTCAGATCCATTACTACTGAATAGTAAGTTCGATCCTCACTGTACGCGCCATACTTGCGAACTTTTAAATTTCCTGTGCGTTACGTATTATTTGGTTAAAAAAAAACGGTGTCTCATTGTGGTATAATGGTTAGCAATTTAGTCTCGCAGATCCATTGCTACTGAATAGCGTGTTCGAGCATCGCTGGATGCCCCATACTTACTTGCCATAGCAAATAAATAAGCAAGTACACACTAGTGCCTTGATTGGACGAGGCTGTTTGCGTTTCACTTCGCACTAATACTTTGGGAGAAAATCATTAATTCGTCTATTCTCCCTGTAACGATTCGTGTGGCCATTTTAGTGTTGTAGTTGAAAGCAGTTTTACTGTGGAGATCCTTAGTGGCATGAAGTTTGACCCTTTCTTGAAGTAGAAAGATGTAGTATCAGTTTTAATCATTGTCTGTTGATCTGTCCTTAAAGTAGAAAGATGTAGTATCAGTTTTAATCATTGTCTGTTGATCTGTCTACTAATCTGTTGATCTCAGAGTTGATCCTGTCTTGAAGTAGAAATCAGTTGTATCAGAGTTGATCCTGTCTTGAAGTAGGAAGTTGTATAATCCTTGTCTGTTGGTCTGTCCTTCCTACGAGTAATTTTAGGAAAATTTAACAACACATTTAAGTAGTAAATTAAATATGTTTAGACGATTTTTATTGGTCAGTTCAGCCACCGCCCTTTTGGAACAGTCTGTAAATATAAGTCGCGTTCTTTAGCCCACCTTATACACAAAAATACTCCAACACTTTCATTATAAATAGTTGTGCAGACTCGGTTTTTTAGCCTTGATTACGCAACCATTCTCGCAGTATTTGTTGCGTGTTCTTTGGGCCGGTCCCAAGAAGAGAAAGTAAGCTTTTCATTTATAACCCATTACACACATCCAATGAAAAACTGTTTGATTTAAGCCTTTGCTCTGGGAAAAGGCATAAATCTATCATTATTATTAACACCTATGGTAATCTTTAAACTCTAATATTCAGAAATTTGTTAGTATAAGAAATGTTACTGCTGTTCGATTCTGTCTCAGTAAACAGTGACATATTTATTATTTAGAACTAGCAAAATAAAAAGACACCATCTGGGCGATGTAAAAATAATTTTTTGAAAGATATTGCCTAGGGGAACGGGAGCTGAAAATTCAATGTCATAGAGTGTGTACTATAAGTATGTAAAATCGTCAAATTTATTAAAGAGTAAAAAAGAAAGAAAGACAATTTGAAATGGAAACAGTTCCGATAACTTTAAATATTATATTAGAATAAAACAATTTATATATAAATATATAACGCCGGGCATCTATGTATTGAAACAATGAGCATTGTCTAACGTTGCATGCTCACATTTTAAGTATATTTATTCTATGTTATGACGTTGGATTATGTGTTGGGTAATGTGACGTAAGCAGCGACGTAATTTTTGTTACAGACAAAAACCGGAAGCGAATCCCCATTATTAATAAATAGCATTTAAGTTTATATAAACAATTATGAAAACAAAATAGTTGAATTTTCTATTTCATTTGTATATAATAACGATTATTTTCAAAATGCAGGTAAAAGAAAGAAGCCTATGTTTAGGCTAACACAGATATTCACTTATTTGATTTCTCTCTCTCTCTCTCTCTCTCTCTCTCTCTCTCTCTCTCTATTCCTGTCTATCTCAGTTATATATATATATATATATATATATATATATATATATATATATATATATATATATATATACTGAAGCAATATATATATATATATAACTAAAGCAATAATCATTTCCCCAGAAATTTGATCTCTCGGTGACCGTAAAATACATACACATTCCTATGTACTTAATATAGTTTAAAAACACCAGTCCCCGCATCAGCTGTCAGTGGGCGAGGGGATAATATATCGGACTACCATGCGGTCAGTCTGAGTTCGACCCTAGCCTAGGATAGTTGTGACTAGCCACAATGAAGAGGCGTGAAACGCCGAAACACGTGTCTGTGCATGACTTATTATATATATATATATATATATATATGTGTGTGTATGTGTGTGTGTGTGTGGAGAAAGGTAGACAAACACGGGATGTTGTAGAAAATGGATGTTTATCCATTTTCTACAACATCCCGTCTACCTTTCTCCACATACTGTCGGATAAAGGGGCCGGGTTAGCTCAGTCGGTAGAGCGTTCGGCTAGAAACCACAAGGTTCCTAGTTCCAACTCAGTGTATGAGTAGCACAGGGATCTGTGCGGTAAAGTAAGGAGCTGATGGTAGGTGTGGCGCTCCACTTCAGGTGCTAAAACAATCTCCTTGGTCTAGCGCTATTGAAAAGGGGATTGGAAATCTGGGTTGAGCAGTTCGAGATCGAGATCGTTCGCAGTCAGAACTTCCGAATGCTCCTGTGTATGTGCACTTGTCTACCGATGACGCTCAGTCTACACACAATCGAAGAATAAAAGTATAACTTATATATTTTTATATATACGTGAATATCGTGTTCTTTGTCGGGTCTAGTGACGGTATATAACATTTAGTGACACACCCATAGCACTCTATATGGGTGTGGTCTTATCCGCTCTGCAGAGGATAATGTCAGCGTATTCTTAGCCCCGTCGACTTGGTAGGAATAATGATAAGGACCACTTTCAGCATTTTCCAAAATTGGGATGGATAAGTACCAAAACCACGTGATAAAAGAAAAGCTGACAATTCTTTTTCTCTTCCTTTCACACATCACTTATCACTTTTAGCCATAGAGAAAGCGATAGAAAAAAAACACACTGAATCCATGTATTATTTCAAGAAATAACGAATATTTTTTCTTTTCTCTTTTGGGTGGCAGATATGTTTATCAGGAATAAAAAAGAAGGCAGAGTTTCGTTTTGTTTTTGTTTTTTTTTTTTTTTTTTCGGGTGTGAGAGAAAAAAGCCTGACTAATGTAAAGTTGCACATTAGTGATCAGATCAGAAATACGCATGCGCGTAAACCCATGCAAGTTAGACACGCAAAACCTGACAGCTGTCAGGTCAGCTACGCGCTGTTCACTGATATTCTTTTCTATTTTGTAGCATTGTCACTAAAGTCTTTTCTTGCAGACAATAAATAATGTGGTAAAAGCTTGGTATTTTTACTTAGCTAATATTTTTTCTTCTTTTAGATAGATAGAACAGGAAAATTGACATAGATAGATAGATAGATAGATAGATAGATAGAAATCTTGTGTTGTCTTTTACGGCACATCAATCTTTTTGCCCTTTTGCGGATCACAGAGTAAAAATGAAAGAAAACGAAAAGATAGACCAAGTATTTGGACGTGGTCAGAGAACTGAAAAAACAGTGGAACATGCTGGTAAAGGTCATATCAAATGTAATTGGTGCCTCGAAATGGTCTGCAAGTGTTTGGAAAGTGAATTGGAAATCAGGGGAAGAATCAAGACCATCCAAACAATAGCATTGGTAAGATCAGCTAGAGCATTAGGAAGAGTCCTGAACCCCGAGGAGACTTTCTGTCACTTAGCCTACCGTGAAAGACCACGAGCTAAGGCGGGTGTTAAAAACTCTCAGGAGTCAAATATCATCATCATCATCATAATAATAAAGTGGTCAAATAATAATAATAATAATAATAATAATAATAATTTTGAGTCGTGGGTACCGGCGGCCACTTACTCACACACAAAGAGAAATAGGAGATATGTAATAATAGTGAATAAGAAACAAAGTTAAATACTTGGCAATAGTATACTTATTCGATCAGGAGTTCATATACGTACTAAATCCTCGTCTTGTCTGTCTAACAGCTAATTTATAAGACAGACACAAACATCATTTTATGATCATGTAGGTAATCCGATACATCATCATCATCATCAACAACAACAACACCACCACCAACAAATAATAATAATAATAATCTTATTATAATGGAGATTGTGAGTTTGTCTGTCTGTAACCGAAAGTATATTACTACTCAAGTCACAATTCCCTTTGTTATTTACATCACATTCTCCATGATTTTATTTTTTATTTAAACCTCAATTATTAATAAAATTGTTTTACATTACTTACACTGTTGACCATATCCACATACTAATAACATGCAATTGTATTTATATATACAACAAAATAGAGGTTTACAGTGTGAATGGGAAGGCTAATTTGCATATTGATCTTAAAAAATTGATTTTAATAAATATGTGCTTAGTATTATTGATTTCTAATTGTTTGGTTTTATCTTAATGAATATGAGCAAAAATCTCTTCAATAAATTTTAAAAGAAATCCATTAACAAGAAGAAATAACTGTAATATTATTCTTTACTTTCTATTTTAACTAAACAGTTTAATTAGGAAAATTTACCAATGAAAGACGGGAGTAACGGAAAATGATGGAAGAGTTAGTTTCAAAGTTGTTCTATTTTTCAATCATACCCCCTCTGTTCCAAATCTTTTTATCTACATTCTTATTCAGTTTCATTAGCCTTTCTAATTTAATATGATATTTTATTATAAAATTTAACTAAAATACTTTCACCCGGAGGGTGCATATATTTGCTAGTAATAATAATAATAATAATAATAATAATAATAATAATAATAATAATGTAGGGTGTGTGCAGATAGATTTGAGACGATTAACCACGAATTAAGCGAATGTAGCAAACTAGCACAACGAGAATACAAAGCTAGGTACGACTGGGTTGCAAAAATGATCTACTGAATTGTGCAGGAATTAAATTTTGACCATACAACAAAATGGTATACGCATATACCAGTATCTGTTCTTGAGATCACAGAGTGAAGCTGAAGGAAAATGAAAAAATAGACAAATATCTGGACCTTGCCAGAGAACTGAAAAAGTTATGGAATATGAAAGTGAAGGTGGTACCAATTGTAGTTGGTGCACTTGAAACAGTCCCAAAAGGATTGGAAAAGGGTCTGGAATGTTTGGAAATCAGAGGAAGGATTGAAACCATTCAGAACACTGCACTGCTGCAATCTGCCAGAATACCCAGAAGAGTCCTGGAGATCTGAGGAGACTTGCTGTCACTCAGACTCCAGTGAAAACTCAAAAATAATAATAATAATAATAATAATAATATAGAATATATAGCCAGGATATAGGGATTGGATTCGGAATTGAAGAATGTGCTATGCTAGTAATAAAACGGGGTGAAAGAAAATTAATGGACGGAATACAACTGCCAAATCAGGAAACTATAAAATCACTTGATGAAAATGGAAGTTACAGATACTTAGGAATTTTAGAAGCGGACAATATCATGCAAGCAGAAATGAAAGGAAAGGTTAAAAAAGAATACCACAGGAGAAGAAGAAAACTTCTAGAAACCAGACTCAACAGCAGAAATCTGATCAAAGGAATTAAGACCTGGTATTTCTTTCTTGATTAGGCCAAGAACATTTTAGCACACATCCTTCATAGGCATTCTTAAAATGGACAAATGAAGAACTCAGACAGATTGACCAAAGGACTAGAAAATTAATGACCATGTACAAGGCCCTACACCATAGAGACGATAGAGATAGACTATATGTATCAGGAAACGAAGGTGGAAGACGTCTTGCCAACATAGAAGACTGCGTAGAGGCCACAATCCAACAACCCGAAGACTACAAAAAAAGAGCAAAGACAGATTACTTATGGCAGCCAACAGTAGTAGATGTGTCATATGGACAAATAAAAACTAGAAAACAAAAATGGGAAGAAAAACAATTATATGGACACTTCAAACGACAAATTGGAGAGGTTGCCCATGAAAAAACCAGGACATGGTTAAGAAAAGGAAATCTCAGAAGAGAAACTGAATCACTAATAATTGCTGCACAGAATAATGCCATAAGGACAAACTATATCAAAGCGAACATTTATAAGACCCAACAAAATAGTCAATGTAGACTATGCGGTGATAGAGATGAGACTGTAATCCATGTACTATGCGAATGTAGCAAACTAGCACAACGGAGTACAAAACTAGTGACGACATGGTTGGGAAGGTGATCCATTGGGAATTATGTAAAAAAGTAAATTTGGACCATACAACAAAATGGCATATGCATAAACTAGAATCTGTTCTTGAGAACGAAATTCTCTGGGATTTTGAGATAAAAATGGATCACCTTATCCCAGCAAGAAGACCAGATCTAGTGTTAATTAACAAAAAAGGAAGAACTTGTCAACTGATGGATTTTGCAGTTCCAGCAGATCACAGCGTGAAGCTAAAGGAAAATTAAAAAATGGACAAATACCTCGACCTTGCCAGAGAACTAAAAAAGTTATGGAATATTAAAGTCAAAGTGATACCGATTGTAGTTGGTGCACTTGGAACGGTCAGAAAAGGATTGAAAAATCTGGAAATCAGAGAAAAGATTGAGACCATCCAGAATACTGCACTGCTGCAATCTGCCAGAATACTCAGAAGAGTCCTGGAGACCTGAGGAGACTTGCTGTCACTCAGACTCCAGTGAAAGACTATCATCTAACGCTGATGTGAAAAACTGAAAAGTAGTGAATAATAATAATAATAATAATAATAATAATAATAATAATAATAATAATAATAATAATAATAATAAAGATAGACCAATACATTCAATAATAAAGATAGACCAATACATTCTTAAAGAAGTCAAAAAGAAACGGGAAAATATTGCAATGGCCTGGATTGATTACAGAAAAGCCTATGACATGGTCCCACATACCTGGATTTTAGAATGCCTACAAATGTACAAAATTTCCAACAACATTATAAACTTCATCAAAAAAGCCATGGAAAACTGGCGAGTTCAATTAAAAGCTGGAAAACAATCCCTGGCAGAAGTAAAAATCCAAAGAGGTATCTTCCAAGGAGACTCATTATCACCACTACTCTTTATTATTGCAATGATGCCGCTAAACCATATACTGAAAAAATGTACCGGGGGATACAAATTTAGTAATTCACAAGAAAAGATAAACCACCTTATGTACATGGATGACATTAAAATTTTTGCAAAAAATGAAAAAGAATTGGAGAGCCTAATACAAACTACTAGAATATATAGCCAGTATATAGGGATGGAATTTGGAATCGAAAAATGTGCTATGCTTGTAATAAAACGGGGTGAAAGAAAACTAATGAATGGAATACAACTACCAAATCAGGAAACTATAAAATCTCTTGATGAAAAGGAAAGCTACAAATACTTAGGAATTTTAGAAGCGGACAATATCATGCAAGCAGAAATGAAAGGAAAAGTTAAAAAAGAATATCTCAGGAGAACTAGAAAACTTCTAGAAACGAAACTTAACAGCAGAAATCTGATCAAAGGAATTAATACCTGGGCTGTCCCCATTATAAGATACTCAGGACCATTCTTAAAATAGACAAAAGAAGAACTCAGACAGGTAGACCAAAGGACGAGAAAATTAATGATCATGCGCAAGACTCTCCACCCTAGAGATGATAGAGATAGATTGTATGTGTCAAGAAAGGAAGGGGGAAGAGGTCTTGCCAACATAGAGGAATGCGTAGAAACCACAATCCAGCAAGTTGAAGATTACACAAGGAAGAGCAAAGACAAACTACTTATGGCGGCCAACAATAGTAGAAACGGCAGATGGACAAACAGAAAAACGACAAAGACTAGAAAACAAAAATGGGAAGAAAAACAATTATACGGACGCTTCAAACGACAAATCAGAGAGGTTGCACATGAAAAGACTTGGACATGGTTAAGAAAGGGAAACCTCAAAAGAGAAACAGAATCACTTATAATTGCTGTACAAAATAATGCCATAAGGACAAACTACATCAAAGCAAAAATTGATAAGACCCAACAAAATAGTAAATGTAGACTTTGCGGTAATAGAGATAAGACTGTAAACCATATACTCTGCGAATGTAGCAAACTAGCACAACGAGAATACAAAACTAGACACGACTGGGTTGGGAAGATGATCCACTGGGAATTATGCAAAAAATTAAATTTTGACCACACAACAAAATGGTATCTGCATAAACCAGAATCTGTTCTTGAGAACGAAACGCACAAAATTCTCTGGGACTTTGAGATAAAAACGGATCACCTTATCCCAGCAAGAAGGCCAGACCTAGTGTTGATAAACAAAAAAGAAAGAACTTGTCAACTGGTAGATTTTGCAGTGCCAGCAGATCACAGGGTGAAGTTAAAGGAAAATTAAAAAAATAGACAAATATCTGGACCTTGCCAGAGAACTGAAAAAGTTATGGAATATGAAAGTGATACCGATTGTAGTTGGTGCACTTGGAACAGTCCCAAAAGGATTAGAAAAGGGCTTGGAAAGTTTGGATATCAGAGGAAGGATTGAAACCATTCAGAACACTGCACTGCTGCAATCTGCCAGAATACTCAGAAGAGTCCTGGAGACCTGAGGAGACTTGCTGTCACTCAGACTCCAGTGAAAGACCATCAGCTAACACTGATGTGAAAACTCAAAAGGAGTAAATAATAATAATAATAATAAATACCAAAAAATTGCACTGCAAATATTATCAATGTGATTCCAAAAAAGACAGCAAAAAATAAATAATTTAAAATTAGAAAAATAAAACAAACATGAATACATAGAATTAATCAAATAATTACCTCACTTCACCTTACGTCTTGGATAAAGACTGGATGAAGAATTGTAAGAAAGTAAGATTAATAATAATAATAATAATAAAAAGTCGACGGGGCGGCCTAAAGTCGGTATCAGCCAGTCAGCGAGGGAGTCTATCCCCTTTTCAATAGCGCTAGACCAAGGAGATTGTTTTAGCATCTGAGGTGGAGCGCCACACCTACCATCAGCTCCTTACTTTACCGCACAGATCCCTGTGCTACTCATACGCTGAATTGGCGAGGACCGGTATCGAACTAGGAACCTTGTGGTTTCTAGCCGAAATAATAATAATAATAATAATAATAATAATAATAATAATAATAATGTGTGAAAACGAAGAAAAACAAATCGAAGTGAAAGGTAAAGAAAAACACATGAGCGAAATTCAAATGAAAAAGAATAAATGGAAATGAAGAAAAAGAAAGGAACGTAAGAAGGTGAAGGAAATGAAATGATAGAAAGGAACGAGAAAAGAGAAAGACAATAGGACGAAGAGAAAAAAAGCCAAGAATAAATAGGAATAAATAAAAAATAAACAGAGAAACAGAAATATAAGTAAGAAAGTGAAGGAAACGAAATGAAGGAAGAGAACGAAAAATAAGAACGATAACTGGATGAAGAAAGAACAGAAATCAAAGAATAAATAAAAATAAACAAAGAAGAAAAAGAAATGCAATAAAGAAAGTGAGAAAGAAATGAAATAAAGGAAGTGAACGAAAAAGTAGAAAGACAATAGGACAAAGAAGTAAAAGAAGGAAATAACCATGGAAATAAAAGCATCTAAGGAATCAGAACCACAAGAAAAGCGATACCCCCCAAAAAAAAGAAACGATGAAGAAACAAAGATAATAAAACGGTGAAAGATAAATAAGGAGTTAAAAATAACTGAATTGTAAAGGAAAATCAAAGAACGGCTGATGTAAAGTGCGAGCAAATAAAGACAGAAAATAAAATAAAAACATAGCGAAATCAAAAGGAACCTGGAAGGAAAAGAAAACGTGCTGCAATAGAGAAAGATTTCAAGAAGTAAAAAAAAGTATTTAAAAAAAAAAGTAAGAAGAAAAAAAAAGCAGGTGGGTGAATACGGTCGATAAAATACGAACTCGGAAATCAAGCGAGGAAGTCGAACTGTGGCATTGGTGACAGACAATGGGGCTTTTCTTTCTTTTCTTTTTTTACACATAACAAAAGTGTGCACCGACCGAAATCTGCCGAACTTGTGAAGTCACAACCTTTGCATTTTACTCGGATTTTCCTAACTTTATCCTGGCGATCCGATTTGTGGGCAAAAAGAAGAAATGTCAATTTCAACACAGGAAATGTTCACTGAGTGCCCCGATTGACTTTGCTATTTTAAAATATCTCCCCCCCCACACCACCACCACTCATAGAGTAGTTTAAATCCTTACCCACGTGAATCGATCACCCCTTAAAGGTGAGTGCAGTAAGCACATTGGATAGAGATCCGGACAAGTTTAAACCGATCTACCTTTACCGTTTTCGAAATATACAAAGGTATGTATGGTTTTCAATAAAACTTCGATTAGTCTGGCACAAGTTTATATAAGTAGGGAGCGCCGACCAAGTGTGGAACTTCACAATGGTGCGATTTTGCTGAATACCAATCTCAGTTAGACACTAATATATAGCATATTTCCAGTGTTGAGAATGAGCCACTGAAATTTTGAAAACAAAACATAAAATTAAGTAAAATAAAAATGTTCAACTTGTAGGATGCAGGGTAAATTCTTAAAATTTATTTTAGAAAAAACAAAGAAAACCTTGACACTAGGAATTGCACTAATTATCAGAGTTAACTCTTTTAAATCCTTGTAGAGTGAGCAAATTATGTTCAGAAAATATGCAAAATGTGTTTGCTAAACACCAGTTGGTACCTATATATATATATATATATATATATATATATATATATATATATATATATATATATATATATATATGGGGTGAAGAAAATGATGGATGTTTTAATATGTGACAGGAGATGAAAATCTTTTTAGTTATGTAACTGTATTTGATCAGCGTTTTATTTTTGAAAGGCGTGTCGCGATCCACACATGCGAAGATTAATACTTTTTCTCGTCTTTTGCATTTCTTCGAGTTGCGTCACGCGTCATGACATCTTCGCATGTGTGGATCGCGACTCGCCTTTCAAAAATAAAACGCTGATCAAATACAGTTACATAACTAAAAAGATTTTCATCTCCTGTCACATATAAAAACATCCATCATTTTCTTCACCCCAAGAGACATCCTGATGAAGGTTCAATGTAACCGAAATGTTTAGACATAGATAATTAAATTCATCCCATTTTCGGAACACTTGGTTTTCAAAATTTTCTTTATATTGTCGGATTTATTTTCCATATTTACTCCCATATATATATATATATATTTGTTCTGTCAACATTTGTTCTGTTCTGTTTAAAAGGGGGTGCTAAATTTTCAATAGAGTTTTCGAGAAAGAAATTATTAGAAATTGATATTAAAGTAAAGTAGTTATTAAAAAATGTTTTTAGAATCTAATAATATGACATTTTAAACTTAACATCATACTACTCATATTTTAAATGAATTTTATATATTAATTTATCATAGCAAAAATACCTAATTAAATTAGAAAGTTTTGAAATAAAATAACTGATGCATTATAAAATTAATTCATTGATAAATGAACACTGGAAATTTCATTAAAATCGGATAATTCCCTGATTTTTGGTATTAATCTAAACATAGCTAGCCTAGCACAATGCTATATGAATGGATTGGATTTACCGGCATCTCAACACATTTAGGGTTATTTCATGCCTAAAAGTTAGGGAATCACGTTCATTGTCCGTTCATATGTACATATTTTTGTGGTGGTTTCTTAATCGAATAATAATTTCAAAACAGGTCCATTTGAGATGAGACCCTAACATATTCTGTCACTCGGGGAGGGGGTCGTCTTATCTTTGTGCAATGGTTAGCAAGCGCGTATTGCCGATCCATTACTACTGAATAGCGAGTTCGATCCTTTCTGCATACCCCATACTTGCTTCCTTGTGTCATATTTTACACATGTGTCACATTTTTGTCAGAGTGGACATGGGAGTAATGGCCATGAAGCGATATTCAACACTTCCCATATCTTCAGAACTGGAGCCTTGCCATCAGATGGAGGAATCCCTTTTTTAATGGGGACGGTTTTATACTTCTACAAGGGACATACCGGCTGCAACTTTGCAGTCGGTGTGTCCCTTGTAGAATTAGGCCACCTGATATCCGTGGGTGGGACCCGTGATGCTTAAGGACGGGATTCTAGGGATTCATTTTGGCTCATATTTAAGTAGGAGAGATCCCCTCCGGTCAATCGGCTGGTCATGTTAAGCTCTACTACCTATATTATGGTCCTAACCCTATTGCCTTTATGGCAACCCCTGACACTTTTTATTTTATATGTGCTAGAAGGCGATGGCCGAGGGTCTTAGTATCCTGGGTATGACGTTAAACTACATCTAATGATGAAGTTCCAATTTTGGAGTTGAAGGGAGTGTAGAGTGCCTCTTCATCACCATTATTCCCAGGTACACTCTTGCCCGGAGTAGTAATACCTGTTAGGTATCGAAATTATTACATTTTGTTTTAATGGTGGACAACATCAATATTTTATTGTTCTGGGGATGATTTACAGTCGCTTCTGGGAGCGATTACAAATGAAAATGAGAAAATGAAAGAGGTGATTTGACGTTAACAAATTGTCATTGATTTCTGATAAAAATAAACATCCTTTTTGAAAATCCCAAGTATTTATTTCTCTCTCTCATTCTCCCTCTCATATATATATATATATATATATATATATATATATATATATATATATATATGTGTGTGTGTGTGTGTGTGTGTGTGTATGTGTGTTTGAAAATAGAGGAAAAAGCGGATATAATAACACAGCAACTAAATTCAATTGATATTTCGCCTCACTGTTGGTTGAAGCTTTTACAAAATTTTATTCAGTCAATAATGTGGCGAAATATCAATTGAATTTTTAAACCACATTTTGTCGGATTTATCCAATCCTTCACTCCTCACACACACACACACACACACACACACACACACATATATATATATATATATATATATATATATATATATATATATATATATATATATATAATCAATGGTAATATTATAGATTTACAATCATAACTTGAAGTTTCATGGTAATCCAATCATCAGATGAGTCTAATGTTTGAGATCTTAAAAACAAGCCGTGAAATGGTTGAGATTTTAAAAAACAGTAATTTTTTAGCGTTTATATGAAGTTTATATGGGAAATATAAAGCTAAAAATTGTTTTGTTTTTTTTTAACTGTGGGCTGTTAAACGTTTATGTGACGTAGATCGTGTTCACGTGATGTAATGTTATGACGTTAAATTTGTATTTAAAAAAACATGATAATCAAACAGACTTGCCTTGGTTTTAATGCACGCGGTGTTCAGATGAATTTCATCTTTTTTTTTTTTAAATAAATAAAAGGAGAGCGAAAATTAAGGGATCAATTAGGGTCAGGTGGTAAGTGACACAGTAAAAAAAAAAATATATATATATGTAGATTAGATTAGATTAGATTAGATTATGTATGTCTATCTGTATGACAAATTACATATGTTAGATATATTAATAATTGCCTGAAATACTATCCTCGTAACTATTGCTCTCCGGAAGGACCAAAATATTTACTCAGGTTAGTATAGTCTGGTACAAGGCCAGAATTGTGAAGCAATTCATTGCCAAAAAGGAGAGTGTTACGTAATCGCTCTAGCACCTATATTTGTGGCCTTGTGCCAGACTTAGAAAAACCTTTAGAAAAATGTACTGCCGATTACTGGGTGGTCTTTGTAGAATCACCGAAAAAGTATTTAGGAAAGATAACATCTTTTAACGAGAGAAAGGAGACGATAAGTCTATGATTAAGAAAAACCCAGTCTTTTGGGATACAGAGAGTTTTTGATCTTAGGCTGGTGAACTCTGGTTGACCAGTGAGATTCGAAGGAATCGAACATTCGATTCGTTCGAGAGCTAGCTCGAACTTTCTAGAGAAAGAATCTTCTGGAAGATTATTTAGAAATACTATTTAAGAGACCCGTCAATAGAATCAGGATCAGTTAGTCTGCGATCGGAGAAGGAGAGTCAGGCAGAGATCGGGTCCAGTCAGAGAAGATATCAGAGCCAGGAGGCCGCACGTGGCAGTTGATGAACTGATGTCGCTAAGTACTCAACCTGAATTTTAATCTTTTACGCGAGACGAAGTTGAAAACAATTATTATTATTAACGAAGTCGCTGGAGTACTGACCATTGAGATAACTAAGAATTACTGAAAGAAAAACATATATGTTAACGATATCTCTCTCTCTCTCTCTCAAAAGTTATAGGAAGTTTGGAATATAATAAACTTCTGAGAAGTAAACCCGGAGTTATTAATTTCCTCTACTTACGACGAAAGATACTACAACAGGTTTTATGAATGAACCCTGCCACGAACAAGATAGTAAAATAACTATCATAAAGGGGACGACCCGTGGATAAAGTCAATTGGCCGTAACGAAAGAGCACGCGCCCGTGAAACGTGATACCTTTCGCTTGACCATAAACGAAAGGAGTGTGGAAGAATTTTGGGGCCACCGACGATACTGCTACTGGTCTGTTTATAAACAAACGACCGACCGTACGAATACACGATTTGATACTGCGAACGAAACGAAGCCCGTACGAAAAGATACGAATTGTAGTGCCGAGAAAGAAAAGGCACTACGTAACATATATACGAATTGGTACCGCTACGTTACATATTCCTAATCGGTACCGTGAAAACGAACACCCGCTACATTACAAGAGTTTGCCAACTCTTGGATGCCAAATGAAGAATGATTTAATTTGGTTTATGGTACCAGTTACGATGTACCCCTATTTCCCAGTGCAACATTTAAGGTTAACTCTGTAATAATTTGCATGCGAGACTGTTCCCGCTAAACATTGCTCGGCGGTTGGACTCAGATGTTTTCTAAGCCTCGTAAATACAAACAGTCATTGTATTATGTCTCTAACTCTTTGCCTTTTGTATCCAATGGATTTAGGGTTTGTATTTATACAAGCCACCACAACAAACAGGATATAAAACAGTGACACTGTTTTTAGCAGTGTACAGCCAGGTGTATAATTTTCCTTTTCCCAGACACCAGTCTTCCCTTCTATTTACCATGTATCTCACTGGATACGTAGCAATTAATATAGCGCCTTATTAACTCTCATCACAGAACTATATATATATATATATATATATATATATATATATATATATATATATATATATATGTATATATATATGTATATACATATATATATATATATAAAGTAAAAGTCGACGGGGCGGCCTAAAGTCGGTATCAGCCAGTCAGCGAGGGAGTCTATCTCCTTTTCAATACCGCTAGACCGAGGAGATTGTCTCTAGCATCTGAGGTGGATATATGTATTATATATATATATATATATATATATATATATATATATAATTCACATATACATATATTTGTGTGTGTATACAACACATTGATAACCTATGTGAATTAACAGTTTATAACCATCCATATGTACCACACATATGTATAAATGTTTGTGCGCTTTTTTTATGAGTACAGCATTTATATATATATATATATATATATATATATATATATTATGTGTGTGTGTGTGTGTGTGTGTGTGTGTTGATAGATGTACATGTACGTTCGAGGTTATTGGATATGTTTACTCGTATATATTGCAAGAAGCACTTTTTTGTATATAATCAGACCATCTTTCTTTCGCACATACGGTTACTTTAAAGCAGTGATCAACACGATATATATATATATATATATATATATATATATATATATATATATATATATATATATATATATATATATATATATATATATATATATATATATATATACTCTCCGTAGGAGGTCAATTTTAGGAGTTTAACAGGTTTGAATTCAGAATGTTTCTTCTCCTATACTGGTTGCCTAACAAGGGTTAAAGGGCCCAGACTGTCCTACTATTTCCCAATACCTGGAGGAAGAATAGTTGGATTCATATCTTTCCCTATGGTATAAGGGCTATGTGAAATGCAATCAGACGTATCTAGGATTTTAACTGGGGTCACTGAGTTTATTGTTAGGTCGATAACCATTACATAACGTTCCTCTACTATGTACCGAACTATATCATAATTGATTGATGCACTCATAATTTACATCATTGCAGCCCAGATACAAATGTGCATCATATTAGCTACGGGCGCATTTATCATACGATATTAACTATTATTAATGAACTGCATTATATTTGATGGCATATTCATATTCGTTATGATCGGCATCTGACACGATCTTCTAGTGTATTGTGTATGTATGCATATCATCGTTAAGGCATATCATCCTTTTATTTTAAGTATAATCAATAAATAATGTTTTATTTGTTATTATCGTATTTTGTATCATAAGACATAGATATACAAAAATAGTTTGTGCAGGTTTGACGCATGGGTGAATGAGAATTAAACGAAGATTGACAGACACTACGATGATTTGTCATGCCATTTTGTTTAGGACAAGTATACTTACCAACACAAGAACAAGTATCATACATCAAAATGAAGCTGATCCTCTGTGGATCACATTCTTACTTGTGCACATAGTCATCGTTTCTCTTAATATCAATGTTCCACCTCCGAATGAGAGCATGTATCCATGCCGCGTAAATTTTCTGTTGACTCTGAGTCACTTCTTCACTACAGATTTCACTTCCTCATCACTGGAATAATACTTGCCTCTGATTATCATTTCTCCGGTCCCATGAAAGAGGGTTTGGGAGAACTAGCTTCATTTTGATGTATGACACATATCCCTTTGTTGTTAATTATACATGTACGAAATAAAAATGGCATTACTATTTGACTCACCCTCGTATTAAACTGAAATCTATTTCTAGAGCTTGCCTTTTTGATTGATTAATTCTAACTGCATTTCTAGGTTTGTTTTATGCCTAGTTGTCATGATATTGCCTATATCTACTTTTCTATCTATCTATCTATCTATCTATCTATATCTACTTTTCTATCTATCTATCTATCTATCTATCTATCTATTTCTACTTTTCTATCTATCTATCTATATCTACTTTTTTATCTATCTATCTATCTATTTATCTATCTATATCTACCTTTCTATCTATCTATCTATCTATCTATCTATCTATCTCTACTTTTCTATCTATCTATCTATCTATCTATCTATCTATCTATCTATCTATCTCTACTTTTCTATCTATCTATCTATCTCTACTTTTCTATCTATCTATCTATCTATATCTACTTTTCTATCTATCTATCTATCTATCTATCTATCTATCTATCTACTTTTCTATCTATATATCTATCTATCTATCTATCTATCTATCTCCACTTTTCTATCTATATATCTATCTATCTATCTATCAATCTATATATCTATCTATCTATCTACCCCCACTTTTCTATCTATCTATCTATCTATCTATCTATCTATCTATATATATATATATATATATATATATATATATATATATATATATATATATACTTTTCTATCTATATATCTATATCTACATTTCTATCTATGTATCTATATCTAACTTTCTATCTATCTATCTATCTATCTGTCTCTACTTTTCTATCTATCTATCTATCTATCTATCTATCTATCTACTTTTCTATCTATCTATCTATATATATATATATATATATATATATATATATATATATATATATATATATATATACTTTTCTATCTATATATCTATATCTACTTTTCTATCTATCTATCTATATCTACTTTCTATCTATCTATCTATCTATCTATCTATATCATATTCTTATTATCATATTTTACGGCCACATATCGCTGATTAGGAAAGGTATGATTTTAACTATTCGCCCTCCAGTTATGCTGCTTTTCATGGAACACTTGAACAATTAAATCATTTGCGTTAATTATCCTTTAAATGTGCAAGAATTAAATTGGAGATTTCGAACCACTTGAACTTTTCAGGTGACTGTAATAAAATCAACTAGACCAAACATTCTAATACATCGTGAGTCTGTTGGTGCATATAAAGAGGCCTCTTGAACAGCTTGAAGGCAATATGATTAGCTGTCTAATATTTCAGTATTAACCATCGAAATTCATGGCACACACACACACACACACACACACACACACACACACATATATATATATATATATATATATATATATATATATATATATATATATATATATATATAAATTAATGGTGATATTATTATTTCACACTCATAACTTAAAGTTTCTTGGTAATCCAATCATCAAATGAGAAGTGGTTGAGATGTCAAAAACCAGTCGTGAAATAGTTAAGATGTTAAAAATCAATTTTTTTAGCGTTTATATGAAGCGTTTTTCACGCGATGGGAAATGTAAAGCTAAAAATTGTTTTTTTAAACTGTGGCTTGTTTAACGTTTATGTGACGTGGATTGTATTCACGTGATGTAATGTCATGACGTTAAATTTGTATTTAAAAAACATTATAATCAAACAAACTTGCATTGGTGTTAATGCACGCGGTGTTCAGATGAATTTTTTTTTTAATAAATAAATAAAAGAAGAGCGAAAATTCAGGGATCAATTAGGGTCAGGTGGTAAGTGACACAGTAAAAATTTGTTTAAATGCCTACATTTCGAAACGAGTTCACTTCTCTTATTTAATGCCGAAGTTTGATTCATTTGTAAATGTTTGATGACAATTATATGTTCAACGTTTCATTTCAATGATTTTTAATAATATTTTATTTTACTATAATAATCATCTGCACGGTTATATAATATCAATTATTCCTATATATAAACAATTTCCACACAGGTATATGGTATCAAGAATTTCTATCTAATATTGATAATCTATACAAAGTTTTACGGTTTAAAGTAACTATTCCTACTTAATAATAATAATTATTTCAGTGCACAGTTCTGTGGTTTTACGTATTCATATCTAACACCAACTATGTGCAAACAATTACTAGGTTTCTAGTAAGTATTAATACTTGGTAAACACATTCGTACAGTTATATTATATCAAATATCATATGTTATACAAATAATTGTTATAAGTATCTATCTGATCCCTTGATATGACCCTAACAAGTACCTAGGATTGTACAGGTATATGATATCAAGTATCATATCTAATATAAATAATTTGTATACCTATCTATTTGATCTCTTGATATGACCCTAACAGATACATATGATTGTACAGTTATATGATATCAAATATCATATGTTATACAAATAATTTGTATACTTATCTATTTGATCCTTTGATATGACCCTAAGAGATACAAAGGATTGTACAGGTATATGATATCAAATATTATATGTTATACAAATAATTTGTATACCTATGTATATGATCCTTTGATATGACCCTAACAGATACATAGGATTGTACAGGTATATGATATCAAATATTATATGTTATACAAATAATTTGTATACCTATGTATATGATCTCTTGATATGACCCTAAGAGATACAAATGATTGTACAGGTATATGATATCAAGTATCATATCTAATACAAATAATTTGTATACCTATCTATATGATCCTTTGATATGACCCTAATATATACCTAAGAGTATAGGTAATGAAGGGTTGACTCCACACTCCCCTTAGCTACAGAACTGGATGCATTGTATACCCAGGATACCCCTTTTGGAAGGGATCACACCTCTCTACAGATGCTACGTACAGCTGGCCCCACTGACAGGACAAGTTATAATTAACACGTTTGTTGTCTAATATTGTACTGTTTCTGTGTGTTTCCATCATAGCTGGAAAGGATAACCATCCTTGTTATTTACGAAGATGAGTGGATATTCAAGTAAATCCTAGGCTCTGTGAGTTTCAGAAAGATGCTGTCAGTGTTCACTTTTTAGTTGAAAAATAATGTCACGCTGTTCATAGTGTTCATTCACCATTATAAATTCGATTTCATTTCCAACAGGTAGATTTGTAGTTCGATCAATTTGTATTATCAATCGCATTGGCTAAATAGATAATTAGGCAATTTAATGGCGAAGAAGATTTGGTGGCCTTGCCAAAATAGCATGTAGTTCGATCGACTTGTATTACCAAACTTGACCATGTCCTTTCTTAGCGCGACACTCTTCGTCCAACGTCACTTTTATTATAATTCCATTATGCTCACTCAAGTTCGCCTTAATAAAAAAAAACTCCTGTTCTGACAGATATTCGACATTATTTTCACCTTCCTCACTTCCACAATGCCTTTCAATTCCGGTCTGCACTCTTATGAAATAAGAGTCACTTTCAGGCACCACTTTTTCTCCGGCCACGAGTCTGTTCCATTCTTTTTATTTAAACTACAATTTTGTACCTCGTTTTGATGTTCTGCAGCTAGACTTGTGTTGCTCTAATGATCATTTTAAAAATGTAAACGTTTTATTTGCTCTAATGTATATTGAAAAAATGCTGACATATTTATGGTGTATCATTTCTCCGAATGTTTGAGATGAGGCTTGAAGATTAGTATTATCTGCGTTATTCGGACTATTGTCCCCATCTTCATTGTTATTTGTACAAAGTTTCGGCCGATATACCCTCCGGCCTTCTTCAGGTATTTCTTGTCGGACTCGGGAACCTTCTCGGACTCGGGAACCTTCTTTTCGAACTCGTACTGTCGTATTCGGGAGCCATCACGGAACTTTGAATCTAACCCTTTATTTATTCCACGGGTGTATCCTGTTCTCATTCCGCTAACCATAGCTGGGGTAGGAGTTGTGTTAATTAATTATTTTTCTAACTGCTTTCACTCAGGATTGAACTCGGGTACCAGAGATAAATGTCACTTAGAACTATTTTAACCTAACTGCCTAATCCACCCGGCCATGTGTCCAATTGGACAATTGAGTGTGAATTTTGGGAACTTATAAACCTAATGTCTAATAATGTACAAATAACAATGAAGATGGGGACAATAGTCCGAATAACGCAGATAATACTAATTTATGGTGTAGTTGAAAGTTTTCCTGTAACTCTATGATTATGTTCAATTCAACTCCACATGTGTTTATATTGTTTGTGGTTCTTCTCGATTGCCACCCATAAATATACTAGCACATTTATGAGGTTTTAAGGGTAGCGGAAGACCAACCATCAAATTATAACACTGCCCCAGGATTTTATGTTATTAACAATCCAAAGTTTGTCACATTCTTTTCAGCTGACGTTACTTGAAAAGCAGAATTGTAATTCAGAAGTTTTCTTCTTAAGTGTTTTCCTGCTGGAGTATCCAGTGATAATAGATTCTTGAGCAAGATTTTCTTGTTTGAAGATTGATTTTGCCTTCTTAGCAGCACAGACCAGGTGATTCTGCAGATCACAACATGGCACCACCAAATTTACAAATCTTTTTAATGTCCTCAATTATTACTTTGGGATCACTCTTGTAATTGTTCTGGAGATTATATTAAAATGCTTCCGTTGAATATTTCTTGGGGCTCTTGCATGTGTTGGGAGGCGCGTGGGGTAATAGTTATTTATAATCATTTTGTTTCTTTAAATATTGCCCGTCTATTAACAACAAAGTAAGGAACAAGATTATTATATAATGTTTGTTTATTTACCATAAAGTGCTTGATTATTTTATCTTATCTTCGTATTTTTATCGTAATTTTAAAACAAATAAATCTTCGTATTTTTATCGTAATTTTAAAACAAATAAATCTTCGTATTTTTATCGTAATTTAAAAACAAATAAATTCTTAACGTTTTATAAAAAAATGTAACGTCATATTTCTTTACAGAATAATTCTTCAATAGTTAAAAAAAATACAATATATTCATTTTGTTTTAATTAAACTTTTTTTTCTTTTTGATAAATATTGGATGTTGCCGCTTTAAATATGTATGAAATAACCCAAGTGTTGTATTGCCGTCAAATCCAACCAAACAACCAACCAACCAACCAACCAACCAACCAACACGTGGGCCACTCCATCACAGGGACACCAACTTTTTTGTACATTTTTACCACTGTATTGTATTTTTACATACTTTAATGTCTCCATTCAAACCGTTCCACATATTCACACCACAAATTTAAATCCACATCTATTAATAATGGAGATTCGCTTCCGGTTTTGTCTGTAACAAGAATTACGTCACTGCTTTCGTCACATTACCCAAAATCGTAATAACATAGAATAAATACACTCAAAATTTGAACATGCAACATTAGACAGTTCTCATTGTTTTTTAAAACAAGTTTTAATAAATACATGACTGGTATTATATATCTATATATAGTTTGTTTTATTTTAATACATATTTTAAGTTTACATTTTAAATTGTTTTATTTTTTAATCCTTTAATGAATTTGATGATATTACTTACTTAGGGTACAAACTCGCTGACATTGAATTTTTTACTCCCACCCCCTGGCAATATGTTTCAAAAATTTATTTTAACATCGCCCGGAGTGCGTTTTTTATTTTGTACTAGTCCTTTTGATATTGATACGGGCAAACAATGTTTGAGATGAAGTTTACCCCTCAAACTATACCATTTTCTCTGTCTATGAACAACTGAAGGATGTTTCTTGTTCTGTGCATTATTTTTCTTGATTTGAATTTTAACACATCCCCAAATTTTAAAACATAAAACTTTAAAAACATCGCATTTATGTTCAATTTATCCAATCTTTTCAATTATGACTATTTTCTGTAGAAATCGCTGTAATTTGTTTTTTTGTAGACGCTGCCCAATACTTACACACAACACGTTAGATAACACAGAACAAGTAAACGAGATTATAAGCGAAAAAGTCTTTTTTTTTACTCGGAACAGCAATGATAATTTCGTTTATACATAACTGATATTCGGTTTCCTACAGATTTTGTGATCTGACATCACATCTAAAATTTGCTTTACTATATTCATTCAGTGTTAACATTTTCCATCATTATTTTGACTTGTACGATTTCCAAAACACAAGTGTAGTGTCAATGACAATTTGTTAACGTCAATCCACCTCATTAATATTGTTACATAATTATTAGTCACCTAATATTTATGGCAATAGTGTAGAAAAATAATGGCGATTAGTGCAGCCCACGGCCTTGAAGGATGAGTGACAACGCTTGACCTCACTCTGACCTTGCTTCCGGGGATAAATCGTAAGAACCGGAAGGCATAGAAGGCCCTGTCTTCCGGTTTAAGGATAGAAGTAACTCAGTCAGTTAGAAGGTAGCAGCGAGCTCGAAGGGGAAAGTCGTATTATACACGCGGTCCCTCATCTGCGCAGATTGTCTGGCTGGGTATTTATGAATAAAGTAACATTCAAAGAAAATCGAAGTCTTGTGTTTATTAACTAAAAACTAACAATGACACAGGGCTTCTGATAACGAGAAATCCCCAATAGAAGACCAGACCGGAATCCCCAAGTCAACACCAGACGCTAGACCAGACCAAGAAGATAGACGATCAGAATAGCAAAGCCGGCCAGAAGAGAAGACGACTAGAAGTAAGAAGTAATAAAGGGTATACAACATTATATCGATTTGGTACCGTGAAAACACCAGTACGTAACAATATAATATTTTCCCTAGTAACCGCTTCGGAAAGATACAGTAAATTATCCTTAGAACTACTAATGTTGGTGTTGTTCTTAAATAAAACAGATTTCAATAATTTAACTACATTAACATATATCATCTATTATGGTGAATCAAAAGTTCTGCAATATTTCTATAACGTTAAGCATAATTCGACAGCTCTACTCTCTTTTGAAAAGATGATGAATGTAACGAACCACCCTGGACTGTCAGATGCTGAGTTCGCCTTGCTACTTGCCTGATTTTCACATAGCTCTGATACATTTGTAAAAGGTGTGAATCCATCTATTCTCCCTTCAGCTGTAAATAGTAGACTGGGATTTTTTAACCTTTATATGGCAACCTGTCTAGGAGAACGGAAACTCTGAATTCAGACCTGTTAAACGCCGCTTAAAAATAGACTGTGTTACGATTATTGTGACCATTTTAGGCTGCAGGTGAGAGCACTGTACAGTGGAGATCCATTGTGTCCCTTATGTTAAGCAGAATCCCTGTGTTAAACAGAATCCTTGGTTGTTCCTCGGTGTTAAGCAGAGTATTTGTGTTAAGGAGAGTCCTTGGTCCGTTTTGAACACGGCTTTCAAGATCGGCGATAAATAGTTAACTAACCACTTATTCGAGCCACGCAGAGTCTAAAAGCACAGCTTATATAGCCAAATGTTCCAACACTTTGTGTCCCATCATGCTCATGGAGAAGGTTTGTTAAATACATGCTCACCGGATTTGCCATTGTGACTTGGGTCTTGGCCTTTGAATCCATGGTTTCAATCCTACTTTGTAAAAAGTTGTCAGGGTGGCCTATCAACCAATCAGCGAGGGAGTCTATCTCCTTTTCAATAGCGCTAGACCAATGTGATTGTGTTTGCGTCTGAGGTGGCCACACCTACCATCAGCTCAGATCCCAGTGCTACTAATACGCTGCGATTCCTCATTGACCACTTTTTAATTCGATTTTAATTAATCCAGAAGTAAAAATATAAGTTTGCTTCGTGGATTGGCAATTAACTTATATATATATATATATATATATAAATAAATATATATATATATATATATATATATATATATATATATATATATATAAGGTGTGCCAAAAAAGTATCGAGGTTTTTTGTACTTTTGACACACCCTGTATTCTGAAAAAATTAACCTTCCATTCATTGTTCATTTCTATCTTGGTAAATACAGCTTCAATCTCAATACTGTTATGATACACCTTTATATATATATATATATATATATATATATATATATATATATATATATATATATATATATATATGCGCACAACCAATTATATACAACTCATATAAAAGGATATGATCAAATCTATAATAACATGTCAAATACATTCATGTAAGATTTAAATTTTGATGACAATTTTAAGCCGAATTAGATGGGAAATAATATTATTTCTTATAATTCTAATACATTCATTGTATATCAAATAGACTGTCAAACGAAATATCTGTAAGAATAAGCGTAAATTATATTGAAAAGATTAGAAATCATAACGATATGAATGGAAAAATATATTAAGATACAGTTATATATATATTAAAAGATATAATAATATCCATTTGTTGAACAGAATGTAATTATGAAAGCACATGTATAGATCCACCGACATGCAAAGCAATACCGGTCACTCGATGCATAAATAGGATATATTGAGAAATATGAATAGATTGATAGATATGATTAGACATGAATAAATAGATAGATAGAAAGACATGAATAGACTGGAATAGACATATATATATATATATATATATAATATATATATATATACATATACATATATATATATATATATATATATATATAGAACTATATATATATATTTATATATATATATATATATATATATATATGAATAGACACTGATAGATATAGATTTGAATATATATATATATATATATATATATATACAGGTGTGTTAAAAAAGTATCGATATTTTTTGTACTTTTTGTCATACCTTTTAATCTGGAAAAAATAACGTTCCTTGCATTACATTTTTTAAAATAAAAGGTGTGTCAAAAAAGATAGAAATGAAGAATGGATTCAGCGTTATTTTTTTTAATTACAAAAAATCTCGATACCTTTTGACGCACTAAAGTTCAGGTCCCGAGTACTTTCAGCACTTCGAAGTGCCATCATCAGGGGTGATGTGTTCCAGTTTAAAAAAAAAATTATATTAATGTGGAGGCTGGAAGGAGAAGAATTTGTCATCACTTTTTGTTCTTATATATATATATATATATATATTATATATATATATATAATATATATATATATATGTGTGAAGAAAGGAAGTGAATCCGACGGTATGTAATATATCAACGAAAATGAACCCATTTAAACCTGTTTTTTTCATTTTCCTTTATATATATATATATATATATATATATATCCACAGACCCGTGTTTTGGCGTATCACGCCTCTTCAGTATGGCTAGACACAACAACTACCTCTGGCCAGGAACGAACTCCGACTAACTTTTCGCGAGCCCTACTTTTTAACTTCTCGGCCATTTGACAGCTGCCATGTCGGGGTGGTATTTAAATTATTAAATACATACGTTTGTTTATATATTTTACGATAACCAGAGAGATCCAGCCTGCTAGCAGACGATCATTGCTTTATATATGCTGGCAGTGAAGGTTAATTTAAATCACCCCTAGAGAGCTCTACCGAATTTTGGGAGCATATAATATATATATATATATATTTGTGTGTTTGTATATATATATATATATATATATATATATATATATATATATATATATATATATATAGCAAATATATTTGGGTGCAAGTAATTAAGTTTTAATGTAATAAAATATATCAAATTAGAAAGGCTTACATAATTGAAAAAAAAGAACAACTGAAATTACTCTTCCTTCACTTTGCTAAATTTTCCTAATTTATTATTTAGTTAAAATAGGCAGTAAGAATAAAATGTTATTTCTTCTTGTTAATTAATTTCTTTTAATTTATCCTCGAGGTATTTGCTAATATTCATTAAGATCATATTAAAATCAATCTTTTTATATCAATATGCAAATTAACCTACCAGCCCACACTGTAAACTGCTATTTGTTGTATATTTAAATATTGCATGTTGTTAGTAATGGAGATATGTCAACGGTATTTATTATGTAAACAATTTATTAATGATTGAGATTTGAATAGAATAAAAATCTTGGAGAATTGACGTAAATAAGCGGCTA
Source organism: Doryteuthis pealeii (assembly GCA_023376005.1). Taxonomy (NCBI): domain Eukaryota; kingdom Metazoa; phylum Mollusca; class Cephalopoda; order Myopsida; family Loliginidae; genus Doryteuthis; species Doryteuthis pealeii. The sequence goes on from CM042144.1 coordinate 118,641,453, forward strand.
AGACAGATAAGGATATGTGTGAGAGAGAGAGAGGGAGAGATTTTGAATTGACTTAGATGGATAGATGTGCCTTCACAAATTATGTTTCTCAATGAATTTTCTAAATCTCCAGCAATAGGCTTTCCCGTATTTTAGACACATTTTAAAGAGATCGGTGGATATCTCATTTTCAGGAAGAAATAAACGGAATAAATATGAGTTTCTGGCGGGAAAGTGGCACAACAACAACAACAACAACAAGAATCTTCTTAAACAAAGGATCTTTCATTGTTTATTCTCCTAGAGTTTCTTTTAGAGATTCTTAGAAAGGTCGAATCGTAGTCACTGAAATAAAATTATACAACCAAGTTTACTTTTCTGTCTTTGTTATCTATGGTGCTTTTTGACCAGTCATGAATCCCGATTTAGGGCTCATTCTGTCTGTGCAAGAAAGAAAGAAATAAGAAATAAGAGATTTATTAATCAATAGTAGTACAAATTATTTAAAAAAAATATAAGTAAAAGAAAAACTTTATTGGTTTAAACTACTATTGAAGGAAGGCCATGCCTAATAGCGTGAAGCTAATCCCATAGACATGACCACCCTTGGACGCTCACAGGAAACAATACATGAAACACACAACGTAAACATATACATATATATCATGAGACAAATTAGCCGTGTGAGAATCTAAATGCAAATCTGTTGTTTATAAGAGGCAATAAAATGATTTTTCAAAAGTGTTTTAAGGACAAAATAATTAACTGAAACGAGCTTCATCTTTTCTTTATCAAAAAATAACGACTGAACAGTATTCCAAGAATTAATTGAATTAAAACGAATCGAATTATGCCCAAAACTAACAGTGTTGATGATAGGGAACTTAAGCAAACCAGATTGGTCAGCACGAGTGACATGAGCATGGGTGAAGTCAAAGATTAATCTTCTGATGTTTTCCTACACAGACTAAATCAGCCTACCCACATATATACATACCTTTTAGTTGACATGCTAAAACACAGCTTGAGGATATTTACATGCAAAAAATATCGAGACACTGAGTTTCAAAATTCCTTTCAAAATAAAAACTCCCTTATTTACAGTGTCAGCTGTCAATCAGACGGATGTTTTTTTTTCATTATCATAGACCCACAATTACAGGGTGTGTTTAGCACAACATTCTTATAAACTTATACACGATGAAAATAATCACTAATTGTGACGCTCCAGTTCTGGAGCTCTGGGGAGTGTGGAGTATTCCTTCATTTCAATTACTCTATTTTTTGTACGTAATTTGTTTTGTAAAATGTTCTAATGTCACGCATTACCTTTAGGCATCGTTAGATTTTATTTGCTCCAGATTTCCTATGCGCTTTCTATAGATGAGATAATACTACCAAAGTATGTGAAATGGTTTAGAAATGTATTATAAATCATTTTACTTTAGGAAGCTATTGGATTATCTATATATAGCAGTCAACACCTTTCAATAGAGATGATATTACTACCTAGGTATGTGAACTGGTCTTCTAATTTGAAAAGCTTAGAAATCTATAATAAATCATTTTACTCAAGAATTCACAAAAATGTATGCATGTGCAGTAGTTTTAACATTGTGGCACTCAGCATAGCAATAACTACCATAATGCATTGGGAATCACTTGGAAGTAAGTATTCTCCTATAAGCATTTTTACTCTTCGAGCATTTCTGAGGGTAAAAAGAAATGCTCGTGACAATCAGTACTCATTGTATATATCTGAATTTCTGGGAAGCGCGTGGTGTAATGGTTAAAGTCATGGGAAATGGACTCGTCGCCCCGAGTTCAAATCCTGGACGTGGTAATTGCATTTCACTTAGTGCTAATACCCTTGGGAAAGGTATGAATCCTATTCTCCCCCCAGCTATGGATAAATAGTAGGGTAGACTGGGCTCTTTAACCTTGGTTAGGCAACCGGTATAGCAGAAGGAAAACTCTGAATTCAAACCTGTTGAACTCTGCTTAAGAAATTGACCTTGTGTCACATCCTGCTCGTGCGGAGGGGTTGGTAAATATATATATCTGAATTTCCCTTATTTATTTCGATTTCGTTTTCAAACTTTGTCAGATCCGAAATGTTGTTCATTTTATTTGGTAAAATGTTCAAATGTCACGCATTACCCTTAAGCGTCTTTCAATTTCTTTGCTCCAGATTTTCGGAAGAAAAAAAAAACTAATTTTTCATTAAGCTTCTAAAAAGAACATAAAAAACACACAAATAGTTTTAATCATTCACTTAAAACGAGAAAGAAAAGAAGAAAAAAAAAACAGCCATCAGGAAATAAATGCCTCAAGAAACAAATAGAAAACAGTATTTTCTTATCATTGTTCGTTGATAATGTTTTATGTGTTGTTAGTTTTCTGGAATAAAACGAACCATTTTCTCCATTTATTTTCCCCAAAGAAATATAAAATTTGACAAATGTTTCAAGACCAGCGATTGCCAAAAGAAAAAAAAAAAACTTTGACTTCGTTCTTTCCTTGATATTTTCTTTTCCTGATAATCGGGTGATTGACGAAATTCTCAACTACTTCATTTTACAAGTTGTAAAAAACAACCACACACCTTAACATACGTATTGTTAAACAAACTAGCCAGAATATGCACCCTCCGGGCGCAGTGATTTAAATTTTAATGTAATGAAATGTATCAAATTAGAAAGGCTAATTAAACTAAATAAGAATGGAGATAAAATGATTTGAAACAGAGGGGATATAATCGAAAAATAGAACAACTTTGAAACTAACTAACTAATATATATATATATATATATATATATATATATATGTATATATATATATATATATATTAATATGTATTATATAATATATAATGTATATATATTATATATATAGTATATGTAATATATGTATATATATATTATATATATATGTATGTATATATTATATATATATTATAATATGTATTATATATGTATAATATATATGTATGTATATATATATATGTTAATGTATATATATATGTTGTATATATATATATGTATGTATATATTATATGTATGTAATATGTATATATGTATATGTATGTAATATATGTATATATGTATATTATGTATTATATATATGTAATATATGTATATATATATATATGTATATATATATGTATATATATATATGTATATAATAGTTATAATATAATAATATATATATATATGTATATGTATAAATATATATATATATGTATATATGTATATATATATAATATTATATGTATATATATTATATATGTATATATATATGTTAATATGTATATATTATAATGTATATATATAGTATAATATGTATATGTTAATATATGTGTATATATATATATATATATATAATATATATATATGTATAATATATATGTATATAGTATATATATATATTATATATATATATATGTATATATATATAATATATATAGTCTCTTCAGCGATGTATACTAACGACTGAGACCGAGTTTGTTTAAACGTCCACTTACCTACTATGGTAGAGGCGTGTAGCATCATTGACAAGGTTAATTTCGCAGGGATTGTTCGCTATGTACCGGCGGCCGAACGGATATGGTCTTTGACTATGCCTGTGAAGTCCCGGTGTGATCGGGGGGGGAGTCGTTAGTATACATCGCTGAAGAGACTTAATAAAGTCGAAACAGTCTGTACGGTGTTCTGAATAGACAGCCATCCTTTGCCGGGATTCACTTGTCAAGATTATTTTCTATAATTGCCTTCAAGCATAATATATATAAAATATATATATTTATTTATATATGTATATATATATATATATATATATATAAATATATATATACCTTTTTGTGTAGTAGCAGGTTTGTTTAACAATGGACTTACGTACTGCAAACGAGTCATTCTTATTGTGTACACATTTTTTTTTATTCCCCCGATACATTCTCAACATATGGGGATGCAGCAGAAACGGAAAGATATGTGTGCAGAAATGGACCGCTGGCTTTAAATCTCCTAACTTTCACTTCTAATTTCACAGCGTATCCTGATCATTTGACTCTCTGAGGCATTAAGAGCTCCATTCCAGCTGAACCTGCGGATAACTTCGTTACTGTATTTTTTCAGTTTACCGTTATTTCAAAATAGACTGCGGTACTTGCTAAAAATGATAGGCTATGCCAATGATATATGTATAATAAAATAAAAGTCACGGCCGTTTGATGCAATGTACACAATTGTAATTACTGTTGGTACTTAGATTCATTAAAGTAATTCTTTTAGCATGACTAAAGAAAATGTTTGACTTACCTCGTTACAAGCTTAGTATTCCGTACAAAAGAAAAAAGTGTTTTTGGTTACGTATCCCATTTAAATATGGAGTTCCGCGCGTCTGATTGGCTGGTTCTAACAACCAATCGGAAGCGCGGTGCTTTGTATTTGATTGGGATGAGGTCAACAACCGTCCAGTATAAAAAGATTGTCTTTTTATTAAGAATGGTTGCAGAGTTAGATCGCCTCTGTGGGGTCTGCAATGCGAGGGATGTATGATGTTGTAAGACCCGAAACATGAACTTTGCATAAAAACATACTGAAGACAACGGCGCCCAAAAAGAAATGAGCGTATGTTTAAAGTATATAAATATCGTCTGTACGCTGTTTACTTTTCTTGATTTCTCTGGTGATTGTAAAAACCTTCTGCGTAGGAATGTATCAGTTAATTGTTCACTTCAGACTGACAGCCGCAAATAGCCGCAAGGGTAAGGGACTTGGCTGACGAAAAAATTCTGTCGGGTTTCGATCCCGGCTAGAGGTAGCTGTTAAAAAAGTCGAGCCGCACTGATGAGAAGTAAACTTCGTAACACGTGTCTGTGGATGACTGACTAGTTTCGTACATTCATTCCTACTGAATAGCAAGTTTGATCAAACTCTCCGATCAGTAATAATGGAGATGCGAGATTAGCTTGCTAACCATGACACCACGATGGGATACCCTAGGTATCTATCCAACCCGTTTGACAATGATGGGACACAAGACCCCTCCCTCTCTCCCCTCTGTGTGTGTGTATGTATATATATATATATATATATATATATACGATGTTACAATAAGTAAATATATATATATATATATCGTAAATCGAAGTCTTGTTGTTATTACTAAAAGCTATCAATGACACAAGGCTTCTGATAAGCAGTGATCCCCAACAGAGACCAGACCCGGAATCCTCAATAGAAGACCAGACGAGATCTTAGAAGATATACCAGATCCAGCCAGAAGAATAGACGACCAGAGTAAGAAGAAAAAAATATTATATATATATATATATATATATATATATATATATATATATATATATATAATTTTTTTTACTTCTAAACTCTACCGGTATGGAAAACCCCCAGATAACTTTTAAAAAATTTCAAACTTACATCTGGAGAAAAAAAAAAATTAAAAAAAAGAAAAAATCAGCATATCTGAACTTTCTGAAAATAATCATGAATATATAATGTAGTGGGCAAAAGAAAAATAAACACCGGAGGAATTTTCTAAGTTATATATGTAAAAAGTGGTCAATACACTAAGTAGAGCATGATTCTAAGGACCTACAAGAGTCAGACACTGTTACGTAGTGCCTTTTCTTTGACGGTACCAAATAGGTATATGTTGCATACCTCTTTACCGGCACTGTATATCTATATATGTTATATACTTACTTACGTCTTCTTACTCTGGTCGTCTATTCTTCTGGCTGGACCTGGTATATCTTCTAAGATCTCGTCTGGTCTTCTATTGAGGATTCCGGGTCTGGTTCTGTTGGGGATCACTGCTTATCAGAAGCCTTGTGTCATTGTTAGCTTTTAGTAATAACAATAAGACTTCGATTTACGATGATGTTACTTTATTCGTAGAACCACAGACCAGACAATGCGCGCGGAGAGTCACATCTTGCTAGCTTCGCTTCTAAGTCCTAACTCTAACTCTGAGTTGCTTACACCTTAAACCGGAAGGGCCTTCTATTGCCTTCCGTTCTCACGTTCCATCCCCAGAACGCAAGGTGAGAGTGAGGTCAAACGCTGTCACTCACTCTCAAGGCCATCAGCTGTACTGATCGCCATAAGGATTTCTATACTACCTTAAAAAGATATTAGGGATCCATAATTATGTAACAACACTATCTACCTAGGTTTTACCCGAATAGTTCTTCAGGATAATCTTTACTCAAAATTATCCTGAAGAACCATTCGGGTGAAACCTAGGTACAAGGTATCTGACTCATGTTGGTCCTTTAATATATATATATATATATATATATTATATATATTATATATATATAAAAGTAAAAGTAGCGTCGTCTGGGCGGCCTAATGTCGGTATCAGCCAATCAACGAGGGAGTCTATCCCCTTTTTACTAGCGCTAGATCAAGGAGACTGTTTTTGCGTCTGGGGTGGAGCGCGACACCTACCATCAGCTCCTACTTTACCGCACAGATCACTGTGCTACTCATACGCTGAGTTGGCGAGGGCCGGTATCGAACTAAGAACCTTGCGGTTTCTAGCAGAACACTATTTCCATGAATATCTACACCTTTGAAAATGTTCATAAAAAATTAATTTCTTTCTCATCCAAATATGCCAGAATTTTTATTATTGAAACTTTATATAATAAAAATGGATGTTATAAATCACCATTTTTTCATGTGTTATTGATTATTTCAGTATTCTGCCAAACACACTGGTGCTATATGATATTAAAAAAATTGTATTTTTAGTATTTATTATACATATTTGCCAATCCCTCCACATGAGCAGGATGTTACACAAGGTCAATTTTTAAGCAGTTTACCCGGTGTGAATTCAGAGTTTTGCTACTTCATTACCAGTTACCTAAACAAGTTTAAAGATCTTAGTCTGTCCTAGTATTTACCCTTATCTGGAGTGAGGTAAGTTGGATTCATACCTTTCACAAGGGTATTAGTGCTATGCGAAAATCCGTCGAGTATAACTCGGAGTTAATCAGGCGAGCTTGGCATCTCCCAGTCCAGTGTGGTTCGTTACATTAACGACCTCAGCAAAAACATCTATTGTTGTCGAATTGTGCTTAACGCTGACAAAATATTTCAAAACATTTGAATTATCCCAGTAGATCATATCGGTTAGGTATTGAAATTGCTTTAAATGAGGGCAACACCAACATTATTTGTTCTGTAGATAATTTACTGAAGCTTTTTGAAGCGGTTCCAAGAGAAAAGAGTAAATTAATGAGGTGATTTGACGCTAATAAATTGTCATTAAATCTAAATAAAACTACACTTTTTTAGAAATCGTGAAATAAACATACAAGTCAAAGTAGTGATAGACAAATGTTAACACTGAACGAATATACGAAAATAAATGCTATGGGAAGTGCAAAAAAAAGTTGAATTCGGCTTTCTGTGTACATTTCCCTAGGACAGGTAGAAATAAACTGTGTCACGATAGTATACAACACTCCCATTAAGAACTAAATCGGAAGTAATAGATGAATGTGGGAGGGTCATAAAAGCGAATAATGTTCACGCCTCTAAATGACAAAGGAAATAATAGAAATCCGTTCTATTGAAATTAGAGGCTTTTCGTGACATATTTTGTCACGTTCATAAGGCTTTCAATAAAAGATTTAATCAGTTCCGTATATAAAGGAATGCGTGTTCTAAATTTAATTTGTAAAATAGACGTACTGATAGACACAATTTGACATACATTTTGTTCTTGGATACTATACGTTATTTCTTGATTACTTATTAAAGTAAGGAAAATGGTCATTATCCTCTTAAAACTTTGTTTTTGTTCCACGGATAATGAAATGAGTTCGATCCTCTTTGCAGTTACAAATACACTTAACAACAATTTAACGCCAGTCTTCATGAACAAAATACTAAGGAGGTTAAATAAAGGATGAATGTTATAGTTAACGCATTTTTCACTATCGGTAATTGTTGTTCGAGCGCAGAAGAGGAACCAAAATTAGGAATGTTGATATTCGAGATAATCATGGTTTCTCTTCTGTGACTGAAAAAGAGTCACACAACGAAGACACTACCTTTTGTGTGCCTTATTCATTATTCACTTCATAAACATTACGGATAATATATATCGGGAATGAGCCACCGGGACATAGATGGAAAATTAGGTCTGCTCACTTTCTCGGCAATCTAAATTAAAGTTACAATATAACTTCTAAACTAATGAGATGCCATTGTTTGCGCAGTGACAAGTGACGCAGTGACAAGTACGCCAAAGCCGTTCCTTCTTGACGATGATAGAGACGCCCTTGGATTTCGCCAAAGCCCCTTTGGGCGGGTTGTGAACCTAATACAATTGGGTGCCGGAAGTTCGCGACAGCATCGTTCTGACAAATTTGCATGGCCTTGAAACGATGAGGAGGTTTTGTACCGATATCCAAATTTTAGAAAACGGGTTTGCCTTCAGAATTAAAATTCAAAAGTGCGAGTTTTGCCTGTGTTCTAGCGATGACTAGAGATGTCAGGGTAAATTAGGTATTTACCGCGTACCACCCATATGCGGGTGTGACCCAAGGTCTTTTAATGTTGGACCACACAGAAGTCGAGACTCATGGGATGGTAGGTGCAAAAATGTGTTTGATCTCATCGGCATTTCCTCTCAAGAGGGCATCTCAGGCACTGGGCAATAAACCCAGCAATGTTCCTTTAATCAAGGGGACAGGTATTGCCTGGAGAAATAGCCCATTGGGATCAACGCTGTTAATTATTTCAACGGTCCAGGGCCGAAGCCACTGAACCCCCGGTATAAACGAGGTATAAATTAGGTAACCTACTAAACCAAGAAGAAGGGTGGCTCATTGTGTAGATCCATTACTACTGAATAGCGAGTTCGATCCTCGTTGAATGTCCCATACTTGAGGTCTTGTGTCCCATACTTGTCAAACAGGTTGGATAAATACCTAGGGTGTCCCATCGTGGTGTCATGGTCAGCAAGCTAATCTCGCATCTCCGCTATTACTGATCGGAGAGTTTGATCAAACTTGCTATTCAGTAGGAATGAATGTACGAGACTAGATTGCAAACCATTACACCATGATTGGATTCTCGTGTGTAGGGGTGGCAGACGCTATGTAAATTTGTTTCAAATCTGTTTACAGTTTGTTTATAGATTTGTTTCAAGTCTATCCAAAGGTAAACTTGAATGAACTTAAAACTGAAAATATATTTTAAGTGAAGAATACAAAGAGAACAATTGACAAATTGAAAAGAAGAACAAAAATAAGAATTTTATCAAAAAATTTCAAAAAAGCCAACGAAAAATGGAACTGCGTCAAACTTGCCTAAGATAACAACCGTTATGAACTAAATTGGATTATATTTTTTCTTGTGGAATCAATTTGAAACACCACAGGGAAAATACTGTTCAGAAGAAAAAATCCTTCGTTTTCGTTATTTCCATCAATGGTAAGAGTCTAGTATCTGTTCATCTTCAACCGTGTTCTCGTCTCCGGGAAATAAAGTAAAGTAAAGGCATCGGGGCGGCCTAATGTCGGTATCAGCTTTGACAGCGAGGAAGTCTATGCCTTTTCAATAGCGCTAGACCAAGGAGATTATTTTAGCGTCTGAGGTGGAGCGCCACACCTACCATCAGCTCCTCACTTTACCGCACAGATCCCTGTGCTACTCATACGCTAAGGTGGCGAGGGTCGCTATCGAACCAGGAACCTTGTGATTCCTAGCCGAACGCCCTAGCAATTCAGCTAAACAAAAAAAAAAAAAAGAGGCGTAATTTGCCTTGGGGATTTCGACTCGAGTGTAGTAAATACACTTTGTGAAGGGTTGAAATAGATTGACCACGTTTTTAAGGTTTAGAATAGACTGGCTCCGTTGTTAAGGGTTGTAATAGACTGACGCTATTATGAAGGGTTGGAATAAACTGGCTCCGTTGTAAAGGACAGGAATAGACTGACCCCATTGTGAATAGACTGGTTCTGATATAAAGAGCTGGAATAGACTGGTTCCAATCTAAAGTGTTGGAATATACTGGCTCCAAACTAAAGAGCTGGAATAGACTGGCTCTGATCTAAAGGGCTGGAATAGATTGGCTCCAATCTAAAGGGTTGGAATAGACTGGCTCTGATCTAAAGGGCTGGAATAGATTGGCTCCAATCTAAAGGGTTGGAATAGACTGGCTCTGATCTAAAGGCCTGGAATAGACTGGCTCCAATTTAAAGGTTATGAATAGACTGGCCCCGATCTAAAGGGTTGGAATAGACTGGCTCAGATCTAAAGGGCTGGGATAAACTAGTTCCGATCTAAAGGTTTTGAATAGATTGGCTCCGATCTAAAGGTTGGAATAGACTGGCTCCAATTTAAAGGTTATGAATAGACTGGTCCCGATCTAAAGGACTGGAATAGACTGGCTCAGATCTAAAAGGCTGGGATAAACTAATTCCGATCTAAAGGTTTTAAATAGACTGGTTCCGATCTAAAGGATTGGAATAGACTGGTCCCGTTAAGAAGGGTTGGGATAGACTAATCCAGTTGCAAAGGGTTGAAGTATACATTCACCCAACCTTTCTGCGATGGTAAGGATGTGACAAAAGATCAATTTCTAAACGGAGCTAAGCTGTTTTGAATCCATAATGTTTCTTCTCCTAGACAAGTTTCCATTCCAAAGCCAAAGAACTCAGTATGTCTTACTATCTACAAATAGCTGGGTGTGGTAAAAGAACAAATTGATTCATGCCTTTCCCAAGGGCATTGGCGCGCGAAGTGAATAATAAACAACCTCCAAAGGTTTGAACTCGGACCACCAATTTCATCTATTACAACAATAACCGTTGGGCTTAAGGCCTTTGTGACATTAGTGGTGGAATCGAGCACTTTTGTCCCCTTTGCACTAGATTTCCAACCTGACACTACTTACTGCTCCTGTGTTGGGGTAGTTAAATATGAAGCTATTCACGATGATATACACTTCAGAGAGGCGGGTGGTTATCGTCGTAGGGTATAGACTCGGCGACTCGAGTTCAATTCTTGGATGAGGCTGTTTGCATTTCACATAGTAATGTATGCATACAATTCTTCTCTCTCAGCTATGCGTAAATAGTAGGTGAACTCGGTTCTTTAACTTTGGCTAAGCAACCAGTCTTGGAAAAGGAAAACTGAATTCAAACCCGTTAAACTCCGCTCAAAAAAATGACCGAGTGCACCTTCTACTAAAGACGATGGCGTAGTGTCCAAAAAAACATAGAACCACGTAACCTGGGCGAGTTGATATGTAGTAGGAACTGTCACCAAAGCAGCAGGTCATCCCTCTCCTCACTTCCGTTGTGGTCCAAGGGAAAAGCACCTCCCCCCTTGAAAATGGAATTAAACCAACGATTTAATTATTTTTTAAAAATAATTATGATTTCTCGATTACGCATTGGTCATACAAGACTAACGCACTCCTATATACTAAAACAAGAACAACAACCACAATGTGGAACATGTCAAACTCCTTTGACAGTTAAACACTTATTCATGGAATGCAGGTTTCTTGCTCACTTCAGAAACCGTTATCTTAAAGCAAACAATATGCAAGATCTGTTTGAAAATGTCAACATGGAGGATATTCTCTCTTTTTTGGTGAAACAAAATTATAGCATAGAATATAGACATGAAACAAATCAATACCATACAACATAATCCCCAATAATGGTAATACATTTTTAAAACCAATTACCAAAAAGTATAAATATAAATACACGATATGTATAACTTCCTAACTGTTAGGCATGACATAACTCCAGACGGGTTGATATACCGTTAAAATCAATAAACAACAACAACAATAGAACACATTCAGTAAGTAGATGTTGGTGGCTTAAAGTTTATTGGTGCGAAAAAGAGAATCGGTGAATAAACGTAAGACCCGTTCCATTAAGGTTCTCTTCAAATTAAAGGCTTTATGAAATAAATTATCCCTGATCTTCCAGCTCTGGGTAAGATTTCAAGGCTAAGGTTGGTAACCAGTCTAAGAAAAGGACAGTTATGAATTTAAACACAAGTAAGTAAAAAGTAAAGTCGTCGGGGTGGCCTAAAGTCGGTATCAGCCAATTAGCGAGGGAGTCTATACCCTTTTCACTAGCGCTAGAGATTATTTTTTTTGCGTCTGAGGTGGAGCGCCACACCTACCATCAGCTCCTTACTTTACCGCACAGATCCCTGTGTTACTCATACGCTGAGTTGGCGAGGGCCGGTATCGAACTCGGAACCTTTTTGTTTCTAGCCGAACGCTCTACCGACTGTGCTAACCCGAGCAAGACGAAATTAAGGAAAAATATAAATCGAATATCGTAGTGGGATAAACATTTTTTTTATTGGAAGCAAATTTAAAAGGGGTAAATTTGATAAGTGGTTTTGGTTGAAATGTGTATATGATGCTTCTTCCGCTTTACAGAAGAGAACCTCAAACATGTAGGTTCAAAGTTTTGCACAAAAACTGGCATCTCAGAAAGGACACTGAATGTGTGTAATATAAAGATTTTGAAGGCAATTTACAATGCAATATGTGTTGAATTTATTTAACTTTTGTTTTTTTTTCAAAACTAAATATTCCATCTTCAGAGTTATTGAAAGTTGAAAGTATTGAAAGTACTAGGTGATTTTTTTATAGTACTTATCCCTGAAGATGGAATTTTACTTCCGAAAATATTTAGTTTTGAAAAAAAAAAAAAAGTTAAATAAATTCAACACATATTGCATTGTAAATTGCCTTCAAAATCTTTATATTACACACACACACAATGCTTCAATGATACTATAAAGAAACAAACTTTATTTCACTATGCCGAGCAAGGCTTATATTTATAGTAAAAATTAAAAGAATTTCGACGATTTACCACGCGCAGGAGCAGCCGAGCCGGGTTAACATCACGGAATTAGCCGATTTAACATCACAGAAAATCTTTTTCATATATACGGCGTTCATCAACTTCTTAAACAACAGAAGATTACAATATTGCCGTGGGATAAGTACTATAAAAAATCACCTAGTACTTTCAATACTTTCAACTTTCAATAACTCTGAAGATGGAATTTTACTTCCGAAAATATTTAGTTTTGAAAAATATACAAAAGTTAAATAAATTCAACACATATTGCATTGTAAATTGCCTTCAAAATCTTTATATTACACATATGCACAATGCTTCAATGATACTATAAAGAAAAAACTTTATATATATATATATATATATATATATATATATATATATATACAAAATGTGTCAATAAAGTATAGAGATTTTTTTCTTTTTGACACACCTTGTATTCTTAAAAATTAACGTTCCATTCATTGTTCCTTTCTATCTTGGTAAATACAGCTTGAAACTCGACACTTTTATGACACACCTTGTATTCTTAAAAAATTAACGTTACATTCATTGTTCCTTTCTATCTTGGTAAATACAGCTTGAAACTCGACACTTTTATGACACACCTTGTATTCTTAAAAAATTAACGTTACATTCATTGTTCCTTTCTATCTTGGTAAATACTGCTTGAAACTCGACACTTTTATGACACACCTTGTATTCTTAAAAAATTAACGTTACATTCATTGTTCCTTTCTATCTTGGTAAATACAGCTTGAAACTCGACACTTTTATGACACACCTTGTATTCTTAAAAATTAACGTTACATTCATTGTTCCTTTCTATCTTGGTAAATACAGCTTGAAACTCGACACTTTTATGACACACCTTGTATTCTTAAAAAATTAACGTTACATTCATTGTTCCTTTCTATCTTGGTAATACAGCTTGAAACTCGACACTTTTATGACACACCTTGTATTCTTAAAAAATTAACGTACATCCATTGTTCCTTTCTATCTTGGTAAATACAGCTTGGAACTCGACACTTTTATGACACACCTTGTATTCTTAAAAAATTAACGTTACATTCATTGTTCCTTTCTATCTTGGTAAATACAGCTTGAAACTCGACACTTTTATGACACACCTTGTATTCTTAAAAAATTAACGTTACATTCATTGTTCCTTTCTATCTTGGTAAATACAGCTTGAAACTCGACACTTTTATGACACACCTTGTATTCTTAAAAAATTAACGTTACATTCATTGTTCCTTTCTATCTTGGTAAATACAGCTTGAAACTCGACACTTTTATGACACACCTTGTATTCTTAAAAATTAACGTTACATTCATTGTTCCTTTCTATCTTGGTAAATACAGCTTGAAACTCGACACTTTTATGACACACCTTGTATTCTTAAAAAATTAACGTTACATTCATTGTTCCTTTCTATCTTGGTAAATACAGCTTGAAACTCGACACTTTTATGACACACCTTGTATTCTTAAAAAATTAACGTTACATTCATTGTTCCTTTCTATCTTGGTAAATACAGCTTGAAACTCGACACTTTTATGACACACCTTGTATTCTTAAAAAATTAACGTTACATTCATTGTTCCTTTCTATCTTGGTAAATACAGCTTGAAACTCGACACTTTTTATGACACACCTTGTATTCTTAAAAAATTAACGTTACATTCATTGTTCCTTTCTATCTTGGTAAATACAGCTTGAAACTCGACACTTTTATGACACACCTTGTATTCTTAAAAAATTAACGTTACATTCATTGTTCCTTTCTATCTTGGTAAATACAGCTTGAAACTCGACACTTTTATGACACACCTTGTATTCTTAAAAATTAACGTTACATTCATTGTTCCTTTCTATCTTGGTAAATACAGCTTGGAACTCGACACTTTTATGACACACCTTGTATTCTTAAAAAATTAACGTTACATTCATTGTTCCTTTCTATCTTGGTAAATACAGCTTGAAACTCGACACTTTTATGACACACCTTGTAGCTTAAACAATTTAAGCTTGAAACTCATTTGTTCTTAAAAAAAAAGTTCCATTTGTTGTGCCTTTCTTTCTTGGCAACTACAACTTCAATCTCGATACTTTTATTTCTCTCTTCTCTCTCTCTCTCTCTCTCTCTCTCTCTATCTCTCTCTCTCTCTCTCTCTCTTCTCTATATATATATATATATATATATATATATATATATATTATAGGGACAGAGGCAAAAAGAATCTGTGTGTGTGTGTGTGTGTGTGTGTGTGTGTGAGAGAGAGAGAGAGAGAGAGAGAGAGAGAGAGAGAGGGGGGGAGAACTAAGATAGATGTGAATTGACTGAGATAGATAGACAGATGTGAATTGACTGATATATATATGTATATGTATATATATAATATATATATATATATATATATTGAGAGGAATTCACCGAGTTAGATTATTTTACCAATCCTTTACGGTGTACAAGAGCACATTTACGTCTATCTTTGCATTGAACGCTACAGGCGTTAAATGGTATTGACAATCCTGTGTTAAATAAATTGATTTTAGAAATCCACCATTGATCCGAAATAAATGAAAACCTTAAGAACGTGAAGCTATCGATCCTGCTCCGGAACTATAGCGTAATTAGCATTGGCTGGTTGTTTATTTGTGCTATGATACACAGACGCGGGATTCTTCGTCATTGTAGAAATATCGCCACATGTCTACCAATCACGAGACACAGTTGAAGTCGGCTGAAGAACCTTTGTCTTGCTGTCATTGGAAATTATAGGCAGTCGTTTGTTATTTCCATCCAGGTTATTTCTGGTCTTTCAAGAGGTGATTACAAGAACAATGATCGAATGATATCATTTCAAATTAATGTCGTCATATCGGGAAGAAGCGGATAATAAATACACATCTACTTCAGTTAAACGACTAACGTGATAGCAAAGCTCTATTAATAAACTATTTACCAAGTTTCAATAAGTTTGGCACATGGTCATGGATAGTAGAAAATAGGCTCACTACACAGTCTTAATGGTCTACTAGACAATCCTGGGAAGTATTAATACTTATTTACATATCCTAAGATTGTTTACATCCTGCTCCGTGGTGAGTGTTGGTTTAAATACATACATCTACAATTTATGAAGATATATTTGGGTAGATTTTATTATAATAAAACCTACCCAAATATATATTCATAAATTGCAGGTGTATGTATTTAAACAAACACTCACTACGAGAAGGATGTAACGCATGTTCAATTTTAGGCGGAGTAAAGCTGGCTGGAATTCAAGGTTTTTCTTCTCATTGCCTTCTCATTGCCTTATATAAAACTTCATATGTCGTAATAATAGCATGAAAGTTTATCCTGCTTGATACTACTCTTCGTCGTGACTAGTGTAGCAAGATGGGGATATTATCCTGACTTTTGTGAGCTAGAACTACTATGTTAGAAAAGGAGGAAGAAGGAAATAAGTGAGAGATGATAAAGGTCTAGTATGAAAAAGAAAGAAGAGTGGAAAAATAAATTCGACTTGTTGAAGAGAGGGGGGGGGCAACAATGTCGTCGCCGTCACAAATCTGTCGCTGTCGCAAAACCACCAACTCAAACATCTTCAGCAGCTGAAAAATCGCAACTCTGCTGTCGTCACCCCACTTCTACTTATACAATTTTTCTTTCAACATCCGGGTGTCTGCACCCCACGCACGAGATTCTCGAGCCAAACCCGACCGCCGGAATCATCATAGCCATCATCCGAGCACCTGGCGAACGGAGAATTGAGTGTCAATCGGAAGTTTCGGGTGTTGACCGTAAGTCACGTGGTGACGTGGAACGACGAAGAAAAGGACGAGTCTCTTTTTGCTTTCGGACGCGTAGGGGGAACGGACGGCCCTTTGGTGCCTAGTATGGGGTCAAGTAGTGTTCTCTCAAGTAGTGTTCTCTCTCTCTTTCTGCCTTTCCTCCTCTCCGATACAGCACACGAGGCGAGCACGATAATAAAGGCTAGCAGTTGTGACCACATATTTCTCGCGTTGTAATATTTATCAACAAGAATACATTTTTAGTACCGTGAATATATCGCCGCCACCACCACCGCCCCGTTATGTATACCACTTTGGGTACTGTGACCAGATATACGACAACGTTACAGATATCGTTTTAGTGCCCGGAAAAAAAGGGACAACGTTACACTAGTATATGAAGTGAGTTTAGTATAGTCTGGTTTGGTTTGCATTGTTTAACGGTATACCAACTCTGTGAGTTATTTAATGTCAAGTCTTTTTTGTGTATATGATTTGTAACGGAATATATTGTAGGTACATATTTTATTTTTAAACAAATTAGACTAGACTACAGTTGGTAATCGATTCTGCTTAACTGTATTCTGTATTTTTGTGGATAGTTTCGTGGACGTGACATTTGTTGCGTAGGGGCCAGTCGGGTTGTAATAGTAGTCGTTAGTAGTAGTAGTCGTCGTTAGCTAGAAGGAACAACATACGAAGTCGTGTAGTCACAAAGGGGTTGTTTATTTCTTTCTAGACTCGTGGGTTCTTTTTCAGAGAGAAGGAGCGTGAGAGAGTAAGGTCAAGCTATTCTATCGTAAATCACGTCCATGCGCGCTGTTCGTTGCTACCCTAGATATGTCACGACGGAGCCTCAACAAACACGTCCGACCCTCCTTGGGTCAGACGAAAATGAGGCCGAATTTTTTTACTTCTGTTTGTGGTGTCGTGGGTAGGTGTCACATCCACTTCCGTTCCTCACCAGAAACTGGGACTTCCGTTTTTATTTTTAACTCTAGTTCTGGGGTCATTGGTCGGTCCATGGCTAGTCCCCGTTGCCTTCTAAAATTTAACCTCTTTTTGTTGCTTTCCAAAATTTAACCTCTTTTTGTTGCTTTCCAAAATTTAACCTCTTTTTGTTCTTTTTCTTCTCTTTCTCCAGAAATCCGATTACCATTTTCTTTTCAATCCCCAAATTCACCGTAGGCCATAATAATTACGCTACACATTTTTGTTTTATTTATTCGTGTTTATTCTTAAAAAGACACATTTTTAAAACATGTTTTGATCAATTTAACCCGTAGATGGGACCCTAAGGTGTACTTCTAAACAGGTACTACCACTCTTGGTCAGAGCGGACCTTGGAGTAATAACGATGAAGATGTTCTCCACAAACCCCAGAGCTCCAAAATTGGAACCTCACTACTAGATGTTGTTTAACGTCATACCCAGGACAATAAGACCCTCAGCCACCGCCTTGTAGCACATATATGATACAAAGTCCAGGGGTTTGCAATAGGGTTGGGACAGTCATATAGGTGCTAGGGCTTGTCGTGACTAGCCGATTGATAGGAGGGGACCTCTTTGACTGGGTGTCTAGTAATAAGTCGCATAATATGGACTGCTCAGCAACCAAGATTCCATCCTTTAGCATCACAGCTTGCCACCATCGGCCAACAGGTAGTACCATTTGGGTGAGGTCATACCTCTTTCAGCGGTGCAATTGTCCATATGTGCAGAGGTGCATTTGTTACACTATCCTCTACTGTTGCATATCGTGCAATGGAAGAGGAATCTTCCGATCAAGAGACAAAAGAGAAAGATAAAGAAATATGTATATACATAAAAAGGGGTAGAACAGAAGAGAGATCTTCCGGTCAAGAAGCAGGGAGAAGATGAAGAAATATATAAAAGAAAAAGGAAAGCGGAAGACTTCTCTTCCGGTGAGGAGGTGGAGAGAAAGATAAATAAATATATAAAAAAAGGAAGTATGTCCGTTATCAGATCAAAAGATAAAAATGCGTGGGCATATTTATTGTATATAAAGGTTAGTGGGTCTCCAAAGAGTCACTCAGTCCCCAGCGAGCAGCCGTGAACGTAATCTCGTCGCCTCCCGTCAACAAACCCTCCGGCCTTTCCATTGTGAACGCTTTGCGCCCCTCACCACCCACAAACCGAAGAAAATAAAGACGGGTCATATTTTTATATAGAAGTGTCTGTGGTTTTATTGAAGAGATAACATGCCAACACTCTTTGCGTTCTGGCACTCATTTCCGAATGGAGAGATGGCGTGTTAAACGTTTGTTATGTTCCGGCTCTTACTTTGAATAGAGTGAAGATGTGTTGATAGTAGAAATATTTAGTATACTTATCTTTCTGGGCCGGTATTAAATTGGGAGAGGCTGGAATCCTGGTTGCTGGGATGCTGTTAGGTTGACTGGTAGTTGTATGATGTTTGGAGTCTGGAAACCAACTTGGCGTGTCGAGGAGTATCTTGCCTTTTGCAATTTAGATTTTTTAGTTATAGCACAAGGCAACTTCTTTTTCTCGTGGGAATTTTATTTCCCCCAAGCCAAAACTGCCGAGCAAAAGATCCATGTTTTGCTCTCTCGTCACATTCTCCCAGACTCAATACACACTCTGAACACTTACTCCTCGTCTCTGTCACTTCGCCTCGTCTCAATGGCCCGTCCAATGAAACAATGTCATATGGCTATGCGGATTCATCATTAAACTTTTCCATTCTCATCAAACACAACATTCTTGCTAAAAACATTTCCGTGCTAATTTGCATATCATGGCTATGCTGATTGATCATTAAACTTTTCCATTCTTATCAAACACAACATTCTTGCTAAAAACATTTTTATGCTAATTTACACTCATGGCTCCACGTCATCCCCATTATGCAACATATTCATCCATATTTGCATTTTCCCAACCCCTTCACGACGAGCAGTATGTGACACAAGGTCTATATTTAAGCGGAATTTAACACGTTTGAATACTGAGTTTTCGACCCCCGAGACTAGTTTCCATACCTCGGTGAAAGAGGCCAGAATGCCATACTATTTACTCATAGCTGGAGGGAGAATAATTGCATTCATACCTTTCCTGCTCTGTGTAATGCAAACAGCATCCTCCGGTCACCATTTCCATTTCCCACAACGATAAACATTACGTCAGTATTGCCTCCCATATTTGGAGAGGAAAGAACTATGGATTCATACCTTTCCCAAAGTGAAACACAAATAGTCTTGTCAAAAATTTGAACTCGGGTCACCGACTCCGTTTCCTACGACGATAACCGTTAAGATATTCACGCCTCCTAAACTCTAAATATATAGTATTAATGCATCTGGTAGCCCTAGTATGTGAGAAATATTTCTGTAATCACTGACCACTGACAACTGTTTTCTTTCAGAAAATCCATGTCCTTTTATTCAGGATGGGATACAAACTACTGAAACATTTTTAAAATTCATGATTTTCTTGTCTTTAATTTAATTTTCATATTATTTTTCAGATATTATAATTAACCTAATCCAATCGAAAATTTCAAGTAACAATGTAAAAGAACAATGTAAAAGAACAATAGAATAATAAACTAATTACTATTCAGCTGAGAGGTTTATAATTTCAACAAAAATAAATTTCTGGAGACAGAATAATTTCAAGATATTTAAAATTCAAATGACCTTCAAATTCACGTGGTTTGTCTGCGTGAATCCATTTTGTGGAATTATTTAAAGGAGTGTGTATACTTAAGTAAGCTTCATACAGTGCAACAACTCTAGAGTAATATTCGTGCAGCAATAAGAGAATTGATAGCAAGTCAAGTCATAAAAAGTGCTCAAATCAAGGTGCAACTTTGTATCCGTAAAAATGGAACCAATATAAAGATATTATTCATAAATAGTTACAAATATATTTCCTTGGAATATACTTCATGACTCAAAAATCTAAATAATTATTATTTATTTATATTAAGAAGGCAATTACAATGCGTATGAAAATAAAATAAAATAATGTCCAGTGTCTAATCAATTTCGAAGAAACTTCATCTTCAGAGACTGGATTTGAAATAGACGCGGTCTTGTGTTTTTTTTTTTTTTTTTTTGTTTTGGATGTTATAAACACCCGACTCCTGGGTTGTTATAACGCCACGCGAAGAGTCGTGATGTCCGTTGTTCAATCAATTTCAATTTCATTCCTTTTATTTATTTATTCATTTATATATTAATTAATAATTATTTTTTCATGTCAGTATTTTATGGGCCACCTTGTATAAAAGATCAGACGATCTTCAATTTTTGGTTAAAACCTACAAAATATGAAATTTAAATTACTTGAAAGGTTTTGCAATATTTTGTTACGTGCTAGTTTGCTGCGCATGTATCACGTGACTGAAGTAGTTAAAGGTGTGGTACGAGATCTGAATGGTAGTAATGTGATAAAGCGCTGAAACGTTGTGCATTGCTTTTGTTTGTTTTGTTTTGTTTTACGGCATATCAACCTCAGTGGGTCATTTAATGCCGATAAAGTTTTGAAATAAATCAATTCTTAATGGATAATACAATTTTGTTTATCAACTCATATTTTTCTATTTAACCCATAGATGGGACCCTAACAGGTACTACCACTCCGGGTCAGAGTGGACCAGGGAGCAATGGTGATGAAGGGGTGCTCCACATTCCCCAAACCTCCAAAACTGGAACCTCACCATCAGATATTTAACGTCATTCCCAGGACATGTAGACCCACAGCCCCCGCCTTCTAGCACCCATATGATAAAAAGGGGTTGGGGCTTGCCATAAGGGAAATAGGGTTGGGAAAATCATATAGGTGCTAGGACTTGACGTGGCCAGCTGATTGATCGGAGGGAGCCTCTCCGACCGCCCGTCTAGCCCAAGATAGGGCCAAAGTGGAGTATTGCATGTCATGAACTGCTCATCCTACTGGGCTCTATCCTTAAGCATCACGGGTCGCCACCCAGGGCCAACAGGTGGCACCATTGGGGGAGTCTTACCACTCTGCAGAGGTGCATTCTAACGCCCCAGCCGACAGGGCGGGTTGTGGATTGCTTCACTCCATTTGTGATTCAAACTGGGACATAACACAACGAAAGTAAACAAAATATTTGTTGTGTGAAACGTAAGGCGCAGTTGATAAGAGTAGATTAACAACATGGTTTAATAAATTGTGTTCGGGTTGCAAGAATATCGGCAGTTAGGCCAGGTTATGTATGTATTAAACCGTGGATTCTGAGGCCGAGTCCAAAGACGTAGTGGCTCATCGGACACTCATAGCTCTAGCAGAGTCGTAGGCTAGCCTGACATCTCACATTCCAGTGCGGTTTTTCCCCTTCAATACAATTTGAAAGCCGTTCAAATGAATGGAATTGCCATAGATTTGACTACTCCATATTTCCAAAAAAAATTAGAGCTTGAATCCGTTTGAGTAATATTTTGAATAAAAAGAGCAGCTGTACGGCCACTCACCTCTGATCTCACAAACCACCCATACAATATACTGCTGATGAAGTAAAGTCGAATATAAGCTATTTTCTCCCATGAACGTGGCGATCGACTTGTGACACGGTAAATTTTTTTGGTGAAAGAGCACGTTTTTCTTCTTCATTTGTGGCCGTTCTTTGACGATTTCTTTCTTCAAACGCACCAATAATGCTATACAATATTGGCTATTGATGCTTCTTCCTTTCTCAAGGTAATCAAAGAACAAAATACCTTGCGTATCCCAAAATACGGAGGCCAAAACCTTGCCTGCTGATGTTTGCTTCTTTGGTCTCTTTGGACGGCTTTCGCCTGCTGCTGTCCACTCAGCTGACTGCCAATTTGACTCGGGAGAGATGTGGTCGATCCATTTTTCATCCATTGTCACATATTTATGCAAACAACCCTTTTTATTGCGTTGAAACAGTTGCAAACAACGCTCTGAATCGTCGACGCCTTGTTGTTTTTGATCGATGTGAGCAGACGCGGCACCCACTTTGAACACAAATTTCTCATTGACAAATGTTCATGCAAAATGGTGAATACACTGCCTTCTGATATCTTCAACTCCTCTGTTATGTAACGCAACTTCGGTTTACGATCGGCCAAAAGGAGTTTGTGGAGTTTGTTGGTGTTTTCCGGGACAACTGCCGAATTTAGGCGATCTGAGCGTTCAGCATCATTTGTGTCTGTACGACCGCTTTTAAAGTCAGCATACCACTGCTTCTGACGGAGCAGAGTCCAAATAACACCTATCAAGCCATTACTTTGCTTGAACAGTATTTTTCCCATCAGAAAACTATGCTTTATCAACACACGAAATTAAGATTTTCCCATTGTTTTGAAAATTTGCAACGATAGCTTCACTTAAATAACTGTGATTTGTAAACTAATAACCCGATTGGGCTCAAGCTTTGACACGTGACATTTGAAGTTTAGTCCTTTATAAAAAGTATATGTTTTTTTAATTAGTGGCGACATATATATGTCAGGCCCGGGACTTATTGAGTGACATGACATTGTATTTCAAAATTCTGAAGAAGCATCTTAAATTCACACAGGAGGCAGAAATATTAATTGAATGTAATTGTTGGTGTTTCGTTATTCAAAACAATTTGTTTTACTAATGCTTTTCTATACTCTTCTTTTTACTTCTATTATTCTTCTGTTCATCTTTGGTATCTTACGTTCTTCTTCCAGCGTCTGGATCTAGTCTTGGGGACTTCGTGTCTGGTCTTCTAGGTCAGTCTTGTTGTCAAGACATTCATCAACCACAAAACCATATTATTTATCTAAACTTTTATTTCTTAAATAAAAATATTTCTCTGACTAATCACAGCGCGCGTGTGCAGTGAGTCTCAGCTAAGCAGTAACATCTTATCTGCCTGACGTCCAAGCTGAAACTCAGAATCAATCCGGTCCCACGTGACTTCACGTATTTCGCGGGCTTTCTGTAATATTCCATGAAAAGTCCCGCCCGTGATTTGAAAAGGGCCATACCTTGGAAATACAGGGGGGTTGACAATAATCTATGCAACCGCATAGATTATGTAACAATGCGTCGAGTTGGCGAGAACCGGTATTCACTGTTTTCCTAAAATGTTCCTCACATTTTGTCCGAATTTTCCCTCATCTGTATTTCCTCATATATGAAATAATGGTAAATAAAAAGATATATAATACAGGGTTGTTCTTTATTCTATGTATTAACAATTTTGGGTATTGCGATGTAAGCAGTGACGTAGTTTCGGTTACAGACAAATAGAGAACGATTCTCTATTATTAATTGAATAATGAAGCCATTAGAAAAAATCGAATCTCTTTGCCAATTGAAAACAGATGCCATTACTTTTATCCCTACTGATTTTGTTGAAAGAGATACAATTATTGTTCTTTGGCTATTTTCCATAATCTTTTGAACTAATCGTCTCTAATAACATTTGTGGGTCGTCTTTTATTTTTAAAGGAAACCGTCTGATATTAACGTCTTATTATTAATTCTTTAAATGGCTATATAATATTTCATATCTCTCCTTCTTCCTGTCGAGTATCTCAGTTAAAATTCATAAAAATAAAAGGTTTCTTTGCCGCCCCCCCATGAAACATTTTACATCTATCCATTATCATGAGATCGCGCTGACAGCACGGATACGCATGATTCTCCTCCCCCAATCTCTCTCTCTCTCACTCTCTCTTTATCTCTCTCTCTCTCTCTCTCTCTCTCTCTCTCTACTCGTCCTTATCGCTCATTACTTCCCCATGGAATCCAGAATCCGCGCAGAACTGATTGATGCAAATTTTTAGTAGTCAGCTTGTATCCATGTGTAAGTGTCCACAAGAAAATGTCACTTATGAGTTCGTCCTTACTTCTCCAATAGTGTCCACCATGTCTTATTCGTCTTATTGGGATGGTTTGTGTAATATGAGACAAGTGGCCAAACAGCTGCTTTTTGTGGGATGCTGCTTCCAAGATTTGTTCAAGACAACTCGCAACATTCTCGTGTAGTCATAATCTAGCCTATTCTCTAAACGTTTTGTTAGAGTCTAAGTGGATCAGCTTATGACCTTGCACTGAACCGGCTAACGCTTGGAAGAATTCTCACTTTATCTTATCAGAGAGATCAGATTTCCATATGATCGATAATCTGTCTCTAACAGTTCATGGCTTTCTTATGCATATATTGACAGCGCTTTCTGTAGAGGAGATATTACTACTTAAGTATATGTGGTAGAGATATGAGGAACACAGGGACAAAACTCAGACAAACGTGTGTAGGATATATTTCGCTAGAGCTTTGACCTCGGCATCATCAGTTGTTTTATTGATTATCAAAGGTATCATGGTCTACAGAGATTTACCATCCAGGGCGGAACTGTCTCCATTTGTTTATCTAAACAAAATCATGAAAGATAGACATTCTGAAAAACGAAAAGCAACATTAGAATAGCCTGATTCTCGGTAGGAAATATACCAATATAATGCACTTGTACGAGCGTTAACTGAAAAGTTCATAGGTTGACCAAGGTACTCTCATGGAATGTGACCAAATGAGGTTTATTTTCAGCATAGCCACCCTCGGGTTCACACATTTCTTCCATGGTGCAGCAGTGCTTGTTCACGCTGGTCAAAAATCATCACAGCTGGTATGACGTTCTCATATGAACTTTTTATCCCACCCTCATATTTAAATTTGGATAACATAAACCCATAAATATGTAAAAATACAATAACTCTATGTTACAAGTTTTAATCTTAGAGATGCCAATGGAATCACCATACATTTAACAGCTCCAAGTTAAGTTTTGCCCTGTCGACTGGGGTTGTAGAATACACTTCTGCCGATTACACTTCTGCATAGGGGTAAGACCCTCGCCCCTAATGGGACCACCTGTTGATCTTGGGTGGCGACTCCTGTTGCTTAAGGACGGAATCTTGGTGGCTGAACAATTCATAACTTGCAAGATTACACTTTGGCCCTTACTTGACGGGAAGGTGGAGAGGGTTCTTCAGATCAGTCACCTCAAACACTAATACCATTTGGTTCCGACACTATTGCTTTTATGGCAAAGCCCCAACCCTTTCTATCATATATCTGCAAAAAAGCAGGGGGTGTTTGTGTCCTGGTTATGACTTTAAACTGCATCTAGTTCAATTTCTGAAGATATAAGGAGTATGAAGTACCCCTTCAACGCCATTACTGCCTGATACCCCCTGACTCGGAGTGATAGTACCTGTTAGGGCCCCAGCTATGGTTTAAGTAGATCAAACAATGTTTTTAAAAAATGAGCATAAAAAATTATAATACCTATTAAGAATAAATAGGAAAACGTGGGAGTCCGGGTTAGCTAAGTCGGCAAAGCATACGACTAGTTCCTAGTTCAATACCGGCCCTCGCCAACTCAGCGTATGAGTAGCACTGGGATCTGTGCGGTAAGGAAAGGAGCTGATGGTAGGCATGGCTGTCCACCCCAGACGCCAAAACAATCTCCTTTGGTCTAGCGTTAGTGAAAAGGAGATAGACTCCCTCGCTGATTGGCTGATACCGACTTTAGGCCACTCCGACGACTTTTACTTATACATGCCGAATACAACAACCAACCAACCAACCAACCAACCAACAAACAAACCAAATTTCTTTACACAAGGGTACATCGTGCTGTTTTAAATATAATTCCTGAAGGCAGTTTTCTACAAATCAGCGGTTGTGTGGCCTTTACTCCCATCTCAAAAACTAAGACGAGCAAAAGAGGCTGAGTACTACCAATAGCACAAGGACGAACGCATAAGCGACATTCTTTTGTGACCTCCTACAAATAGACACTGGTGTTGGCCAACAAGAAAAAAAAACTCATACATTCACCAGCTCAGTGTAGACGCTGGGTGCAGTCTAGATTATCTGCAACGAGCGATGGCCGATAGGGACGGATGGTGAGAAAGATTCAAAGGAATGCATGTTCTCATTATGCTTCTGTGATGATGATGATGATTCCATCTCTATCGAGCTGTCGCCGGCTGATCCACACGCACATCTCTTGCTCATAAACAAATTTCACAATTTGCTGACGCTTGCTCTCATTATTCAGCTGTGAAGGACATATTGTGGGGAGAGAAATATTCCGCTAATTAAGCTTAAATAGTTATTTTGTTTAACTTGTTTTTGTTGTTTTTTTTTTTGCCGGGGGTGAGGGTGGGGCGGTAGTATTTTTATTTGAGTAGAAATAACTACAAATGAATGGAACAAAGGCGTCGTGTCGTTTCCACTTTTTATTTGCGAAAGAAAAAAAAAAGTGAAAAAGTGTTAAAAGTAAGATCGTCAATGAAGACGAGGGCAATTAGAATTATTTTTATGTGGGCTCCATTTTTATCTGTGCCGTTGCGGAGACGATACTTCTGTGTTTAAATTGAAGAACTTTCGAGAAGATTCCAAATTTGTCCAGGATTTATAAAAAGTTCCAATTCAACGAAGGAGACATAAAATTGTTTGTTCTTCAACTGCCATTCTTCATGTATGTCTCAAGACAGAAAGACATGCTCGTAATACAACAGTTGACTCTAAAATCACACTGGATTCGGAAAAGTTGCTCTCCAACTACAGCAGAACTAGTTGGTTGTATTTGAAGGATGTTTAACACAAAGTCCTCCAATATATATATATATATATATATTATTATAATGGAGATTGTATGTTTTTCTGTCTGTAACTGAAACTATATTACTATACATATCACAATTCCCTTTGTTATCTGCATCCCATTCTCCATGATTTTTTTTTTATTTAAACCTCAATTATTAATAAAATTGTTTTACATCATTAAAGACTGTTAACCATATCTACATAGTATTTACCGGTACCCCACTTGTACGGTCAGGCACAAAGTCCTATTTATGTGGGACCACCCACAAGCCGAGACTCATGGGGTGGCGGGTGAAAAAATTGCGTCGATCCCGTCGGCATTTCCCCTCAAGGGGGCGCCTCAGGCGCTGGGCAATAACCCAGCCCTGCCCCTTTAAATCAAGGGGGCAGGTGTTGCTGGGGGGATGGCCCCTGGGATCGACGCTATTAACTTGCAAAGATCCAGGGCCGAAGCCACTGGACCCCGGTGTTGACCAGGATCTACATTGTATTTACCGCGTAACCCCACTTGTACGGGTCAGGCACAAAGTCCCTATTAACGTGGGACCACCCCAAACCGAAGCTCATGGAGTGGCAGGTGAAAAAAATTGCGTCGATCCCGTCGGCATTCCCCCTCAAGGGGGCGCCTCAGGCACTGGCAATAAACCCAGCCTGCCCCTTTAAATCGAGGGGCAGGTGTTGCCTGGGGGATGGCCCCTGGGATCGACGCTATTAAATCGTAAAGATCCAGGGCCGAAGCCACTGGACCCCGGCGTTGGCCGGATCTACATACAAATAAATGCAGTTGTATTTATATATAAAAACAAACAGCGGTTTACAGTGTGAATGGGAAGGCTAATTTGCATATTGATCTTTCAAAAATTGATTTTAATAAATATGTGCTTAATATTATTGATTTCTAATTGTTTAGTTTTATCTTATTGAATATGAGCAAAATTCTCTTCAATAAATCTTAAAAGAAATCCTTAACGAAAAGAAATAACTGTAATATTATTCTTTACTTCCTATTTTAACTAAATAGTTAAATTAGGAATAGGAGTAACAAAAAATGATGGAAGAGTTAATTTCAAAGTTGTTCTATTTTTCAATCATACTGTAAATACATTTCAATATATTCTTGGAAATGCAAACGCTATGGTGTACAAGGTAGGAGTTAGACGGCTTTAGTTGTTCATAGATAAAAACTATACAATTTATCAAGAAACTTTAGTTGAGACCCATCAAATTTCTCAGGCACACATTCCAAACAAATAGATGCTTGGTTTTGGTTTGGTTTGTTTTGTTTTACGGCATATCAACTTAAGTGGGTCATTTAATGCCGATAAAGTTTTGAA
>CM042144.1:118675095-118765095 GCA_023376005.1 Doryteuthis pealeii
TTTTATGTTTTTATTTTTTATTTTCTATTTAGAATTTAAATAGATTAAGTATAATATATTAATTATATATTAAAATATTATATAATAATTAAATATTAGGATTGATGCAAAATTTGAGAAAATTATGTATTATGAGTATTTTATTTCTAAATTTCAAATAAATTCAATATTATAAATTAAATATTCAAATTATAAAAGGCATAGTGTTTTTTTTTTTTTTTTGTTTGTTTTTTTTTGTTTTGTTTGTTTTTTTTGTTTTGTTTTTTTTAATTGTTTTTGTTTTTTTTTTGTTTAAATTGTTTTGATCCTTTTATGTTAATAGTTCTATGTTAAATGAGTATTTTCTTTAAAAAATAAAAAGTTCTTTTTTTTATTTTTTATATATATATATTAGTAGATATCTATTATAGATGTATTACATAATTCAAATGCGTTATTTCAAGTGTCCACCTTGGATTTATTTCTTGAGGGAATAAAGTAAAAATATGCAAATAGTTGATTGTTGATAGGTTTAAATTTGTGATAGGGAAAATTACATATATATGTATAGAATATGGATAATAAATAAACTATAAGCTATATATGGAACGTGTAATTAGTTAACTATATATTCCGTGTTTAATTCCAATCTGTTGTTTATACTAGGACCTAATTTAGCTATCAATAAACTTTCTCTAATTCTAAGATTACCAATGTTGCGTATAATTGTCTCTATTTTAACAGAAACATTTTTCTGTTAAAATAGAGACAATTATAATAGAATTCAAAATGTAACTGGTAATTCTGAATCATAGTAAATAGTTGAAAATGATAGCCAAGGCTTCACCTTTAGCTGGCCTTGTTAGTTAGGCTGATTGATCAATCTAACCGTAAAAACAGGAAGTACAATTAAAGATTCAGATTTAACTAGGCAACTGAAGAGGACTGACGAAAAATGGCGTCTCTCTTCCGTGAGCTATTTCTCTCCCACGCGTATTGGTTAACTTTGGATATTTTTTACGTATCTATTATAGTTCTTAAGTTAACCAACATGCGTGGGGGAGAAATAGCTCGCGGAAGATTTTGTTTTTTATGAATAATCTAAATATAATCTCCCCTCGACATCGTAAGCCCAGTTACATTGTCATCCTAAAATACGTAACGTTAGCGATTTTGAATGACGTCTCGTCTAATTCCTATTTCATTCAGTTGAATGAAATGCAACAAAAAAGAAATAGATCATCGAAGTTTGGTTATCGATCTTTCGTGACATTTCGGTCAAAAGGAATAATTTGACAGCCGCCATATTCTCTATATTTAAAAAATCTTGGTTTGGCTTCTTCTTTAACAGCATATCAACCTTCGTGGATTATTTAATGCCGAAGCCCTCCTTGTAGAAAAATAGCTGTGGTAGTTTTTAATCCTGGTCTTTTTGGGTTAGTCTTAGGCATTTTAAAAAAAATCTTTGTGGCCATTCTTTCTCTTATCAATGATCACAGGATTTTGGATATTTTTGACGTATCTATTCTAGTTCCCAAGTCCTGTGACCGTTGATAAGAGCAAGAATGGACACAAAGATTTTTTAAAAACGCCTAAGACTAACCCAAAAAGATCAGGATTAAAAACAACCACTGCTATTTTTCTACAAGGATGGCTTCGGCATTAAATAATCCACGAAGGTTGATATGCTGTTAAAGAAGAAGCCAAACCAAGATTTTTTTAAATATAGAGAATATGGCGGCTGTCAAATTATTCCTTTTGACCAAAATGTCACGAAAGATCGATAACCAAACTTCGATGATCTATTTCTTTTTTGTTGCATTTCATTCAACTGAATGAAATAGGAATTAGACGAGACGTCATTCAAAATCACTAACGTTACGTATTTTAGGATGACAATGTAACTGGGCTTACGATGTCGAGGGGAGATTATTTTTAGATTATTCATAAAAACCAAAATCAAACACAGATCGATCAATAAAACTTAATCACGGGGGATTCCCCTTTCCCCGGGTCGATAAATAATCAGCAGCAAAAAGAGAGAAAAATGCAATCTTTAATGATAAAAAGTATTTTTTTTCATTTGTTTTATTCTTTTTCTTTTTCACGGAACAGACAAATAATGTAATCATGTTAAGCAAATAACGTCCACCATATTGTTTATATGTAAAGAATAAAAACAAA
Organism: Doryteuthis pealeii; assembly: GCA_023376005.1. NCBI lineage: Eukaryota > Metazoa > Mollusca > Cephalopoda > Myopsida > Loliginidae > Doryteuthis > Doryteuthis pealeii. The sequence continues at coordinate 118,677,259 of CM042144.1, forward strand.
AAAGGAATCAGAATGTGTTTTTCAATTATTAAGCGTGACCTGAAGTTTGCTTAGATCGACTGATTCGATATTCAATGCTTCTTGCAGACACACAAAAATACAAACAAAAAAAAAAAAACCTGAAATTAATTTAACCTTTTACATTTTATGGGCCACCTGTGTATAAAAGATCAGCACGATCTTCAATTTTTGGTTAAAACCTACAAAATATGAAATTTAAATACTTGAAAGGTTTTGCATATTTTGTTACGTGCTAGTTTGCTGCGCATGTATCACGTGACTGAAGTAGTAAAGGTGTGGTACGAGATCTGAATGGTAGTAAATGTGATAAAAGCCGCTGAAACGTTGTGCATTGCTTTTGTTTGTTTTGTTTTGTTTACGGCATATCAACCTCAGTGGGTCATTTAATGCCGATAAAAGTTTTGAAATAAATAATTCTTAATGGATAATACAATTTTGTTTATCAACTCATATTTTTCTATTTAACCCATAGATGGGACCCTAACAGGTACTACCACTCCGGGTCAGAGTGGACCAGGGAGCAATGGTGATGAAGGGGTGCTTCCACATTCCCTAAACCTCCAAAACTGGAACCTCACCATCAGATATTTAAACGTCATTCCCAGGACATGTAGACCCACAGCCCCCGCCTTCTAGCACCATATGATAAAAAGGGGTTGGGGCTTTGCCATAATGGGACAATAGGGTTGGGAAATTCATATAGGTGCTAGGAGGCTTGACGTGGCCAGCTGATTGATCGTAGGGAGCTCTCCGACGCCCGTCTAGCCCAAGATAGGGCAAAGTGGAGTATTGCAATGTCATGAACTGCTCATCCTACTGGGCTCTATCCTTAAGCATCACGGGTCGTCCACCCAGGGCCAACAGGTGGCACCATTGGGGGAGTCTTACACTCTGCAGAGGTGCATTCTAACGCCCAGCCGAAGGCGGGTTGTGGATTGCTTCACTCCATTTGTGATTCAAACTGGGTACATAACACACGAAAGTAAACAAAATATTTGTTGTGTGAAACGTAAGGCGCAGTTGATAAGAGTAGATTAACAACATGGTTTAATAAATTGTGTTCGGGTTGCAAGAATATCGCAGTTAGGCCAGGTTATGTATGTATTAACCGTGGGATTCTGAGGCCGAGTCCAAAGACGTAGTGGCCATCGGACACTCATAGCTCTGCAGAGTCGTAGGCTAGCCTGACATCTCACATTCCAGTGCGGTTTTTCCCCTTCAATACAATTTGAAAGCCGTTCAAATGAAATGGAATTGCCATAGATTTGACTATCATATTTCCAAAAAAATTAGAGCTTTGAATCCGTTTGAGTAATTTTGAATAAAAAGAGCAGATGTACGGGCACTCACCTCTGATCTCACAAAACCGGATGACAATTACTGCTGATTGAAGTAAAGTCGAATATAGCTATTTTCTCCATGAAACGTGGCGATCGACATTTTTTGTGACACGGTAAATTTTTTTTGGTGAATAGAGGACGTTTTTCTTCTTCATTTGTGGCCGTTTTCTTTGACGATTTTCCTTTCTTCAAACGCCACTACATAATGCATATACAATATTGGCTATTGATGCTTCTTCCTTTCTCAAGGTAATCAAAGAACAAAATACCTTGCGATCCCAAAATACGGAGGCCAAAACCTTGCCTGCTGATGTTTGCTTCTTGTCTTTGGACGGCTTTCAGCCTGCTGTGTCCACCAGCTGACTGCCAATTGACCTCGGAGAGATGTGGTCGTCCATTTTTCATCCATGTACATATTTATGCAAACAACCCTTTTATTGCGTTGAAACAGTTGCAAACAACGCTCTGAATCGTGACGCCTTGTTGTTTTTTGATCGATGTGAGCAGACGCTGCACCCACTTTGACACAATTTCTCATTGACAAATGTTCATGCAAAATGGTGAATACACTGCCTTCTGATTCTTCAACTCCTCTGTTATTGTAACGCAACTTCGGTTTACGATCGGCCAAAAGGAGTTTGTGGAGTTGTTGTGTTTTCCGGGACAACTGCCGAATTTAGGCGATCTGAGCGTTATCAGCAGTCATTTGTGTCTGTACGACCGCTTTTAAAGTCAGGCATACCACTCTTTGACGGAGCAGAGTCCAAATAACACCTATCAAGCCATTTACATTTGCTTTGAACAGTATTTTTCCCACCATCAGAAAACTATATGCTTTAATCAAACAACACAAATTAAGAATTTTTCGCCATTGTTTTGAAATTTTGCAACGTAGCTTCACTTAAATAACTGTGATTGGTAAACTAATAACCTCGATTGGGCTCAAGCTTTGACACGTGACATTTGAAGTTTAGTCCTTTATAAAAGTATATGTTTTTTAATTAGTGGGACATATATATGTCAGGCCCGGGACTTATTGAGTGACATGAATTGTATTTCAAATTCTGAAGAAGCATCTTAAATTCACACAGGAGGCAGAAATATTAATTGAATGTAATTGTTGGTGTTTCGTTATTCAAAACAATTTGTTTTACTAATGCTTTTCTATACTCTTCTTTTTACTTCTATTATTCTTCTGTTCATTTTGGTATCTTACGTTCTTCTTCCAGCGTCTGGATCTAGTCTGGACTTCGTGTCTGGTCTTCTAGGTCAGTCTTGTTGTCAGACATTCATCAACCACAAAAACCATATTATTTATCTAAACTTTTATTTCTTAATAAAATATTTCTCTGACTAATCACAGCGCGCGGTGTGCAGTGAGTCTCAGCTAAAGCAGTACATTTATCTGCCTGACGTCCAAGCTGAAACTCAGAATCAATCCGGTCCCACGTGACTTCACGTATTTCGGCGGCTTTCTGTAATATTCCATGGAAAGTCCCGCCCGTGATTTGAAAAGGGCCTACTTGGAAATACAGGGGGGTTGACAATAATCTTGCAACCGCATAGATTATGTAACAATGCGTCGAGTTGGCGAGAACCGGTATTCACTGTTTTCCTAAAATGTTCCTCACATTTTGTCGAATTTTCCCTCATTGTATTTCCTCATATAATGAAATAATGGTAAATAAAAGATATATAATACAGCGGTTGTTCTTTATTCTATGTATTAACAATTTGGGTAATTGCGATGTAAGCAGTGGACGTAGTTTCGGTTATCAGACAAATAGAGAACGATTCCTATTATTAATTGAATAATGAAGCCATTAGAAAAAATCGAATCTCTTTGCCAATTGAAAAAGATGCATTACTTTTATCCCTACTGATTTTGTTGAAAGAGATACAATATTGTTCTTGGCTATTTTCCATAATCTTTTGAACTAATCGTCTCTAATAACATTTGTGGTGTCGTCTTTTTATTTTAAAGGAAACGTCTGATATTAACGTTTATTATTAATTCTTTAAATGGCATATATATATTTCATATCTCTCCTTCTTCCTGTCGAGTATCTCAGTTAAAATTCAAAAAATAAAAGGTTCTTTGCCGCCCCCATGAAACATTTTACATCTATCCATTATCATGAGATCGCGCTGACAGCACGGATACGCATGATTCTCTCCTCCCCCAATCTCTCTCTCTCTCACTCTCTCCTTTATCTCTCTCTCTCTCTCTCTCTCTCTCTCTCTTCTCTAACTCGTCCTTATCGCTCATTACTTCCCCATGGAATCCAGAATCCGCGCAGAACTGATTGATGCAAATTTTTAGTAGTCAGCTTGTATCCATGTGTAAGTGTCCACAAGAAAATGTCACTTATGAGTTCGTCCTTACTTCTCCAATAGTGTCCACCATGTCTTAATTCTCTTATTGGGATGGTTTGTGTAATATGAGACAAGTGGCCAAACAGCTGCTTTTTTGTGGGATGCTGCTTCCAAGATTTGTTCAAAGACACTCGCAACATTCTCGTGTAGTCAATAATCTAGCCTATTCTCTAAACGTTTTGTTAGAGTCTAAGTGGATCAGCTTATGACCTTGCATCTGAACCGGCTAACGCTTGGAAGAATTCTCACTTTATCTTATCAAGAGAGATCAGATTTCCATATGATCGATAATCTGTCTCTAACAGTTCATGGCTTTTCTTATGCATATATTGACAGCGCTTTCTGTAGAGGAGATATTACTACTTAAGTATATGTGGTAGAGATATGAGGAACACAGGGACAAAATCAGACAAACGTGTGTAGGATATATTTCGCTAGAGCTTTGACCTCGGCATCATCAGTTGTTTTATTGATTATCAAAGGTAATCATGGTCTACAGAAGATTTACCATCCAGGGCGGAACTGTCTCCATTTGTTTATTAAACAAAATCATGAAAGATAGACATTCTGAAAAACGAAAAGCAACATTAGAATAGCCTGATTCTCGGTAGGAAATATACCAATATAATGCACTTGTACGAGCGTTAACTGAAAAATTCATAGGTTGACCAAGGTACTCTCTGGAATGTGACCAAATGAGGTTTATTTTCAGCATAGCCACCCCCTCGGGTTCACACATTTCTTCCATGGTGCAGCAGTGCTTGGTTCACGCTGGTCAAAAATCATCACCAGCTGGTAATGACGTTCTCATATAAACTTTTTATCCCACCCTAATTTAAATTTGGATAACATAAACCCATAATATGTAAAAATACAATAAACTCTATGTTACAAGTTTTAATCTTGAAGATGCCAATGGAATCACCATACATTAACAGCTCCAAGTTAAGTTTTGCCCTGTCGACTGGGGTTGTAGAATACACTTCTGCCGATTACACTTCTGCATAGGGGTAAGACCCTCGCCCCTAATGGGACCACCGTGTTGATTTGGGTGGCGACTCCTGTTGCTTAAGGACGGAATCTTGGTGGCTGAACAATTCATAACTTGCAAGATTACACTTTGGCCCTTACTTGACGGGAGGTGGAGAGGGTTCTTCAGATTCAGTGCACCTCAAACCTCTAATACCATTTGGTTCCGACACCTATTGCTTTTATGGCAAAGCCCCAACCCTTTCTATCATATATCTGCAAAAAAGCAGGGGGTGTTTGTGTCCTGGTTATGACTTTAAACTGCATCTAGTTCAATTTCTGAAGATATAAGGAGTATGAAGTACCCCTTCAACGCCATTACTGCTGATACCCCCTGACTCGGAGTGATAGTACCTGTTAGGGCCCCAGCTATGGTTTAGAGTAGTCAAACAATGTTTTAAAAAAATGAGCATAAAAAATTATAATACCTATTAAGAATAAATAGGAAAACGTGGGAGTCCGGGTTAGCTAAGTCGGCAAAGCATACGACTAGTTCCTAGTTCAATACCGGCCCTCGCCAACTCAGCGTATGAGTAGCACTGGGTCTGTGCGGTAGGAAAGGAGCTGATGGTAGGCATGGCTGTCCACCCCAGACGCCAAAACAATCTCCTTGGTCTAAGGCGTTAGTGAAAAGGAGATAGACTCCCTCGCTGATTGGCTGATACCGGACTTTAGGCCACTTCCGACGACTTTTACTTATACATGCGACAATACAACCAACAACCAACCAACCAACCAACACAACAAACAAACCAAATTTCTTTACACAAGGGTACATCGTGCTGTTTTAAATAATTCCTGAAGGCAGTTTTCTACAAATCAGCGGTTGTGTGGCCTTTACCTCCCATCCAAAAACTAAGACGAGCAAAAGAGGCTGAGTACTGCCAATAGCACAAGGACGAACGCATAAGCGACATTCTTTTGTGACCTCCTACAAATAGACACTGGTGTTGGCCAACAAGAAAAAAAACTCATACATTCACCAGCTCAGTGTAGACGCTGGGTGCAGTCTAGATTATCTGCAACGAGCGATGGCCGATGGGACGGATGGTGAGAAAGATTCAAAGGAATGCATGTTCTCATTATGCTTCTGTGATGATGATGATGATTCCATCTCTATCGAGCTGTCGCCGTGATCCACACGCACATCTCTTGCTCATAAAAAATTCACAATTTGCTGACGCCTTGCTCTCATTATTCAGCTGTGAAGGACATATTGTGCGGAGAGAAATATTCCGCTAATTAAGCTTAAATAGTTATTTTGTTTAACTTGTTTTTTGTTGTTTTTTTTGCCGGGGGTGAGGGTGGGGCGGTAGTATTTTTTTATTTGAGTAGAAATAACTACAAATGAATGGAACAAAGGGTCGTGTCGTTTCCACATTTTTATTTGCGAAAGAAAAAAAAAAGTGAAAAGTGTTAAAAGTTAAGATCGTCAATGAAGACGAGGGCAATTAGAATTATTTTTATGTGGGGCTCCATTTTTATCTGTGCCGTTGCGGAGACGATACTTCTGTGTTTAAATTGAAGAACTTTCGAAGAAGATTCCAAATTTGTCCAGGATTTATAAAAGTTCCAATTCAACGAAGGAGACATAAAATTGTTTGTTCTTCAACTGCCATTCTTCATGTATGTCTCTCAGACAGAAAGACATGCTCGTAATACAACAGTTGACTCTAAAATCACACTGGATTCTCGGAAAAGTGCTCTCCAACTACAGCAGAACTAGTTGGTTGTATTTTTGAAGGATGTTTAACACAAAGTCCTCCAAATAATATATATATATATATATTATTATAATGGAGATTTGTATGTTTTCTGTCTGTAACTGAAACTATATTACTATACATATCACAATTCCCTTTGTTAATCTGCATCCCATTCTCCCATGATTTTATTTTTATTTAAACCTCAATTATATAATAAAATGGTTTTACATCATTAAGAACGTGTTAACCATATCTACATAGTATTTACCGCGTACCCCACTTGTACGGCAGGCACAAATGCCCTATTATGTGGGACCACCCACAAGCGAACTCATGGGGTGGCGGTGAAAATTGCGTCGATCCCGTCGGCATTTCCTTCAAGGGGGCGCCTCAGGCGCTGGGCAATAACCCAGCCCTGCCCCTTTAAACAAGGGGGCAGGTGTTGCCTGGGGGGATGGCCCCTGGGATCGACGCTATTAACTTGCAAAGATCCAGGGCCGAAGCCACTGGACCCCCGGTGTTGACCAGGATCTACATTGTATTTACCGCGTACCACCACTTGTCGGGTCAGGCACAAAGTCCCTATTAACGTGGGACCACCCACAAACCGAAGCTCATGGAGTGGCAGGTGAAAAAATTGCGTCGATCCCGTCGGCATTCCCCTCAAGGGGCGCCTCAGGCACTGGGCAATAAACCCAGCCCTGCCCCTTTAAATCGAGGGGGCAGGTGTTGCCTGGGGGATGGCCCCTGGATCGACGCTATTAAATCGTAAAGATCCAGGGCCGAAGCCACTGGACCCGCGGCGTTGGCCGGATATCTACATACAAATAACATGCAGTTGTATTTATATATAAAAACAAAACAGCGGTTTACAGTGTGAATGGGAAGGCTAATTTGCATATTGATCTTTCAAAAATTGATTTTAATAAATATGTGCTTAATATTATTGATTTCTAATTGTTTAGTTTTATCTTATTGAATATGAGCAAAATTCTCTTCAATAAATCTTAAAAGAAATCCTTAACGAAAAGAAATAACTGTAATATTATTCTTTACTTCCTATTTTAACTAAATAGTTAAATTAGGAATAGGAGTAACAAAAAATGATGGAAGAGTTAATTTCAAAGTTGTTCTATTTTTCAATCATACTGTAAATACATTTCAATATATTCTTGGAAATGCAAACGCTATGGTGTACAAGGTAGGAGTTAGACGGCTTTAGTTGTTCATAGATAAAACTATACAATTTATCAAGAAACTTTAGTTGAGACCCATCAAATTTTCTCAGGCACACATTCCAAACAAATAGATGCTTGGTTTTGGTTTGGTTTGTTTGTTTTACGCATATCAACTTAAGTGGGTCATTTATGCCGATAAAGTTTTGAAATAAATCAATTCTTAATGGATAACAATTTTTGTTATGCAACTCATGTTTTTCTATTTAACCCATAGATGGGACCCTAACAGGTACTACCACTCTGGGGCCAAGTGAACCAGGGAGCAATGGTGATGAAGGGGTACTCCACATTCCCCAACCTCCAAAACTGGAACCTCACCATCAAATAGAGTTTAACGTCATTTCCCAGGAACATGTAGACCCGCAGCCACCGCCTTCTAGCACCCATATATGAAAAAAGGGGTTGGGGCTTGCCATAAGGGCAATAGGGTTGGGAAAATCATATTGGTACTATGGCTTGACGTGACCAGCAGATTGTCGGAGGGGACCTCTCCGACCGCCCGTCTAGCCCAAGATAGGGCCAAGTGGAGTATTGCATGTCATGAACTGCTCATCCACCTGGGCTCTATCCTTAAGCCTCACGGGTCGCCACCCACGGCCAACAGGTGGCCCCATTGGGGGGAGTCCTTACCCTCTTCAGAGGTGCATTCTAAACGCCCTGTCGGCTGGACAGGGTGGTCAAATAGATGCATCCCCGGGCGCTCTAAATAAAAACTGTGTAAGTATACTCCTCTACATTCAAGTGAATTGAAGATTTGTACTAATGTTAAAATAGATGAAAATATTCAAGTATAATAAAATATTATTTTGGCAATTTCTGGGAAAAATTCCATGATTCATTTAACAACATTTTTTTGGTTACGCAATTTTGTGCGTTTTTCTTTCTATAACTAATTCGAATATCATGTTCCATTTCAATAACATTTATTTATTCCCTTATTTGTTATTTACAACTGAAACATTTTTCAATTTCTTCTCTTTTATTTGGTTGAAATATATCTTGACATTTTAACGAGAATATTTTCTGTATAAATGTCAAGCGAATGGCGAGATGAGAGTGGAAGGGTTTAACGATAACATCTTGTGCTTAGTAAGTTCTCGAATAAAGTCTGGCGTTGATTAACAAATACAAATATTGAATTATGTTCCCACATAAGTGCCACCTACGACTGCACAATATAGTCGATGGTATTAAGATTTCTTATCTATTGTTTGTTTGTTTCTTTTAGAATGTTTTGCAAAAGTAAATGGAAACATGAACCAACACCTTTCTATTAACATGATGATAGCACTCTGATAGGATATGAAAGTAATTCGTTCTGCAATAAAGAATTTAATTTTTGTAAGGTTTCATTAAAAGAACTAGCAAATATATGCACTCTCCGGGTGCAAGTATTTTAGTTAAATTTTATGATAAAAATATCATATTAAATAGAAAGGCTAATGAAACTGAATAAGAATGTAGATAAAAGATTTTGAACAGAGGGGGTAGATTGAAAAATAGAACAACTTTGAAACTAACTCTTCCATCATTTTTTTGTTACTCCGTCTTTCATTGTTAAATTTTCCTAATTAAACTGTTAATAGTTAAATTAGGAATAGGAGTAATTGAAATAATGGAAGAGTTAATTTCAAATTTGTTCTATTTTTCAATCATCCCCTCTGTTCCAAATCATGTTATCTGCATTTTTATTCAGTTTCATTGGCCTTTCTAATTTTAATATGATATTTTATTATATTAAAACTTAAATACTTGCACCCGGAGGTACATATATTTGCTGATAATATAAATAATAATATAATAATAATAAATAAATAATAATAAATAATAAAATAATAACAAAAGAAAAAAAACTAGATTAGATTAAACGCAATAGAGAACATAAAGAAGCAGATCGCGAAATTTGTTACAGCAGTAGACTAATAACGCCTTCGTAAAAATCCAACAACAAAGACACCAGACTTCTCATTATGCCTCACAAACACTAAACTAGTTCAGATGATTGACTTTCCTAATGAACTTCACAAAGAAAACAGATTTCTACCATACTCACAAACTATCGAGCACACGGTATCGTTGATCCCGGTATCTTGTGGTTCCAAGGCGTATATATATATATATATATATATTATATATATATATATATATATAATATATATATATATATGTGTGTGTGTGTGTGTGTGTGTGTTGTGAGGAGTGAAGGATTGAGTAAATCCGACAAAATGTTGATTGAAAATAGAGGAAAAAGTGGATATAACAATACAGCAACTAAATTCCCTTACCCACAAAAATTACCTTTTCAGTAATAAAGTAGACTGTAAAAAGCATTTGGGTTGCGAAATATCAATTGAATTTAGTTGATTTGTTGTTATATCAAATTTTTTCCCTATTTTCAACCACACGCCCCCCCCATATATATATATATATATATATATATAGTCCTCTCTCTATATATATAAGTATATATAAGTTCCCATCTAGTATTGGCATTTCAGTCTCGGAAGCTATAATAAGTTTTTGTGCCCCTGAAGTTACAGCACCTCCTGTGACTGTGAAGTCCGATGTTTGTAAAACTTTCTCGACCTCAGATGCCGCATTTGAAGGCTGCCCTGAACATGTTGATGTGCCGATGTTTTCTGGCCACTGCTTTCTTCTGGACCCTCTAGCTTCATGGTGTTGTGTCAGGTTGACTTCTGACAATACAGTCCTCTACGGAGATTCTGCCGCCACCGAGGGCCGTCCTAGCCAAATTTTTGCCAGCTGGAAGGGCAATGCCAAAGCACCTGAGATCATTCTTGCAGACATCCTTGAATCGCAGCTGGGGGGCGACCAATCTGTCTTTACCAGACGAAAGCTCTTGCATAAAAGAATGTCTTTCGGATTCGTCCATCATTCATTCCGACGTATTATATATATATATATATATAATATATATATATATATATATTAAGTTCCTCATCTATGAGTGTATATATATATATATATATATATATATATATATATTATACATAATAGTAATGGTATTATGGATGATTTAAACTCAAAACTTTAGTTTCATGCTTATCGCAATCTCCAGATGAGTTAAAATATATAGCGAGCGAGAAAGGATAGAACAACGAGAGACATAGATTGAACGAGGGAGAGAGAGGAGAGAGAGAGAGAGATAGGCGAGTGACAGCGAGAGAGAGAGAGAGAGAGGAGAGAGAGAGGAGAAAGAGAGAGAGAGAGAGAGAGAGAGAGCGTAGAGAGAATTCGATGTTAAAGAGATAGATGATAGAGCGAGAGATTGATATATATATTATATTATATATATATATATATATATATAGATTCATATATATATATATATATATTATATCATATATATATTAGGAGAGAGAGAGAGAGAGATAGATAGATAGATAGATAGTAGAGAAGAGAGAGAGAATAGATAGATTGAGAGAGAGAGAGAATAGCGAAAGAGAAGAGAGATAGATAGAGATAGTGAGAGAGAGAGAGAGAAGAGAGAGAGAGAGAGAGAGAAGAGAGAGAGAGGAGAGAGAGAGAGACTTATAGATGGGAAACTTAAATTCACCAGGGCCTGTAAGGAACTGAGTACTTTGTATATATAAAAAAATGACTTTATCGGCGTCAAATGATCTGAAAAGTGTTGATATGTCGTAAATAAAAAAAAAAGAACAATTTAGAGAAAACTATTATAAAATACTAATTCTAGTTTTTTCTCGGAATAACTCTCAAGAAAAACAAGCGTAAAAAGAAACAAAACCAAAAAACTAAGGACATTTCTTTGTTATGATTTCACTAAAATAACATGTCCGCTGAAATCAAAACTAATAAAAACAGTTTAAATTTAGAAATAAAATTGCAGTTCTAATTACCGTAGTTTCATATTTCATGGGGAATTGCTGACACAGCACCTTCGAAATGGATTTCCTCAGATGCTAAATTACAAAACGAACGCACGCACAGCTTCATCTCATTAAACGTCTCATTCATGTAAAAGTAGATTTTGTTTGTTTGTTTGTTGTTGTTTTTTCCCCCAATGTCCTGCAATGTAATTATGAGCGCTAAATAATCTCCAAAGCCGGCAAGCGTTGTAAGACACCGTCGAGTCATGTCATCCCTTCTCCCCGCAGTCTCTTAATTAAGAATTTATTTGGCTTTTAAAGTTATAGAATTCAATGAAAACCGGGTTACAGTGGCGACTAAATATATATTTCGTTTTGATCGTATCTCTTATTACATAGAAATTCTTCAGGATTACTTGTATTTTTTTATTCTGTGTTCTAATTTTTTATTTTTTTTTTTTATGATTTTCGAATTATTCTAGTTTCGACGACCCAGTTTTGCGGAATGCTCGTAATTGACTGAAGATATAGAGTGAACATAGTTCTTACACACACACACACACACACACATCACACACACAATATATATAGTATATATGTAATATAATAACATTTGAAGGCAATACAATGCGTATAAAAAAATTAAAAACAAAAGAGTTATTTGTGTTGTCTTATCGATTTCAAAGAAACTTTATCATCAGAGACGAAAATCAGAAAGGACGTGCTAAGTTTTTTTTTTTGTTTTTTTTTTTTGCGTGGTGATACTTTCTTTTTTTTCTTCTTCTTTTTTCCCTCTTCTTCTTTTTCTCTTTTCTCCTCCTTCCCCCTTCTTTATGTTAATGAATGAAATGGGCGAATAACTGCAATTTCTCATTTTTTTTCTAAATATTTTTTGAGAACGGAATGCTTAAGATCCTACCTTGTATATGTATCCAATATTGTCTGTTTATCATCCGGTCAAAATTAACGACAATGTATTGTGGCAAACATGGCAAACAATGTATCCATGCAATTCAAAATAAAAAGTCGGTTATAGAAGATTTTTATGCTTAGCTTTCATTTTCTTTTCTCTCTCTTTCTTTCTTTTTTTGTTTTGATTCTTTTCTCTTTTCTCCACTTCTCTAATTTTCTATTTTATTTATTTATTTATTTATTCTTATTTTCACCGTGCAATGGAAGAGGAATCTTCCGATCAAGAGACAAAAGAGAAAGATAAAGAAATATGTATATACATAAAAAGGGGTAGAACGGAAGAGAGATCTTCCGGTCAAGAAGCAGGGAGAAGATGAAGAAATATATAAAAGAAAAAAGGAAAGCGGAAGACTTATCTTCCGGTGAGGAGGTGGAGAGAAAGATAAAGAAATATAAAAAAAAGGAATTATGTCCGTTATCAGATCAAAAGATAAAAATGCGTGGGCATATTTATTGTATATAAAGGTTAGTGGATCTCGAAAGAGTCACTCAGTCCCCAGCGAGCAGCCGTGAACGTAATCTCGTCGCCTCCCGTCAACAGCACCTCCGGCCTTTCCATTGTGAACGCTCTGCGCCCCTCACCACCCACAAACCGAAGAAAATAAAGACGGGTCATATTTTTATATAGAAGTGTCTGTGGTTTTATTGAAGAGATAACATGTCAACACTCTTTGCGTTTTGGCACTCATTTCCGAATGGAGAGATGGCGTGTTAAACGTTTGTTATGTTCCGGCTCTTACTTTGAATAGAGTGAAGATGTGTTCATAGTAGAAATATTTAGTATACTTATCTTTCTGGGCCGGTATTAAATTGGAAGAGGCTAGAATCCTGTTTGCTGGGATGCTGTTAGGTTGACTGGCAGTTGTATGATGTTTGGAGTCTGGAAACCAACTTGGCGGGTCGAGGGGTATCTTGCCTTGTGTCATTTAGAGTTTTTAGTTATAGCACAAGGCAACTTCTTTTTCTCGTGGGACTTTTATTTCCCCCAAACCAAAACTGCCGAGCAAAAGATCCATGTTTTTCTCTCTCGTCACATTCTCCCAGACTCAATACACACTCTGAACATTTACTCCTCGTCTCTGCCACTTCGCCTCGTCTCAATGGCCCGTCCAATGAAACAATGTCATATGGCTATGCGGATTCATCATTAAACTTTTCCATTCTCATCAAACACAACATTCTTGCTAAAAACATTTCCGTGCTAATTTGCATATCATGGCTATGCTGATTGATCATTAAACTTTTCCATTCTTATCAAACACAAAATTCTTGCTAAAAACATTTTTATGTTAATTTACGCTCATGGCTCCACGTCATCCCCATTATGCAACATATTCATCCATATTTGCATTTTCCCAACCCCTTCACGACGAGCAGTATGTGACACAAGGTCTATATTTAAGCGGAATTTAACACGTTTGAATACTGAGTTTTCCACCCCCGAGACTAGTTTCCATACCTCGGCGAAAGAGGCCAGAATGCCATACTATTTACTCATAGCTGGAGAGAGAATAATTGCATTCATACCTTTCCTGCTCTGTGTAATGCAAACAGCATCCCCCTGTCACCATTTTCATTTCCCACAACGATAAACATTACGTCAGTATTGCCTCCCATATTTGGAGAGGAAAGAACTATGGATTCATACCTTTCCCAAAGTGAAACACAAATAGTCTTGTCAAAAATTTGAACTCGGGTCACCGACTCCGTTTCCTACGACGATAACCGTTAAGGTATTCACGCCTCCTAAACTCTAAATATATAGTATTAATGCATCTGGTAGCCCTAGTATGTGAGAAATATTTCTGTAATCACTGACCACTGACAACTGTTTTCTTTCAGAAAATCCATGTCCTTTTATTCAGGATGGGATACAAACTACTGAAACATTTTTAAAATTCATGATTTTCTTGTCTTTAATTTAATTTTCATATTATTTTTCAGATATTATAATTAACCTAATCCAATCGAAAATTTCAAGTAACAATGTAAAAGAACAATGTAAAAGAACAATAGAATAATAAACTAATTACTATTCAGCTGAGAGGTTTATAATTTCAACAAAAATAAATTTCTGGAGACAGAATAATTTCAAGATATTTAAAATTCAAATGACCTTCAAATTCACGTGGTTTGTCTGCGTGATTCCATTTTGTGGAATTATTTAAAGGAGTGTGTATACTTAAGTAAGCTTCATACAGTGCAACAACTCTAGACTAATATTCGTGCAGCAATAAGAGAATTGATAGCAAGTCAAGTCATAAAAAGTGCTCAAATCAAGGTGCAACTTTGTATCCGTAAAAATGGAACCAATATAAAGATATTAATCGCAAATAGTTACAAATATATTTCCTTGGAATATACTTCATGACTCAAAAATCTAAATAATTATTATTTATTTATATTAAGAAGGCAATTACAATGCGTATGAAAATAAAATAAAATAATGTCCATTGTCTAATCAATTTCGAAGAAACTTCATCTTCAGAGACTGGATTTGAAATAGACGCGGTCTTGTGTGTTTTTGTTTTTTTTTTGTTTTGGATGTTATAAACACCCGACTCCTGGGTTGTTATAACGCCACGCGGAAGAGTCGTGATGTCCGTTGTTCAATCAATTTCAATTTCATTCCTTTTATTTATTTATTCATTTATATACTAATTAATAATTATTTTTTCATGTGTCAGTATTTTATGGGCCACCTTGTATAAAAGATCAGACGATCTTCAATTTTTGGTTAAAACCTACAAAATATGAAATTTAAATTACTTGAAAGGTTTTGCAATATTTTGTTACGTGCTAGTTTGCTGCGCATGTATCACGTGACTGAAGTAGTTAAAGGTATGGTACGAGATCTGAATGGTAGTAATGTGATAAAGCGCTGAATCGTTGTGCATTGCTTTTGTTTGTTTTGTTTTGTTTTACGGCATATCAACCTCAGTGGGTCATTTAATGCCGATAAAGTTTTGAAATAAATCAATTCTTAATGGATAATACAATTTTGTTCATCAACTCATGTTTTTCTATTTAACCCATAGATGGGACCCTAACAGGTACTACCACTCCGGGTCAGAGTGGACCAGGGAGCAATGGTGATGAAGGGGTGCTCCACATTCCCCAAACCTCCTTAACTGGAACCTCACCATCAGATAGAGTTTAACGTCATTCCCAGGACATGTAGACCCGCAGCCACCGCCTTCTAGCACCCATATGATAAAAAGGGGTTGGGGCTTGCCATAAGGGCAATAGGGTTGGGAAAATCATATAGGTGCTAGAGCTTGACGTGGCCAGCCGATTGATCGGAGGGAGCCTCTCCGACTGCCCGTCTAGCCCAAGATAGGGCCAAAGTGGAGTCTTGCATGTCATGAACTGCTCATCCACCTGGGCTCTATCCTTAAGCATCACGGGTCGCCACCCACGGCCAACAGGTGGGGAGTCTTACCACTCTGCAGAGGTGCAGTCGGTGCATTCTAACGCCCCAGCCGACAGGGCGGGTTATGCATTGCTTCACTCCATTTGTGATTCAAACTGGGCCATAACACAACGAAAGTAAACAAAATATTTGTTGTGTGAAACGTAAGGCGCAGTTGATAAGAGTAGATTAACAACATGGTTTAATAAATTGTGTTCTGGTTGCAAGAATATCGGCAGTTATGCCAGGTTATGTATGTATTAAACCGTAGATTCTGAGGCCGAGTCCAGAGACGTAGTGGCTCATCGGACACTCATAGCTCTAGCATAGTCGTAGGCGAGTCTGACATCTCACATTCCAGTGCGGTTTTTCCCCTTCAATACAATTTGAAAGCCGTTCAAATGAATGGAATAGCCATAGATTTGACAACTCCATATTTAAAAAAAAAATTAGAGTTTGAATCCGTTTGAGTAATGTTTTGAATAATTCCTGAAAACAGGACGCTACAAAAGAGCAGCTGTACGGCCACTCACCTCTGATCTCACAAACCACCCAAACAATACACTGCTGGTGAAGTAAAGTCGAATATAAGCTATTTTCTCCTATGAACTCCTATATTTGGACACAAGAAACTGCGAATTGTGCTTCACGTTACATAAATATTGCAAAATTTTTAGTCACCTTGATATTATATTTCAACAATATTTGATTTTTAGTATAAATCAATGAGTAAATCCCAAATCGGACAAAATGTGAGGAACGGTTGAGGAAAACAGTGAATAACGAAACACAATTTCATTCAATTAATAACACATCACTCAATAAGTCCCGGGTTAAATTAATAAAACAACTTTTAGGCAAAATGCGACTTTATTTATCAACATAGTCTCCTTCTAGAGTAACACACTGATTCTAAAACTTCTCCAACAATTCGATGACTTTTTTGTTGTATGATTCATCTCTGGCCTCAAAATACGCCTCACTTTCCGATATCTTCTTTGGAGCCAAATCTCTTTCCCTGGAGCATTCTTTCGAGGTCTGCAAACAGCCAGTCGTCACTTAGGGCCAGATCTCCAGAGTGGGTGCAGAAGCAATCATGAAGTTTTGCCATCGTTGAGATCGACTTGTGACACGGTACATTTTCTTGGTGAAAGAGCATGTTTTTCTTCTTCATTTGTGGCCGTTTTTTGTCGATTTCTTTCTTCAAACGCACCAATAATGCTATACAATATTGGCTATTGATGCTTCTTCCTTTCTCAAGGTAATCGAAGAACAAAATACCTTGCGTATCCCAAAATACGGAGGCCAAAACCTTGCCTACTGATGTTTGCTTCTTTGGTCTCTTTGGACGGCTTTCACCTGCTGCTGTCCACCCAGCTGACTGCCGAATTGACTCTGGAGAGATGTGGTCGATCCATTTTTCATCCACTGTCACATATTTATGCAAACAACCCTTTTTATTGCGTTGAAACAGTTGCAAACAACGCTCTGAATCGTCGACGCCTTGTTGTTTTTGATCGATGTGAGCAGACGCTGCACCCACTTTGAACACAAATTTCTCATTGACAAATGTTCATGCAAAATGGTGAATACACTGCCTTCTGATATCTTCAACTCCTCTGTTATGTAACGCAACTTCGGTTTACGATCGGCCAAAAGGAGTTTGTGGAGTTTGTTGGTGTTTTCCGTGACAACTGCCGAATTTAGGCGATCTGAGCGTTCAGCAGCATTTGTGTCTGTACGACCGCTTTTAAAGTCAGCATACCACTGCTTCTGACGGAGCAGAGTCCAAATAACACCTATCAAGCCATTGCTTTGCTTGAACCGTATTTTTCCCATTAGAAAACTATGCTTTATCAACACACGAAATTCAGATTTTCCCATTGTTTTGAAAATTTGCAACGGTAGCTTCACTTAAATAACTGTGATTTGTAAACTAATAACCCGATTGGGCTCAAGCTTTGACACGTGCCATTTGAAGTTTAGTCCTTTATAAAAAGTATATGTTTTTTTAATTAGTGGTGACATATATATGTCAGGCCCGGGACTTATTGAGTGACATTGTATTTCAAAATTCTGAAGAAGCATCTTAAATTCACACAGGAGGTAGAAATATTAATTGAATGTAATTGTTGGTGTTTCGTTATTCAAAACAATTTGTTTTACTAATGCTTTTCTATACTCTTCTTTCTTACTTCTATTATTCTTCTGTTCATATTTGGTATCTTACGTTCTTCTTCCAGCGTCTGGACCTAGTCTTGGGGACTTCGTGTCTGGTCTTCTAGGTCAGTCTTTTTGTCAAGACATTCATCAACCATAAAACCATATTATTTATCTAAACTTTTATTTCTTAATTAAACATATTTCTCTGACTAATTACAGCGCGCGTGTGCAGTGAGTCTCAGCTAAAGCAGTAACATATTATCTGCCTGACGTCCAAGCTGAAACTCAGAATCAATCCGGTCCCACGTGACTTCACGTATTTCGCGGGCTTTCTGTAATATTCCATGGAAAGTCCCGCCCGTGATTTGAAAAGGGCCATATCTTGGAAATACAGGGGGTTGACAATAATCTATGCAACCGCATAGATTATGTAACAATGCGTCGAGTTGGCGAGAACCGGTATTCACTGTTTTCCTAAAATGTTCCTCACATTTTGTCCGAATTTTTCCTCATCTGTATTTCCTCATATATGAAATAATGGTAAATAAAAAGATATATAATACAGGGTTGTTCTTTATTCTATGTATTAACAATTTTGGGTATTGCGATGTAAGCAGTGACGTAGCTTCGGTTATAGACAAATAGAGAACGATTCTCTATTATTAATTGAATAATGAAGCCATTAGAAAAAATCGAATCTCTTTGCCAATTGAAAACAGATGTCATTACTTAAAAAACGTTTTATCCCTACTGATTTTGTTGAAAGAGATACAATTATTGTTCTTTGGCTATTTTCCATAATCTTTTGAACTAATCGTCTCTAATAACATTTGTGGGTCGTCTTTTATTTTTAAAGGAAACCGTCTGATATTAACGTTTTATTATTAATTCTTTAAATGGCTATATAATATTTCATATCTCTCCTTCTTCCTGTCGAGTATCTCAGTTAAAATTCATAAAAATAAAAGGTTTCTTTGCCGCCCCCATGAAACATTTTACATCTATCCATTATCATGAGATCGCGCTGACAGCACGGATACGCATGATTCTCCTCCCCCAATCTCTCTCTCACTCTCTCTTTATCTCTCTCTCTCTCTCTCTCTCTCTCTCTCTCTCTACTCGTCCTTATCGCTCATTACTTCCCCATGGAATCCAGAATCCGCGCAGAACTGATTGATGCAAATTTTTAGTAGTCAGCTTGTATCCATGTGTAAGTGTCCACAAGAAAATGTCACTTATGAGTTCGTCCTTACTTCTCCAATAGTGTCCACCATGTCTTATTCATCTTATTGGGATGGTTTGTGTAATATGAGACAAGTGGCCAAACAGCTGCTTTTTGTGGGATGCTGCTTCCAAGATTTGTTCAGGACAACTCGCAACATTCTCGTGTAGTCATAATCTAGCCTATTCTCTAAACGTTTTGTTAGAGTCTAAGTGGATCAGCTTATGACGTTGCACTGAACCGGCTAACGCTTGGAAGAATTCTCACTTTATCTTATCAGAGAGATCAGATTTCCATATGATCGATAATCTGTCTCTAACAGTTCATGGCTTTCTTATGCATATATTGACAGCGCTTTCTGTAGAGGAGATATTACTACTTAAGTATATGTGGTAGAGATAGGAGGAACACAAGGACAAAACTCAGACAAACGTGTGTAGGATATATTTCGCTAGAGCTTTGACCTCGGCATCATCAGTTGTTTTATTGATTATCAAAGGTAGCATGGTCTACAGAGATTTACCATCCAGGGCGGAACTGTCTCCATTTGTTTATATAAACAAAATCATGAAAGATAGACATTCTGAAAAACGAAAAGCAACATTAGAATAGCCTGATTCTCGGTAGGAAATATACCAATATAATGCACTTGTACGAGCGTTAACTGAAAACTTCATAGGTTGACCAAGGTACTCTCGTGGAATGTGACCAAATGAGGTTCATTTTCAGCATAGCCACCCCCTCGGGGTTCACACATTTCTTCCATGGTGCAGCAGTGCTTGGTTCACGCTGGTCAAAAATCATCACTAGCTGGTATGACGTCCTCATATAAACTTTTTATCCCACCCTAATATTTAAATTTGGATAACATAAACCCATAAATATGTAAAAATACAATAAACTCTATGTTACAAGTTTTAATCTTAGAGATGCCAATGGAATCACCATACATTTAACAGCTCCAAGTTAAGTTTTGCCCTGTCGACTGGGGTTGTAGAATACACTTCTGCCGATTACACTTCTGCATAGGGGTAAGACCCTCGCCCCTAATGGGACCACCTGTTGATCTTGGGTGGCGACTCCTGTTGCTTAAGGACGGAATCTTGGTGGCTGAACAATTCATAACTTGCAAGATTACACTTTGGCCCTTACTTAACGGGAAGGCGGAGAGGGTTCTTCAGGTCATTCAGCTGGTCACCTCAAACACTAGTACCATTTGGTTCCGACACTATTGCTTTTATGGCAAAGCCCCAACCCTTTCTATCATATATCTGCAAAAAAGCAGGGGGTGTTTGTGTCCTGGTTATGACTTTAAACTGCATCTAGTTCAATTTCTGAAGATATAAGGAGTGTGAAGTACCCCTTCAACGCCATTACTGCCTGATACCCCCTGACTCGGAGTGATAGTACCTGTTAGGGCCCCAGCTATGGTTTAAGTAGATCAAACAATGTTTTTAAAAAATGAGCATAAAAAATTATAATACCTATTAAGAATGAATAGGAAAACGTGGGAGTCCGGGTTAGCTAAGTCGGCAAAGCATACGACTAGTTCCTAGTTCAATACCGGCCCTCGCCAACTCAGCGTATGAGTAGCACAGGGATCTGTGCGGTAAGGAAAGGAGCTGATGGTAGGCATGGCGTTCCACCCCAGACGCCAAAACAATCTCCTTGGTCTAGCGTTAGTGAAAAGGAGATAGACTCCCTCGCTGATTGGCTGATACCGACTTTAGGCCACTCCGACGACTTTTACTTATACATGCCGAACAATACAACCAACCAACCAACCAACCAACCAACAAACAAACAAACCAAATTTCTTTACACAAGGGTTCATCGTGCTGTTTTAAATAATTCCTGAAGGCAGTTTTCTACAAATCAGCGGTTGTGTGGCCCTTTACCTCCCATCTCAAAAACTAAGACGAGCAAAAGAGGCTGAGTACTGCCAGTAGCACAAGGACGAACGCATAAGCGACATTCTTTTGTGACCTCCTACAAATAGACACTGGTGTTGGCCAACCAGAAAAAAACTCTTACATTCACCAGCTCAGTGTAGACGCTGGGTGCAGTCTAGATGATCTGCAACGAGCGATGGCCGATAGGGACGGATGGTGAGAAAGATTCAAAGGAATGCATGTTCTCATTACGCTTCTGTGATGATGATGATGATGATTCCATCTCTATCGAGCTGTCGCCGGTTGATCCACACGCACATCTCTTGCTCATAAACAAATTCACAATTTGCTGACGCCTTGCTCTCATTATTCAGCTGTGAAGGACATATTGTGCGGAGAGAAATATTCCGCTAATTAAGCTTAAATAGTTATTTTGTTTAACTTGTTTTTGTTGTTTTTTTTTGCCGGGGGTGGGGGTGGGGCGGTAGTATTTTTTTATTTGAGTAGAAATAACTACAAATGAATGGAACAAAGGCGTCGTGTCGTTTCCACATTTTTATTTGCGAAAGAAAAAAAAAAGTGAAAAAGTGTTAAAAGTAAGATCGTCAATGAAGACGAGGGCAATTAGAATTATTTTTATGTGGGCTCCATTTTTATCTGTGCCGTTGCGGAGACGATACTTCCTGTGTTTAAATTGAAGAACTTTCGAGAAGATTCCAAATTTGTCCAGGATTTATAAAAGTTCCAATTCAACGAAGGAGACATAAAATTGTTTGTTCTTCAACTGCCATTCTTCATGTATGTCTCTCAAGACAGAAAGACATGCTCGTAATACAACAGTTGACTCTAAAATCACACTGGATCTCGGAAAAGTGCTCTCCAACTACAGCAGAACTAGTTGGTTGTATTTGAAGGATGTTTAACACAAAGTCCTCCAATATATATATATATATATATATTATTATAATGGAGATTGTATGTTTTTCTGTCTGTAACTGAAACTATATTACTATACATATCACAATTCCCTTTGTTATCTGCATCCCATTCTCCATGATTTTATTTTTTATTTAAACCTCAATTATTAATAAAATTGTTTTACATCATTAAGACTGTTAACCATATCTACATAGTATTTACCGCGTACCCCACTTGTACGGGTCAGGCACAAAGTCCCTATTTATGTGGGACCACCCACAAGCCGAGACTCATGGGGTGGCGGGTGAAAAATTGCGTCGATCCCGTCGGCATTTCCCCTCAAGGGGGCGCCTCAGGCGCTGGGCAATAAACCCAGCCCTGCCCCTTTAAATCAAGGGGGCAGGTGTTGCCTGGGGGGATGGCCCCCTGGGATCGACGCTATTAACTTGCAAAGATCCAGGGCCGAAGCCACTGGACCCCCGGTGTTGACCAGGATCTACATTGTATTTACCGCGTACCCCACTTGTACGGGTCAGGCACAAAGTCCCTATTAACGTGGGACCACCCACAAACCGAAGCTCATGGAGTGGCAGGTGAAAAAATTGCGTCGATCCCGTCGGCATTCCCCCTCAAGGGGGGCGCCTCAGGCACTGGGCAATAAACCCAGCCCTGCCCCTTTAAATCGAGGGGGCAGGTGTTGCCTGGGGGGATGGCCCCCTGGGATCGACGCTATTAACTTGCAAAGATCCAGGGCCGAAGCCACTGGACCCCCGGTGTTGACCAGGATCTACATTGTATTTACCGCGTACCCCACTTGTACGGGTCAGGCACAAAGTCCCTATTAACGTGGGACCACCCACAAACCGAAGCTCATGGAGTGGCAGGTGAAAAAATTGCGTCGATCCCGTCGGCATTCCCCCTCAAGGGGGCGCCTCAGGCACTGGGCAATAAACCCAGCCCTGCCCCTTTAAATCGAGGGGGCAGGTGTTGCCTGGGGGGATGGCCCCCTTGGATCGACGCTATTAAATCGTAAAGATCCAGGGCCGAAGCCACTGGACCCCGGCGTTGGCCGGATCTACATACAAATAACATGCAGTTGTATTTATATATAAAAACAAAACAGCGGTTTACAGTGTGAATGGGAAGGCTAATTTGCATATTGATCTTTCAAAAATTGATTTTAATAAATATGTGCTTAATATTATTGATTTCTAATTGTTTAGTTTTATCTTATTGAATATGAGCAAAATTCTCTTCAATAAATCTTAAAAGAAATCCCTTAACGAAAAGAAATAACTGTAATATTATTCTTTACTTCCTATTTTAACTAAATAGTTAAATTAGGAATAGGAGTAACAAAAAATGATGGAAGAGTTAATTTCAAAGTTGTTCTATTTTTCAATCATACTGTAAATACATTTCAATATATTCTTGGAAATGCAAACGCTATGGTGTACAAGGTAGGAGTTAGACGGCTTTAGTTGTTCATAGATAAAAACTATACAATTTATCAAGAAACTTTAGTTGAGACCCATCAAATTTCTCAGGCACACATTCCAAACAAATAGATGCTTGGTTTTGGTTTGGTTTGTTTTGTTTTACGGCATATCAACTTAAGTGGGTCATTTAATGCCGATAAAGTTTGGAAATAAATCAATTCTTAATGGATAATACAATTTTGTTTATCAACTCATGTTTTTCTATTTAACCCATAGATGGGACCCTAACAGGTACTACCACTCTGGGCCAGAGTGGACCAGGGAGCAATGGTGATGAAGGGGTACTCCACATTCCCCAAACCTCCAAAACTGGAACCTCACCATCAGATAGAGTTTAACGTCATTCCCAGGACATGTAGACCCGCAGCCACCGCCTTCTAGCACCAATATGATAAGAAGGTGTTGGGGCTTGCCATAAGGGCAATAGGGTTGGGAAAATCATATTGGTACTATGGCTTGATGTGACCAGCCGATTGATCGGAGGGGGCCTCTCCGACCGCCCGTCTAGCCCAAGATAGGGCCAAAGTAGAGTATTGCATGTCATGAACTGCTCATCCACCTGGGCTCTATCCGTAAGCATCACGGGTCGCCACCCACGGTCAACAGGGGGCCCATTGGGAGAGTCTTACCCCTCTGCAGAGGTGCATTCTAACGCCCTGTCGGCTAGACAGAGTGTTCAAATAGATGCATCCCCGGGCGCTCTAAATTAAAAAGCTGTGTAAGTATACTCCTCTACATTCAAGTGAATTGAAGATTTGTACTAATGTTAAAATAGATGAAAATATTCAAGTATAATAAAACATTATTTTGGCAAATTTCCTGGGAAAAATTCCATGATTCATTTTAACAACATTTTTTTGGTTACGCAATTTCTGTGCGATTTTCTTTTCTATAACTAAATCGAATATTATGTTCCCATTTCAATAACATTTATTTATTCCCTTATTTGCTATATTACAACTGAAACATTTTTCAATTCTTCTCTTTTATTTGGTTGAAAATATAATCTTGACATTTTAACGAGAATATTTTCTGTATAAATGTCAAGCGAATGGCGAGATGAGAGTGGAAGGGTTTAACGATAACATCTTGTGCTTAGTAAGTTCTCGAATAAAGTCTGGCGTTGATTAACAAATACAAATATTGAATTATGTTCCCACATAAGTGCCACCTACGACTGCACAATATAGTCGATGGTATATAAGATTTCTTATCTGTTTGTTTGTTTGTTGTCTTTTAGAATGTTTTGCAAAAGTAAATGGAAAACATTGAAGCAACATCTTTCTATTAACAGGATGATATGCACTCTGATAGGTTTATGAAAGTAATTCGTTCTGCAATAAAGAATTTAATTTTTGTAACGTTTCATTAAAAGAACTAGCAAATATATGCACTCTCCGGGTGCAAGTATTTTAGTTAAATTTTATGATAAAATATCATATTAAATTAGAAAGGCTAATGAAACTGAATAAGAATGTAGATAAAAAGATTTTGAACAGAGGGGGTATAATTGAAAAATAGAACAACTTTGAAACTAACTCTTCCATCATTTTTTGTTACTCCCGTCTTTCATTGGTAAATTTTCCTAATTAAACTGTTTAGTTAAAAATAGGAAGTAAAGAATAATATTAGTTATTTCTTCTTGTTAAGGGATTTCATTTAAGATTTATTGAAGAGATTTTTGCTCATATTCAATAAGATAAAACCAAACAATTAGAAATCAATAATACTAAGCATATATTTATTAAAATCAATTTTTAAGATCAATATGCAAATTAGCCTTCCCATTCATACTGTGAACCGCTATTTTGTTGTATATATAAATACAATTGCATGTTATTAGCATGTAGATATTGTCAACAGTGTAAGTAATGTAAAACAATTTTATTAATAATTGAGGTTTAAATAAAAATAAAATCATGGAGAATATGATGTAAATAACTAAAGGAATTGTGACTTGTATAGTAATATAGTTTCGGTTACAGACTGACAAACCTACAATCTCCATTATAATAAGATAATGGTTACCATGAAACAGAGATAAGAATAGAATAAGAAATAAGTTATTGAAAATAGATGGAAAAATAGACAGAAACAGGGTGATAAATAAATACATATATAGATATGAAGAAAGTTTTAAGAGATGAGGGTATATATATATATATATATATACTCTCATCTCTTAAAACTTCTTCATATCTATATATGTATTTATATGATGATGGACGAATCCCGAAAGACATCCTGTATGGAGAGCTAACATCTGGTAAAAGACAGATTAGTCGCCCCCTACTGCGATTCAAGAATGTCTGCAAAAATGATCTCAGGTGCTTTGGCATTGTCCTTTCCAGCTGGGAAAATTTGGCTCAAGACCGCCCACGGTGGCGGCAGAATCTCCATAGAGGCCTGTACATGTCAGAATTCACCCTGATACAACATCCTGAAGCTAAGAGGTCCATAAGAAAGCAACGGCAACAAAGCATCGGAACATCATCATCTACAGGGACAACCTACAAATGCAGAATCTGTGGTCGTGAATGTTTCTCAAACATAGGACTTCATAGTCACAGGAGGCGCTGCAACCTCAGGGGCACACAAATACTTTTATCATAGTCTTTCGAGACTGAATTGCCAATGAATGAATGAATGATGATATATATATATATATATATATATATATATATATATATATATATATATATATATTATACTACTAAAGCTGAAAGTATCAATGATTGCTTCCTGAAAGCTTTCTTCCAGTTTAGTTTTATGACTAAAATTAAATACTAAAATATTCCTTATTTCTCGGATTGAATTATGTTTGAAAAAAAATCATTGTTTTAATTAGGTGTAATTTGCAATTAAGTCATAAAGTAACTCATCTCTTACTTAACATCTGCCTATCAATTCCCCCCTCTATATATATCTTCATTCCTTTCGCTATTATATTTTAATATCTCTGTGGGAGCAATTTGGAGAGTCAAGCGTGAGACTTACCCACTCTCGTAAATTGTTACTACCCCAAAAGCCAGAGCAGTTTGCTGGCCGTTATTTGACCCCTGCCACCACCACCAAACCAGCAGTCGAGGGAAATCTGTTTACCATATCCTCTAGCTATACATATCGTGTGTTCCTCTTGCCTATGTGCATACTTTGCAATTTAATAGACGTTTTCCTCAAAATTATGGTGAATTTTTCTTTTATTTACCAAATAGATGACAAATGTGACCGGATGCTGAACATTTAACATGACTTTAGATAGAAAAGTGAAAAGACAACGTTTCAAATTTTCGACGACCCTTCAGACTGTGTCGACATTAAAAATCCCTCAATTTATATCCCTCGGTCAGGGATCTACCCCCCATGTTGGCACACATATTTCAGTGCAATGAGTCCACATTACCTGAACATGAGTTAGATTCCAGGTGCGGTAAAAGTATGTGCCTGTAGATGCTACAAAATCGTTACCATTTTCTAAAAGATTGAAATAAATTTTCTCCCTCACCTTTTTCCTGACACCATAGCCATAATAATCT
The DNA here is from genome assembly GCA_023376005.1 of Doryteuthis pealeii. Lineage (NCBI taxonomy): Eukaryota > Metazoa > Mollusca > Cephalopoda > Myopsida > Loliginidae > Doryteuthis > Doryteuthis pealeii. The sequence continues at coordinate 118,704,434 of CM042144.1, forward strand.
TCCCAGAACAAAACAAAACTACTTAACAAACGATCAGAACTCAGATCTAAATGTAGTCAACAAAACAAGTTCTTATTAAGCAACATAAAAACTAACGACACCAAAGACTAAAATGAATTCTCAAAAACTTTTTGAATAATAATAATCTTATTATAATGGAGATTGTATGTTTTTCTGTCTGTAACCGAAACTATATTACTATACAAATCAAAATTCACTTTGTTATCTGCATCCCGTTCTCCATGATTTTATTTTTATTTAAACTTCAATTATTAATAAAATTGTTTTACATCATTAAGACTGTTAACCATATCTACATACAAATAACATGCAGTTGTATTTATATATACAACAAAACAGCGGTTTACAGTGTGAATGGGAAGGCTAATTTGCATATTGATCTTTAAAAATTTGATTTTAATAAATATGTACTTAATATTATTGATTTCTAATTGTTTAGTTTTATCTTATTGAATATGAGCAAAATTCTCTTCAATAAATCTTAAAAGAAATCCCTTAACAAAAAGAAATAACTGTAATATTATTCTTTACTTCCTATTTTAACTAAACAGTTTAAATTAGGAATAGGAGTAATTGAAAATGATGGAAGAGTTAATTTTAAAGTTGTTCTATTTTTCAATCATACCCCCTCTGTTCCAAATCATGTTATCTGCATTTTTATTCAGTTTCATTGGCCTTTCTAATTTAATATGATATTTTATTATATTAAAACTTAAATACTTGCACCCGGAGGGTACATATATTTGCTAGTAATAATAATAATAATAATAATAATAATAAATGAAATAAACAAAAGAAAAAAAAACTAGATTGGATCAAACGCAATAGAGAAAATAAAGAAGCAGATCGCGAAATTGTTGCAACAGTAGACTATAACGCCCTCGCAAAAATCCCATACAAAGAACACCAGACTTCTCAGTATGCCTCACAAACTAAACTAGTTCAGATGATTGACTCTTCCCATAATGAACTTCACAAAGAAAACAGATTTTCTACCATACCTCACAAACTATCGAGGACCGGTATCGATCCCGGTATCTTGTGGTTCCAAGGCGGTATATATATATATATATAGGGTCATCCACAGACACGTGTTTCGACTTATCAAGTCTCCTCAGTGTGGCTAGACATTTTGTAAGCTACCTACAGCTGGAATTGAAATCCGATCGGTTGGGTGTCAGTCCGGCACCGTAACCATTAGGCTGTCTTCACTTACAGAATGAGAAGGGGATTTTAACTGTTTTAATACACACATCGCTTTGCGTGTAAAGGCCGTCACAATATATATATATATATATATATATGTGTGTGTGTGTGTGTGTGTGTGTGTGTGTGTGTGTGTATGCGAGGAGTGAAGGATTGAGTGAATCCGACAAAATGTGGTTGAAAATAGAGGCAAAAGTGGATATAACAATACAGCAACTAAATTCAATTCCCTTACCCGCACAAAAATTACTTTTTCAGTATAAAAATAGACTGTAAAAAGCATTTGTCTTGTCTTTACAATAAATTCTGAGGAAGCCGTACATCCATTTTTCCTCTATCTTCAACTACACGCCCCCCACCATATATGTATATATATATAAGTATATATATATATAAGTATATAAATTCCCCATCTAGTATTGGCATTTCAGTCTCGGAAGACTATAATAAAGTTTTTGTGCCCCTGAAGTTACAGCGCCTCCTGTGGCTGTGAAGTCCGATGGTTGTAAAACTTTCTCGACCACAGATGTCGCATTTGAAGGCTGCCCCTGAACATGTTGATGTGCCGGTGTTTTCTGGCCACTGCTTTCTTCTGGACCTCTTAGCTTCATGGTGTTGTGTCAGGTTGACTTCTGACATAAACAGTCCTCTACGGAGATTCTGCCGCCACCGAGGGCGGTCCTGAGCCAAATTTTGCCAGCTGGAAGGGACAATGCCAAAGCACCTGAGATCATTCTTGCAGACATACTTGAATCGCAGCTGGGGGCGACCAATCTGTCTTTTACCAGACGAAAGCTCTGCATAAAGAATGTCTTTCGGGATTCGTCCATCATTCATCCGACGTATATATATATATATATATATAATCAATAGTAATGGTATTATGGATGATTTAAAGTCATAACTTTAGGTTTCATGCTTATGCAATCTTCAGATGAGTCAAAATACATAGCGAGCGAGAAAGAGATAGATACAGCGAGAGACAGACATAGATTGAACGAGGGAGAGAGAGAGAGATAGAGATAAGGCGAGTGACAGCAAGAGAGAGAGAGAGAGAGAGAGAGAGAGAGAGAGAGAGGAGAGAGAGAGAGAGAGCGTGAGAGAGAATTCGATGTTAAAGAGATAGATAGATAGATAGAGCGATATATATATATATATATATATATATATATAGATAGATAGATAGATAGAGAAGAGAGAGAGAAATAGATAGATTGAGAGAGAGAGATAGCGAGAGAGAGAGAGAGAGAGAGAGAGAGAGAGAGAGAGAGAGAGAGAGAGAGAGAGAGACTTATAGATGGGAAACTTAAATTACACCAGGGACTGTAAGGAACCTGAGTACTTGTATATAAAAAAAATGACTTTATTCGGCATCAAATGATCTGAAAAGTGTTGATATGTCGTAAATAAAAAAAAAAGAAACAATTAATGAGAAAACTATTATAAAATACTAATTCTAGTTTTTTCTCGGAATAACTCTCCAAGAAAACAAGCGTAAAAGAAACAAAAACAAAAAACTAAGGACATTTCTTTGTTATGATTTCACTAAAATAACATGTCCGCTGAAATCAAAACTAAATAAAACAGTTTAAATTTAGAAATAAAATTGCAGTTCTAATTACCGTAGTTTCATATTTCATGGGGAATTGCTGACACAGCAACCATTCGAAATGAATTTCTCAGATGCTAAATTACAAAACGAACGCACGCACAGCTTCATCTCATTAAACGTCTCATTCATGTAAAAGTAGATTTTTGTTTGTTTGTTTGTTGTTGTTTTTTCCCCCAATGTCTGCAATGTAATTATGAGCGCTAAATAATCTCCAAACGCCGGCAAGCGTTGTAAGACACCGTCGAGTCATGTCATCCCTTCTCCCCCGCAGTCTCTTAATTAGAATTTATTTGGCTTTTAAAGTTATAGAATTCAATGAAAACCGGGTTACAGTGGCGACTAAATATATATTTCGTTTTGATCGCATCTCTTCATATAATAGATTCTTCAGGATTACTTGTATTTTTTATTCTGTGTTCTAATTTTTTTTTTTTTATGAGTTCGAATTATTTAGTTTCGACGACCCAGTTTTGCGGAATGCTCGTATTGACTGAATATATAGAGTGAAACATAGTTCTTACACACACACACACACACACATATATATATATATATATATGTAATATATTAACATTTGAAGGCAATACAATGCGTATAAAAATAAAAACAAAAGGTTATTTTTTTGTCTTATCGATTTTTAAAGAAACTTTATCATCAGAGACGAAAATCAGAAATGGACGTGCTTAATTTTTTTTGTTTTTTTTTTGCGTGGTGATACTTTCTTTTTTTCTCTTCTTTTTTCCCTCTTCTTATTTTTCACCTTTCTCCTCCCTTCCCCCTTCTGTATGTTATGAATGAAATGGGCGAATAACTGCAATTTCTCATTTTTTTTCTAAATATTTTTATTGAGAACAAATGCTTAAGATCCTACCTTGTATATGTATCCAATATTGTCTGTTTATCATCCGGTCAAAATTACGACAATGTATTGTGGCAAACATGGCAACAATGTATCCATGCAATTCAAAATAAAAAGTCTGTTATAGAAGATTTTTATGCTTAGCTTTCATTTTCTTTTCTCTCTCTTTCTTTCTTTTTTGTTTTGATTCTTTCTCTTTTTCTCCCTTCTCTAATTTTCTATTTTAATTATTTATTTATTCTTATTTTCAGTTGTAAAAAAATGAATAAATAAATAAATAAAAATAAAATGTATTAAATGGACCAGCAAATAAGGGAATAAAAGATTATCTTTAATTATATATTATTAGGATTGGAGGAAGATTTAAGAAAAATATGTATAATGAGTATAATTTTATTTTATTATTTTTTATTTTCTATTTAGATCTTAAATAGATTAAGTATTATATATTAATTATATATTAAAATGTTATACAATAATTAAATATTAGGATTGATGCAAAATTTGAGAAAATTATGTATTATGAGTATTTTCTTTCTAAATTTCAAATAAATTCAATATTATAAATTAAATATTCAAATTATAAAAGGCATAGTGTTTTTGTTTTGTTTTTTTTTGTTTTGTTTGGGTTTTTTGTTTGTTTTTTATTGTTTTGTTTTTTTTGTTTTAATTGTTTTGATCCTTTTATGTTAATAGTTCTATGTTAAATGAGTATTTTCTTTAAAAAATAACAAGTTCTTTTTTTATTTTTATATATATATATATTAGTAGATATCTATTATAGATGTATTACATAATTCAAATGCGTTATTTCAAGTGTCCACCTTGGATTTATTTCTTGAGGGAATAAAGTGAAAATATGCAAATAGTTGATTGTTGGTAGGTTTAAATTTGTGATAGGGAAAATTACATATATATGTATAGAATATGGATAATAAATAAACTATAAGCTATATATGGAACGTGTAATTAGTTAACTATATATTCCGTGTTTAATTCCAATCTGTTGTTTATACTAGGACCTAATTTAGCTATCAATAAACTTTCTCTAATTCTAAGATTACCAATGTTGCGTATAATTGTCTCTATTTTAACAGAAACATTTTTCTGTTAAAATAGAGACAATTATAATAGAATTCAAAATGTAACTGGTAATTCTGAATCATAGTAAATAGTTGAAAATGATAGCCAAGGCTTCACCTTTAGCTGGCCTTGTTAGTTAGACTGATTGATCAATCTAACCATAAGAACAGGAAGTACAATTAAAGATTCAGATTTAGCTAGGCAACTGAAGAGGACTGACGAAAAATGGTGTCTCTCTTCCGTGAGCTATTTCTCTCCCACGCGTATTGGTTAACTTTGGATATTTTTTACGTATCTATTATAGTTCTTAAGTTAACCAACATGCGTGGGGGAGAAATAGCTCGCGGAAGATTTTGTTTTTTATGAATAATCTAAAAATAATCTCCCCTCGACATCGTAAGCCCAGTTACATTGTCATCCTAAAATACGTAACGTTAGCGATTTTGAATGACGTCTCGTCTAATTCCTATTTCATTCAGTTGAATGAAATGGAACAAAAAAGAAATAGATCATCGAAGTTTGGTTATCGATCTTTCGTGACATTTCGGTCAAAAGGAATAATTTGACAGCCGCCATATTCTCTATATTTAAAAAAAATCTTGGTTTGGCTTCTTCTTTAACAGCATATCAACCTTCGTGGATTATTTAATGCCGAAGCCATCCTTGTAGAAAAATAGCTGTGGTAGTTTTTAATCCTGATCTTTTTCGGTTAGTCTTAGGCGTTTTTTAAAAATCTTTGTGGCCATTCTTGCTCTTATCAATGATCACAGGACTTTGGATATTTTTGACGTATCTATTCTAGTTCCCAAGTCCTGTGACCGTTGATAAGTGCAAGAATGGACACAAAGATAAAGAAACGCCTAAGACTAACCCAAGAAGATCAGGATTAAAAACAAACACTGCTATTTTTCTACAAGGATGGCTTCGGCATTAAATAATCCACGAAGGTTGATATACTGTTAAAGAAGAAGCCAAACCAAGATTTTTTTTAAATATAGAGAATATGGCGGCTGTCAAATTATTCCTTTTGACCGAAATGTCACGAAAGATCGATAACCAAACTTCGATGATCTATTTCTTGTTTGTTCTATTTCATTCAACTGAATGAAATAGGAATTAGACGAGACGTCATTCAAAATCGCTAACGTTACGTATTTTAGGATGACAATGTAACTGGGCTTACGATGTCGAGGGGAGATTATTTTTAGATTATTCATAAAAACCAAAATCAAACACAGATCGATCAATAAAACTTAATCACGGGGGAATCCCCTTTCCCCGGATCGATAAATAATCAGCAGCAAAAAGAGAGAAAAATGCAATCTTTAATGATAAAAAGTATTTTTTTCATTTGTTTTATTCTTTTTCTTTTTCACAGAACAGACAAATAATGTAATCATGTTAAGCAAATAACGTCCACCATATTGTTTATATGTAAAGAATAAAAACAAAAAAAGGAATCAGAATGTGTTTTCAATTATTAAGCGTGACCTGAAGTTTGCTTAGATCGACTGATTCGATATTCAATGCTTCTTGCAGACACACAAAAATACAAACAAAAAAAAACTGAAATTAATTTAACCTTTTACCTACCGATCCTGAGTATATTCGCTTTCATACACCGGTGTCCATGTGTAGGTTTTCATAGTAGAACATCGCTCATGGGTTTGTTCTTCTCCAGTGACGCCTATTACGTATTGTTTATTCAGGGACCGGGTTAGCTCAGTCGGTAGAGTGTTCGGCTAGAAACCACAAGGTTCCTAGTTCGATACCGGTCCCCGCCAACTCAGCGTATGAGTAGCACAGGGATCTGTGCGGTAAAGTAAGGAGCTGATGGTAGGTGTGGCGCTCCACCTCAGATGCTAAAAAACTATCTCCTCCTTGGTCTAGCGCTATTGAAAAGGGGATAGACTCCCTCGCTGACTGGCTGTTACTGACTTTAGGCCGCCCCGTTGACTTTTACTTTTATTTTACTTGGATGGTTTGTGTGATGGGAGGTATGTGGCCGTATAACTGCTATTTTTGTAGGGTGCTGCCTCCAGAATGGGTTCAAGGCATCTCGCAGATTTTACTATCAAACTCTATTTTATCAATGTAAGTAAAGTAAAGTAAAGTCGTCGGGGCCGCCTAATGTCGGTATCAGCCAAACAACGAGAGAGTCTATCCCCTTTTCGATAGCGCTAGACCGAGGAGATTGTTTTAGCATATGAGGTGGAGCGCCACACCTACAATCAGCTCCTCACTTTACCGCAGAGATCCATGTACTACTCATTCGCTGAGTTGGCGAGGGCCAGTATCGAACCAAGAACCTTGTGATTCCTAGCCGAACACTCTACCGACTGAGCTAAACCGGCCCCTTTATTAATGTAATAGTAATGTATAGGAGATGCTTTGTATTAGTATTTCCTTAAAACAGATAATGTTTTGAAATTTGAGTTGCAATGAGTTTTATGAGGATTGAAATTATTTTATAACATTTCCAATGTATGTATAATCATTGTATAGTGCTCGTTTTGTTTTATCTTTGTTTTGTTTGACCCCCTCACAAGATGTACAAGCAGTGTGTTGAGAGTTTAAAGAAGTGGATCGAAGAAACACGGAATAAGTTAGCATTTGGTATAACTGTGATTTGGCGAGAGTAAAAATATTGTACAGACTGTTATTTTTCTTTAATGAATTCGGCTAGTAATCAAAGATGAATATTCCATCGCGATAATGTCAGAACTCGAAAAGAATGCTTCGTTATCCTTGAAAGATCTAGTCAAGAACTTTCTTGGAAACGCATCAGCAAAGAATTACACTTTTAATTATCCAGGAACTACTGGACAGCCACAAAACGACTCGATTGCAACATGAGCATCGAGTTCCTTTTTCTGCATAGCCATCTTGTTAACTTTTGATATATAAGGCGTGTGCCAGACGGTCACTTCTAGATATAGACTCGTTGGGACTACCACGTGACCATCGAATATTCCTATTATCCAATCACTGGCAGTGCTGCTGCTGCTGTTGGTGTATTTATAGAGGCCTGATTCTAATCTTAGCTCACTGCTACTCGGACCATCTAGGACGTCGGACCTAAAAGGACACTATCCCACTAGGATTTATTGGTTTATTCACTTGTTTACTATAAGTTCTTCTTACAACTGGAACCAACGATGACGGCCAGTTACTCAACAATCTTTCTGATCTTTAATGTACAATAATTGATATTTTAATGTTTACATTTTGATTTTGTTTTGTCCTGCTTCTTATTTCTCTATGCACATTAATTGTATAATCATTGTATGATGATTTTTCTATGTTGAATAAAGTTGTATCAACATTGAATAAACAACACGGAGGACTACATCTAGTATTGAGCTTCCCGTTCTAGTGTTGAGCTCAGGATTGTGGAGTACTCCTTCATCGCTACTATTCCCCGGTCTATTCTTACCCGGAGTGATAGTAGCTGTTAGAGTCTCATTATGGGTTAAATAAATCAAAAATGAGTTTTTAAAAATGTGTTTAAAATAAATTTGTTTAAAAAATTTAATAACCAACAAGAATGAATAAAATAAAATTAAAAAAAACCTCTTCGGGGTAATATGAACATTAGCTACATAAATGTTGTGATGTTAGTCCCAACAGTAAAAAGAAGTCAAGTCGAGACAGGGTAAAATAAGACAAGTGTATTTACAATTAATGGTACATGTACGACTAGCTTGTCGTTAACGGGAACAGTACGACCTTTCCACTCGGTGTCTCACTATTTATAGTGAGAACCGGTGTCTATTCTCCACTGTAGGAACGGCCGGTACAACATAAATTAGAATAACCTCCCCTTGTTTATTTCACTTTGTGTTCTGAATTGTGCTTGCGCATGATTTGAAATGAACTTAATTGTTATTAAGAATATTTCATGATATTTTCGTGTTATAACATACAGTTGTATTGATTCGAACAAATTTGTATTTTCGGTGTAGATTTACGATGAAATGAAACTGGCCGACCGAAACACATGACTTCCTCTAACGGAAATAAACAAGGGAAGGTTACTCTCATTTATGTAGCTAATATTCAGATTACCGTCTTCGACATTCAAAATCAAAACAAATGTTGGCATGTCGTAAAAACAACCAACCATCCAACCAACCAACCAACAACATGGAGGTTAAGAAAACAAAGAATTGAGTAGGGTAAATCTTCTTCGTCAGAGAGTTTTCTCTTTCTAATTCTGAGTTTCATTTCTGTCCATGTTAAATCACGAACTTATTTTGTGTATTTTTCAGATACCAACTTTACCCCTTGAGCGGGGGTGGGGAACAGCACCAGAATGCAATACGCATTTGGGCCCAATGGACCCTCGCTTAATTCCCTGGTTGATTCTGAGTTAACTATTTTCCCAAACCAATCAGAGCCTTGTTACAGACTACTCCTGGTAGAAGCCAATCAAATCTTATGAACCTATTTTAAATCTAACTACACTTCGTTAAAAAAACATTTTTCCTAAAAGATATGACTGTATTGGTGATATCTATTATTTGTATATTTTATTATGTTTGTAATGGTTATCTTCGTAGAAAATGGACGCGGCAACACCAGTTCAAATACTGGACGTGGCTGTTTGCCTTTCACATAGCGCTTATATACTTGGGAAAGGTATGGGTCCAACTATTATCCTACTAGCAATGGGTAAATAGTAGGACAGACTGGGCTCTTTAATCTTAGAATGGCAACCGACATAGAAGAAGGAAAATTCTGAATTTAAGCCAGATTAACTCCACTTAAAAAAATTACCCTATATCATCGTGCTGAAAGGTTGGTGAATACAAATGTGAATATCTATTGATAATTAAAAAAAATGATTAACAATTTGAAGAGAAATGCTGAAAATATTTACAATTATATATAAAGTAAAAAGTAAAGTCGACGCGGCGGCCTAAAGTCGGTAACAGCCAGTCAGCGAGGGAGTCTATCCCCTTTTCAATAGCGCTAGACCAAGGAGATTGTTTTAGCATCTGATATGGAGCGCCACACCTACCATCAGCTCCTTACTTTACCACACAGATCCCTGTGCTACTCAGACGCTGAGTTGGCGAGGACCGGTATCGAACTAGGAACCTTGTGGTTTCTAGCCGAACGCTCTACCGACTGAGCTAACCCGGCCCTTAGTCAACTTTCCATTCTATGTCAACGAATTCTTATATTTCATTTTCTAATAACTGTAAAAAATACACTATAATCTTTTGAGTGTGGAACACAAAATTCAACAATCCCATCGTTGTCATTAATCTCACTCTGACTTGGAATGGTAGTACCTGTTAGAGTCCCATGCATGGGTGAAATAGTTCTGTTTAAAAATTATTCATATTCGATAGGTACGTGTGAAAAAAAGACTAAAAAAAAAACAACAGAAAAATGTCAACATTAAAGCAATTCTCTAACCTCTAGGCATAAAATAACCCGACACAGATTGAAATGCCGTTAAAAGAAACCGATCCCAATTCAATGGGAATTCTGTCAATTTTACAGTGTTCTTACAACTCCTGGATGAAATATATTAAGTTATTAGAATTTCTTAGATGGCACATTGACATTTGTATTATTTAGATTTTTCGGACTATCATCCGCGTGAGGGTGGTGTAATGGTTTAAAGTCATGGGAAATGGACTCATCGCCCCGAGTTCAAATCCTGGACGTGGTAATTGCATTTCACTTAGCGCTAATACCCCTGGGAAAGGTATGAATTCTACTCCCCCTCCAGCTATGGGTAAATAGTAGGGTAGACTGGGCTCTTTAACCTTGGTTAGGCAACTGGTCTAGGAGAAGGAAAACTCTGAATTCAAACCTGTTGAACTCCGCTTAAGAAATTGACCTTGTGTCACATCCTGCTCGTGCGGAGGGATTGGTAATTATATATATCGTCCTCGTCTTTATTGTTGTTTACATAACCTTTCGGTAGATATGACCTCTGATCTTCTTAAGGTGTTTCTTGTCGAACGCGGTAATCTTCTCGGTCTCGGGAAACTTCTCTCCGAACTCGGTAACAGTCTTATCGTAATCGGGAGTCTTCACGGAACTTTAAACCGATCCTTTATTCAACCCTCCAGGTAGACTGTTCTCATTCCGTTAAACATGACTGGCTACAAGTGTTAAGCTATATTAAGTATTCTATGTTATTATCACCTTAAACCTGCAAACTACTGATGATTGTCACTTAGTACTGCATTAACACAACCCTTATATCCGCTGCGCTATGTGTTGTGTTCGACAAGAAACACCCGAAGAATGCCGGAGGGCACATCGGCCGAAATATTGTGAATATAATATTGATATTTGTCTAAATATAAAAGATGAAACTAAATAATTTGTATTATTTAGATTTTTTTTTCATATTGTAGTCTTCATCTTTATTGTTATTGTTATCTTTATTTATTTGTTATATGCATATATATACATATGCATCGATGTGCTCGCCAGATTGCGTATTGGGCACACCCACATTACCCATTCGTACCTGATAAAAGGGGAGGATGCCCCAGTGTGCCCAACATGCAAAGTACAACTTACAACCAAACATATCCTTCTAAACATATTCGCACTAATTACTATCAAGCAAGAAACCCGAGGGACATCTTTAAGAATACAAACCATGAAAACATTTTAAATTTTCTTAAAAAAAGCAACCTTTTCAACAAGATATAACAGAACATAACCGACTATCTCCATAGAACCACTACTTTAAAGATAGAAATCCAAAATAAACTTTTTGGCATTAAATGACCCATAGAGGTTGATATGTGTTAAGTATTTAAGAGCCATTGCTTGGCCTTATAGCAGAAGCGCTTATCTGGTGGAATCATTAAAGAGTCGGTCGACAATGTGAATCCGTTGGTTACTAAAGTGTCCTCAGTTACTGGTAATCGTATAAGTCCTTCGTGAGTATTGGTAAAGATCCCGGCAATCCTATATGCGTCCGTCGTCAAAGAGTGTATTTGATGTGTGACCAGCATGGGGGGTTTAAGTATCTTATCAGGCCAGTAGTACTGCCAGTGATTGGTTAGAAGAGTCAATCACGTGACCTTGGCCAGTCTATAAGTATAGGAAGCGCGTGGTGTAATGGTTAAAGTCATAGGAAATGGACTCGTCGCCCCGAGTTCAATTCCTGGACGTGGTAATTGCATTTCACTTAGCGCTAATACCCTTGGGAAAGGTATGAATTCTACTCTCCCTCCAACTATGGGTAAATAGTAGGGCAGACTGGGCATTTTAACCTTGGTTAGGCAACCAGTCTAGGAGAAGGAAAACTCTGAATTCAAACCTGTTAAACTCCGCTTAAGAAATTGACCTTGTGTCACATCCTGCTCGTGCGGAGGGGTTGGTAAATATATATAAGTATAAGTGGGAATATAGCACACACCTTACATGCTAAAAACTCCAACAAACCCATTTCTTTAGGTGGTTCTTGGTGAACTTTGGAACCTTCTTGTCTTTCTGGGGAGCTTTCACGGATCTTCTAACTGAACCCTTTATTCAATCTATCAGAGTAGATTGTTCTCATTCCATTAGCCAGGAATTCTTCCGAGTTCGACAAGAAGGTTCCCGTATTTGACCAGAAACACCCGATAAAAGCTGGAGGGGACATCGGTCGAAATACTGTATATATAACAAGAGATGAGAACAACTGTTCAAAAAATCTAAATAATGCATCGACGTTTGTTTTGGATTTGTGACTGTGTGTCTTGCTTATTAACGCCCAGTAAGCTTCCTTACAGCCTCATATGACACGAGTCGCCCATTTAGTTACTGAGCATGCATTAAGTCGTCGGTCGTCGGGGCGGCTTAAAGTCGGTATCAGCCAATCAGCGAGGGAGTCCATCCCCTATTCACCAACGCTAGACCACGTCTGCGTCTGAGTTGGAGCGCCACACCTACCATCAGCTCCTTACTTTACCGCACAGATCCCTGTGCTGCTCATACGCTGAATTGGCGAGGGCCGGTATCGAACTAGGAACCTTGTGATACGACAGCTTAAATTCGGTGATCTAGTGCAGGGATCACCAAACTTTTTTCACGATGGGCCGGATAATTAGGAAAAAAAATAACGAGCATGACCATACTACTATAGTGTTCAATACTTGTTAACTCGTTCCGTACGTTTAACAAACAAATTCAGTTACCGTCGGCGAGCCTGATAAAATGCTTTCACGGGCCGGATCCGGCCTGCAGGCCGTAGTTTGGTGACCCCTGATCTAGTGGGAACCTGTACTTTCAGCGTATCTTCAACGTAAGTCAACTATTGTTTTCTTTGTGTTGATTAAAATTTACCAAAACATTTGACTTTTTCTATTCATATCTTTTGAATGCCAGTATGAGACGATTCGTTAAAGAAATTCCTGATTTATTACGGTATTAATTTATCAAAGAACTGCTTCCTTTGGGCCAAATTTCTTTCAAAGTGCCGAGTCAAAAGCATTACTAGTCGACTATTGAGTAGGATGGCTATAAATATCTTAAGCTTAAATTCGTAATTTATTTGGCCTTGCAACGCATTTCATGGCACATAACACGGACTGCTGTAAAAGACGTGACCAACATCCAGAAATAAATATTCACGTAAAAGTTTTCAAAATGATCTGCTTCATACAAAGTTGTGCTTTCCTCTGTATGTATTTACCAAACCCCTCCACATGAGCAGCGTGGGACACAAGGTCGATTCCTTAAGCGGAGTTTAACAGGCTTGAATTCAGAATTTTTCTTCTTCTGCCTAACCAAGTTTAAAGAGCCCAGTCTGTCCTATTTACACATTGCAAGAGCGGGAATAGTTGGATTCATACATTTCCCAAAGGTATTAGAGCTATGGGAAATGCGAACAGCATCGTCAAGGATTTGAACTCGCCTCGTTGTGTCCATTTCTAACGACGGTAACCATTACACCAACACGCGCCTCCACACGCAGTAAGCTCTCTGCGGTCAAAAAAAAAGAATAAAGAATTCCCGAGTCCGACAAGAAATACCTGGGGAAGGCCGGAGGGCATATCGGCCGAAACGTTGTACAAATTGTTGGATTTTTTGGATATAAGGCATCAGGTAAATGGTCACTCCTACTTATAGACTCGCCTATAAACACGTGACCTGAGAAGGATTTCTATTGTCCAATCACTGGCACTGCTGCTGCTGCTTCTGCTGTATTAATAGACATACCATTCTGAGTTATTTCATTGACATTTGGATTCTCTTGGACGAAGGACTTACAAGGAATACGTTAACACTGGATTCTTATTGGCTTGCTTACTTATTCATTACATCTGGAACGAAGGATGGCTGCCAGATACTTAACACAGATAACAATGAAGATGAGGACAATAGTCCGAATAACGCAGATTATAGTAAAGAATTCCTGTTTTATAGGGATTCTGGCATTTTGGATATGCCAAAAAAAGTCCATACGTGTTTCGTTCAAGGGGAAACGTAACCCTGTCATTGGGGACTACAGAATACACCGACAGCACCTTTGACCCCCTGTTGGCTGTGGGTGGCGGTCGGGGATACTTAAGGACGGAATCCTGGTGTCTGATCAGTTCATGACATGCAACACCCCACTTTGGCCTTTATATCGGGGGATCGTAGAGTCCCCATCCGATTAATCGATTGTTCACGTCAAGCCCTAGCACCTACATGATTGTTTCGATCCTATTTTCTTCATAGCAAACTTCCAAACCTTTGTATCGTATATGCGAGATGACGGTGGTTGAGTGACTTAGTGCTGTGGGTATGACGCTAAACTGCATCTAGTGGAGAAATCCCTTTTGTGGAGCTCAGGGGAGTGTGGAGTACCCCTTCATCGCCATCAATCCCAGGTCCACTCTAATTTGGAATGGTAGGCTGTTAGAGACACCTGGGTTAAATAAATGAAAAATGAGTCTTAGAAAAATTGAATACCTCATAAGAATGAATAAAAAGTCTCTGACATAAGATAACCCAAGGGTTGACATGCTGTAAAATCCAAACACCAACCAACTAAGAGAAAAGGTAAGAATGTTTGACTTACCGTATTTGACGGCATATAAGACGCACGGGCATATAAGACGCACCCCTATTTCAGCAGGTCAGATTCAGGAAAAAAGTTTTTAGTATATTTAAGCATATATTGTTGAAAGCAATCTAGCTGCGTTCCTGTTAACCTTGATTATAACAATACCAGCAATAAAATAAGGATGCATGGAGATTAGGGTAGGTAAAAATACTGAGCGTAAGCTGGGTTAGTGAGCATCTTAGAGAAGATTAGCCTAGGCCTACGGGAGGTCTCAAACTTTACCTACGATGTATAAGACGCAGGGCAATTTTTTGAGCCAAAAGTTTGGAAAAAAATCGTCAAATACATTACTAAGAAAAGAATGTATATTAGGTAAGAACAAATATTGAACCAACGAAGTGGACTCCTAAATCATCATTAAGGCGTCCCGACAGAACGGATCCGCCCCCGCTTTCTCGTCCCCCTCTCTCTCTCCATCGGTCCCTATCGACCATCACTCTTGGTAAAGTCATCTGGACCAAACCTAGTGTTCATATGTTGCGTATTTATTAACTCTTTGTCTTCCATATGTCCACCACGACTGTACCAAATTTTCTTGATATTTCTTTATCTGTATGACGAAATATTTCAAAGTTTTCTGTATTCACCCCAGAATTCATTTATACAAATAAAATCCACGGGGTGTCCACGTTGTGACTTTTCAGTAGAAACAAGTGACACGTACGAGAGCCGCTGCAACTGGCACATCGGCCGAGACTTTAAAGTCTTGGCCGATGTGCCAGTCTTTAAAATGAGGACAATAGTCCGAAAAAATCCAGATAATACAAATTATCCGCCTCATCTAAAAATATAAAGACACATAATAAGTCATATAAGTTGATAATTGAGTAGAAAGTGTGGCAATGCGTTGAAAGATAAACTAACTTAACAATTTTTTTCACTTAGAACCTTAATAATCCAACCCTTATATTCGTTGCGCTATGTGTCCAACACTTGTACTCGGTTATTATTAACAAAATAAGAACAAATCTATATTAATGGATTAAATAAAGGGTTCGGTTCGAATTTCTGCGAAGGCTCCCGATTACGACACAAATACTCCCGAGTTCGACAATAAGGGTCCGAGTTTCGATGAAAAAGAGTTCGACAAGAAGGGTCCCGAGTTCGATGAAAAGGCTCCAGAGATCGCAAGAAGGTCCGAGTTTCGATGAAAAGGCTCCAGAGTCGACAAGAAGGTCCCGAGTTTCGATGAAAAGGCTCCAGAGTCGACAAGAAGGGTCCCGAGTTTCGATGAAAAGGCTCCAGAGTTCGACAAGAAGGGTCCCGAGTTTCGATGAAAAGGCTCCAGAGTTCGACAAGAAGGGTCCCGAGTTTCGATGAAAAGGCTCCAGACTTCGACAAAAGAAACACCTGAAGAAAGCCGGCGGGCACATCAGCCGAAACATTGTGTATATAACAATAAAGATAAAAGAAAACAGTCTAAATAATACAAATTATCTATCATCATCTCAAAAATTCAGAAGAATAATAAACCATATAAGTCGAGAATCGAGTAGACAGTGTAGCAATGCATTGAAAAAAGAGCTGACTTAACAGTTTTTTTCCCGGCCAGGTGTTCAAAATTAAGTGATATTTGTTCAAAAAAATAAAAACAAAAGCCAACTGATACGGCCTGATACGCCTTGAATTAGTTGTTATGGCGTAGTCAGTGTCTGAGCATCTTATGTTTTGTATTTACCGTCACGTAACCTAAGCAACTCAATGACAGGAGTCGTATTGTCACGATTCAGCCTGCAATGAATATCCTTTCTATAGTTTCAATCTTTTTTCCTTTGTTTTTTTTTGTTTTTTTTTAGATATCCATTAAGAAACCATTTCTTTTATTTGTTTATTTTTAATCAAATACTTTAGGGAAGAATCAACATTCGTTTGCCATAAATTACCCTAGATATTTAACACAAGTATAGATATATTTTATTTATTGTATCAGCATAATTCCCTTAAAAAGTTACAGGATAATTTAGATATTGTTAAGAACTCCTAACTAAAATCAGAGAGAAGTATATGTGCCCATGGAACTCCGGGGGTTATTTGAAACTCCATGAGAAAAAAAAAATGTACGAATAAAATAATGTTTAGATTGACAGATATGAACATATTGTGATAGATAGATAGATAGATAGATAGATAGTGTCAGATACAAATACGTATGAAATATTTAACTTTCAATTGTTATATAAATTCTATGAACTGATGCAACAATTATTCTTACAACGATTATATCTCTTTGCTTACCAAATTTCCCCCACGGCTGTACCAAATGTTTTTCGTATTTTTTTACCTGTATGACGAGATATTTAAATTTCACTATCTTCGCCTCAGAACTCATTCTATTCAAATAAAATTCACGGGTTCTTCACGTAGTGGTCTTTCAGCGTAAAGAAGTAACTTGTACGAGATCCGCTGTCACTGACTTGTGGTAGTATCACAGTGGTGGGCGAGCCGCTGTGTGCGGTTTAATGTAGGCAAATATATAAGTTATTTTTGGCATCTCCTGCTATCAGATTATGTGTGTTCTTGCAGCGATCTTTCATCGGTTCATATCGGGTTGAGCATTTTCATCGGGGTTGTCTGTTTCTTTCTGCCCCATCTTGTTGGTTTTTATTATATCATAAACATGGATACATATTCTTTGTGTACACTTTCTTATTCGATTCCCCGATATAAACGCATAGACGGGGGGGGGAGCAAGTAGTTCAGACGGAATAGGTCTGCCCACAACGGGTGCAGGATCGCAAGTCTCTCTTATTCTAATCTTACTTTCCCAGACTCATCACGTTACCCTCTAAGCCAATCATAGACTCGTTTTCGATGACTCTGCTGCCATTCAAAACTTTATGAATTTATCCACACTGTGATTTTCTAGTGTTACCGTTAATTTTGATATCTTAACTATACTTCATTAGAAAAATGATAGGCTGTGCCTATCCATTATATAACACAAATAGCTGATGAATTGATGTTTTGCTGGTCAGCCAAAACTGATTTATCCACATGTAGGCGTCTATTAGGGAATGTCGATTATGAGTTCGTCCTTATTTCTCCAGCAGTGTCCAGCAGGTCTTACACGTCTTACTTAGAGGGTTTGTGACGTAGTAGGTAAGTAGCCGTACACCTGCTATTTTATGGGGCGTTGCTTCCAGGTTTTGTTTTTAAAAAGCAAATTTCATACACGTGTAGCTTTTTTTCCAGGCGTTTCGTTAAATACAAAGTGGTGTTACCATACAATAGTACTGACACGGCTACATATTGCGTTAATTATTCTACCAGAGAGATCAATTTTCCTATAGTCGTTTACTTATGAATAGCAGTCTATGCTTTACCAATGCGTATGTTGACATCACTTTTAGTAAATAAGATATTGCTACCGAGGTATATGAAACTGGTCTCGGTAATTGCACGTCAAATCATCCTAACAATGTCACCCATCCCCTTTAATCTGCTTTCCGGTTAACGCCGGGGGTCCAGCGAGCTTCGGTCGCTGGACTTGTTGAGAGTTAAATAATAGCGTCGATCCCAGGTGGCTATCCCCCCAGGCAAAATCTGCCCCCTTGAATTAAAGGGGCAGGGCTTGGTATATTGCCCAGCGCCTGAGGCGCCCCCTTCGAGGGGAAATGCCGAAGGAGTCGACGCAATTTTTGTTCTTTCCCACCCATGAGCTTCGGCTTGTGGCTGGGTCCACGTTAAAACGAGGCCTTGTGCCCAGCCCATACAAGTGGGGTATGAGGCAAATACAAAACCCTTTAATTGTTCAAGTGTGGATTATGATAAAGGATTGTCAAACGTTAACATAGTCCGAGTCTTGGTTTGGTTTGGTTTGTTTTGTTTTACGGCATATCAACCTCAGTGGGTCATTTAATGCCGAAAAAATTTTGAAATAAATCAATTCTTAATGGATAATACAATTTTTTTATAAATACAATTTTTTATTTTTTCTATTTAACCCATAGATGGGACCCTAATAGGTACTACTACTCCGGGTCAGAGTAGACCAGGGAGCAATGGTGATGAAGGGGTGCTCCACATTCCCCAAACCTCCAAAATTGGAACCTCACCATCAGATAGAGTTTAACGCCATTCCCAGGACATGTAGACCCGCAGCCACCGCCTTCTAGCACCCATATGATAAAAGGGGTTGGGGCTTGCCATAAGGGCAATAGGGTTAGGGCAATCATATAGGTGCTAAGGCTTGACGTGACCAGCCGATTGATCGGAGGGGGCTTCTCCGACCGCCCATCTAGCCCAAGACAGGGCCAAAGTGGAGTATTGCATGTTATGAACTGCTCATCCACCTGGGCTCTATCCTTAAGCATCACGGGTCGCCACCCACGGCCAACAGGTGGCCCCATTGGGGGAGTGTTAACCCTCTGCAGAGGTTTAGTCGGTGCATTCTAACGCCCCAGTCGACAGGGCGGACAGTCCGAGTCTGGAAAAAAATCAGAAAAATTGAAAGGGGCGAGCGACAATTTTACTTTTTCTGGATGATTTGACATGGAATTACCCGTCTAATAATTTCAGAGGATTGCCATTTCCTGAGGAGATACCAGCAGATTTATTAAAACATATGAACTCTGTTTTATCTGATTTCACCTAGAGACCAACGCCTCTTGCTGGCTGCCGCAGGCTATGCGACAGAGATACGTCTAGAGCAGGTGTATTTACAAGAAAAAGTATCATCGGTAATAATGAATATTTTACAGATGACGTGAACTCTGAAAATAACACTACTAATTTACCCCAACGCAAATTGTTACATAGAGCACAATGACACCGTTAGATAGAGCCACTTTTCAGCTATAGAGTGCTGTATTTTCAAAAGAATCACCACTTTCAGCTACGCATACCGCACTCTTTAAAATCTGTATCAGATGAGAGATCACTGATTTAAAATAGCGTTTACAGATACTACGCTTCTATCTTAGTAAAAAGTTACGGATGAATAAAAAAAAGCAAACAAGCAGAAAAGTCAAACTTTTCCTTATACAGTTTGAGTTATGCGTAATATATAGCAAAAATGAATTAAAAAATATATCAAAGACAAACAAACAATTTCTGAGTATATATTGAAAGCAGAAAAGAAACTTTAAAATATTTTTAAAAAAATCTGAAATCATCTAATTAAGCCGATTGAAAATGTCCACGTATATGCATTTGTTTTTATTTTACCTGTTTAATTTGTAAATATTTTAAATGATAAATTCAAACCAAATGGAATTTGAATATCAAAATATAGATTTTTTTTATCAAATAGAAACCCAATGTATACTTCATGCCTTTCTCGGATTTTTTTACAGGTGGGATTCAATATAAAACGTTAAAGAAATATTTTTGAAATCCCTTTTTTAAATGGACATATTCCCTGATTTCAAATATTTCTTTTAAAAAATTTAATGTTTTTTTCTATTTCCCTTTTGAATGTTGTCGAACAATTCCTTTTTAATGTTTTACATGGATATTTAAATAAGGTAATTAAGTAGAATTAGCTGAAACCTTTCTCTCAGTTATATAGATATCCTCACTAAAACACTACTGGGCACATTTAAATTTAAATTCAAATTTTGGATATAAATAATATAAGTGGATTTGTAATTTAATTACAAGTTTAATTGTTTTTTTTAATATTCATTAGAAAAACTAAATAAATAAAAGAAAAAGATTTCCCGAAACAGAAGAAACAAGAAAAGACAAATGGTTAATACGTGTGTGAACCCAGTCAAAAAAGGAGTAAAATACTCTTCAAACTGTTTAAATGATTTTAACGGCATCTCAACCTGTCTAGGGTTTTCTTATGCGTAGATATTTGGTAATCCTCTCAGGTAGAGAATCCTAGGTTCCTTGGTCGATGGTTGCATGTAGACTGAGAAAGAATCAGCGTTTAAGTAATATATCAGCCACGTAGTATGGTCAGTGATTGGCTAAGGAATTAACTACATGATCTCGCCTAGTCTATAAGTCTAGGTCGGGAACTAGCACACACCTTATATCCACAAAAATCCAACAAAAACAAGATGAGAAAGGGCCAATTTTTATCACAAGCCATGAATGACAAGAAAAAAGAACGCTCTTCAAATATTTTCTTCAAACTCCAGCATTCCGTCGAAAAATAACCCGGCAGCGGGAGATCATAGGTATACACCGCTGATGAGACTTAATAAAGTTGAAAC
Organism: Doryteuthis pealeii; assembly: GCA_023376005.1. NCBI lineage: Eukaryota > Metazoa > Mollusca > Cephalopoda > Myopsida > Loliginidae > Doryteuthis > Doryteuthis pealeii. The sequence continues at coordinate 118,725,457 of CM042144.1, forward strand.
AGCTGTACGGTGTTCCACTTTGCGCGCGTTATTCGCCGAGTTTGCTTGTCATGATAATTTTCAATAATTATCGAATTTTATACGATATACGCAATGTAATTGCCTTCAAAAATATAAATAATAATATACTTTACTTAACAATGCTTCAAAAGCAAATGATCAAATTCCATTATATATATATATATATATATATATATATATATATATATATATATATTAAATGACACCCAAGTATTTACTGTTTCGCTTTCCTTTTTCGTGAACGAGATTTTTCAATTGGGGTTGTAGACAGTGTAGACAGTGTAAAACAGCCCAAAGTCTCTGTTTTTTACCGTCCAGGTACTGTTATGTTTAACGTTCAATTTCGAAGATGTAGGTGCTGATATTTTGAGATGTGCTGGACTGATTAAAGGAATTATTAGTTATGCGTGACATCATTAGTGCTGGTTTGAAGTGTAGATACTGACTGTGGATCTACTGGGGCATAGTGGTTATACTCGCCAAAACGAAATGCTGAATGTAATGCTAAACAAAAAACCTTTGTGTTTAGCATACATGATAAACTGCTGCACACACACACACACACACACACACACACACATATATATATATATATATATATATATATATATATATATACATGTAGAATTAGACAAAAGGCACATCTGTTTAACAATTTTATTTTATTTTTTCTAATTTTCTGGCCAACTTTTTAATGTTTGGGTGGAATTTGTGGATAATTCCACCAAAGTTCAGTTCCCGAGTACTTTCGGGACTTCGAAGTGCCATCATCAGTGGTGATGTATTCCAGTTTTTTTTTTAATTATATTAATGTGGAGGCTAGAAGGAGAAGAATTGGTGAGAGATGTGTTATAGGCATTTTAGAATGTGTGTACTGTATTGGAAATTAATTTTGTTTAAGGATGGTTTGTATTGTTTTATGTTTAAAGCTTCTAGTAACATTAAACATTAACAAGTTGGCTAGAAAATTAGAAAAGATAAAAAATAAAATTGTTAAACAGGAGATGTGCCTTTTGTTTAATTCTACATGTATAAATGAAAGAATGCTGCCCAAATACACACACACATATCTTATTATAATGGAGATTGTGGGTTTGTCTGTCCGTAACCGAAACTATATTACTATACAAGCCACAATTCCCATTATTATTTACATTACATTCTACCTGACTTTATTTTATTTAAACCTCAATTATTACTAAAATTGTTTTACATTACTTACACTGTTGACCATATCTGCATACTAATAACATGCAATTGTATTTATATATACTACAAAATAGCGGTTTACAGTATGAATGGAAAGGCTAATTTGCATATTGATCCTAAAAATGTGATTTTAATAAATACATGCTTAGTATTATTGATTTCTAATTGTTTGGTTTTATCTTAATGAATATGAGCAACAATCTCGACGAAAATCTTAAAAGAAATTCATTAACAAGAAGAAATAACTGTTATTTTATTCTTTACTTCCTATCTTAACTAAATAGTTAAATTAAGAAAAGACGGGAGTAATGGAAAATGATGGAAGATTTAGTTTCAAAGTTGTTCTATTTTTCAATCATACCCCCTCTGTTCCAATTTTTTTCTGCATTCTTATTCAGTTTCATTAGCCTTTCTAATTTAATATGATATTTTATTATATTAAAACTTAAATACTTGCACCCGGAGTGTGCATATATTTGCTAGTATATATAATATATATAATAATATAATATACTAATCCTAATATTAAACACTTGCGGGAATAAAACCGCAAATAATTTGTTAGTAAAAATATACTACCAAACTTCACAGGGTCCTATCAACCGAAATAATCGATTAACACTATAACACTTGGGCAAAATAAAAACATGTATAAATGTATATATAAACCGCTAGGATGTCCGGATATGTGATGTATCTGAACAGAGATTAGCACGGAAAACAGAATCAGCGAACTAATTTTGATTTCTTATATATTTGGCAAAGGCATGATTGTATTTTTCTTACACCATCACTAATCATTAGACTTATTAATAAAACGTATCCTCTCTGACATATACCGACTGTTATGGTAGTGACGTCTAATTTTCTCTCAGCTTCACCCACATTATGAACCTTTTGTTTGCTATAATAATATGGGTCTTCTGTCGGTAAGGATAAAGTCGAGCGCATCTGTTCCATACCACCGTCAGTCATACTGATATGGTAGTGACGACTAATTTTCTCTCAGCTTCACCCACATTATGAACTTTTGTTTGCTATAATAATATGGGTCTTCTGTCGGTAAGGATAAAGTCGAGCGCATCTGTTCCATACCACCGTCAGTCATACTGATATGGTAGTGACGACTAATTTTGTCTCAGCTTCACCCACATTATGAACCTGTTGTTTGCTATAATAATATGGGTCTTCTGTCGGTAAGGATAAAGTCGAGCGCATCTGTTCCATACCACCGTCAGTCATACTGATATGGTAGTGACGACTAATTTTGTCTCAGCTTCACCCACATTATGAACCTGTTGTTTGCTATAATAATATGGGTCTTCTGTCGGTAAGGATAAAGTCGAGCGCATCTGTTCCATACCACCGTCAGTCATACTGATATGGTAGTGACGACTAATTTTGTCTCAGCTTCACCCACATTATGAACCTGTTGTTTGCTATAATAATATGGGTCTTCTGTCGGTAAGGATAAAGTCGAGCGCATCTGTTCCATACCACCGTCAGTCATACTGATATGGTAGTGACGACTAATTTTGTCTCAGCTTCACCCACATTATGAACCTGTTGTTTGCTATAATAATATGGGTCTTCTGTCGGTAAGGATAAAGTCGAGCGCATCTGTTCCATACCACCGTCAGTCATACTGATATGGTAGTGACGACTAATTTTGTCTCAGCTTCACCCACATTATGAACCTGTTGTTTGCTATAATAATATGGGTCTTCTGTCGGTAAGGATAAAGTCGAGCGCATCTGTTCCATACCACCGTCAGTCATACTGATATGGTAGTGACGACTAATTTTGTCTCAGCTTCACCCACATTATGAACCTGTTGTTTGCTATAATAATATGGGTCTTCTGTCGGTAAGGATAAAGTCGAGCGCATCTGTTCCATACCACCGTCAGTCATACTGATATGATAGTGACGATTAATTTATCTCATTTGACCCCGAGGCTACAACAAATATTGCAACAACATTCATAGACATGACAAACGTTATAGAGAACTTTTTAATGCTGTGTCCGCTACCTCACTGGCTGATCCAGCCTCCCTGAATCATTGGCCCGCTTTCCGAGTGTCCAAATCCGCGGAAGTAACCTGCTGTTCTGTATATACAAGATAGGAAACGCGTGGTGAAATGCTTAAAGTCATAGGAAATGGACTCGTCGCCCCGAGTTCAAATCCTGGACGTGCTAATTGCATTTCACTTATCTCTAATACCATTGAGAAAAGTATGAATTCTACTCTCCCTCCAGCTATGGGTAAATAGTAGGGCTGACTGGGCTCTTTAATCTTGGTTAGGCAACCGGTCTTAGAGAAGGAAAACTCTGAATTAAAACCTGTTGAACTCCGCTTAAGAAATTGACCTTGTGTCACATCCTGCTCGTGCGGAGGGGTTGGTAAATATATATATATATATATATACAAGATAGTTTAGTTGTTGCTTCATTCTTTGCACGGAATATTTTGACTGATGTCTTTGATCTGAAATGTTTCTTTGGTCGATTTGGGTCACATATTCTTTTCATCTAATCTGTCTGTGTGTCTCTCTCTGTTCGAGAATTATCACGTTGCGTATTATTGTTTTCAAACTGACATTTGTGATTGGCTTCGTACATGTTTACGCCTGTCACTCGCTTTTGATGTATTTCTGCTCTCTCTCTTTTCGTGTCCTTTTACCACAATATAATTCCATCTTAACAGACATATAGTAATGCTTGACAACAAAACGTATAAAATATTGGAAAATTCACGCTAGAAAAGCAAGACCAAATTAAGAAAGAAAAACACATAACAATAAGAAAGACTTTTCATGAGGGATTAATTTTCATGAGATTGACATTTGATGTCCGATTGGTTGGGAAAAGAAAAAGTCCCGGGGAGATTTCCCAATACCAGCAGTTGAGTTATTCACAAAATATGATATGCAACTTCGATAGTTTTATAATTTCGATAGATTTGGTTTGTTTGGTTTGGTTTGTTTTACGGCATATCAACCTCAGTGGGTCATTTAATGCCGATAAAGTTTTGAAATAAATCAATTCTTAATGGATAATACAATTGTTTTTATAAATACATTTTTCTATCTAACCCATAGATGGGACCCTAACAGGTACTACCACTCCGGGTCAGAGTGGACCAGGGAGCAATGGTGATGAAGGGGTGCTCCACATTCCCCAAACCTCCAAAACTGGAACCTCACCATCAGATAGAGTTTAACGTCATTCCCAGGACATGTAGACCCACAGCCACCGCCTTCTAGCAGCCATATGATAAAAAGGGGTTGGGGCTTGCCATAAGGGCAATAGGGTTGGGAAAATCATATGGGTGCTAAGGCTTGACGTGACCAGCCGATTGATCGGAGGGGGTCTCTTTGACTGCCCGTCTAGCCCAAGATAGGGCCAAAGTGGAGTATTGCATGTTATGAACTGCTCATCCACCTGGGTTCTATCCTTAAGCATTACGGGTCGCCACCCACGGCCAACAGGTGGCCCCATTGGGGGAGTCTTACCCCTCTGCAGAGGTGTAGTCGGTGCATTCTAACGCCCCAGCCGACAGGGCGGAATTTCGATAGAATTAGATACTAACAAGTGACATTGGCATAAACTATTATATTGATTTTTATTGTATATATTTTTTATTATCTATTGTTAACCACCGCCTTCTAGCACATATATGATAAAATGGGTTGGGGCTTGCCATAAGGACAATAGGGATGGGGCAATCATATAGGTGCTAGGACTTTACGTGACAAGCCAATTAAGTATTAAGCCATCGACAGTCAAATGTCACACTATCGGACGATCTTACTCCTCTGATTAGGTCAGTGTATTGTAAAACTCCGACCGACAGGCTTGTATTCCGTATTAAATTACCCGAAAAGGGTTTATATTTCGTAAAACAAAACATGCAAGCTAGAAAGAAGTGGTGCTATTTAATAACTGGGATGAGGAGGTCCATACCTTTCTCAATGGTATTAGTCTGAAAGTTAACGTAATAGCACGACTGGGGTTGAAACATGTTTACTACGAGGGTGAATCAAAAAGTAATGCCATTTTGTTTTGTTTATAATTACCAACACAAGAACATGTCATACCTCAAAATGAAGCTAGTCCTCTGTGGATCCCACACCTACTTCTCCACATGGTCATCTTTTATCTCAATAGAAAACTTCCAACTTTGAATGAGAGCATGTATCCCTGTAAAATTCTGTTGACTGTTCTTTGAGTCACTTCTTCACTATTGATTTCTCTTACTCATCACTGGAATAATGGTTGCCTCTCAAACGCTTATTCATGTGCCCTGAGAGATAATAGTCTGAAGGCGCTAAATCTGGTGAGTATGGAAGATGCGGTAAAGTTGTCCACCCGAATGAGGGAATTTTCTCCCTTGTCCTTACGCTTGTGTGTGGTCGAGCATTGTCATGCAGAAGGAGGACAATGTTGATTGGCAAGTTGGATCTTATTCGTCGGATTCTTACTCTGGGCGTCATTGGGGTCTAAGTATAGGCTTTAGTTTTATTAAAAAAAACTTCACATGTAATAAAGAAAATCGTATTACTTTTGACTCACCCTCGTACGGTATCGCAGTATAGCACGTTACCGACTAGGCTATACACACATACACATTTTTTATTGACATGATCTGTTTATTGGATAGAGACGGTGCTGAACATTTAGTATAAATTCTAATGACTTTTTTTAAATATTTTATTTACAATGACATGATTTCGCAAGGATTTTCTTTCATTTTTTGCTGTTATAGTGTCATCAGCAACATGATAATTTAGGTTTTGTTTTCTTGTTTTATGGGAAATCAACTATCGTGGGTTATTTACTTTCAGAGCCATCCTTGTAGATGAACAGCAGTGGTACTATTTAGCCAATAGATCGGGGTATATATATTTACCAACCCCTCCGCACGAGCAGGATGCGGCACAAGGTCAATTTCTTAGGCGGAGTTTAACAAGGTTGAATTCAGGGTTTTCTTACTCCTAGACTGGTTACCTAGCCATGGTTAAAGAGTCCAGTCTGCTCTGCTATTTAGCCATAGTTGGAGGAAGAGTAAGGTTCATACCTTTCCCAAGGGTATTAGCGCTATGTGAAATGCCAACAGCTTCGTCCAGGAATTGAACTGGCGTTGACGAGTCCATTTCCTACGACTCTAACCATTAGACCACGCACCTACTGAATAGATGGGGGTATAAGTGAGTTCATAACTTTCACAGGGGTATTAGTCTGAAAATTAACGTAATCACATACTAGAGTTTCAAATCAATTATCGTTGTTTTTTAATTCATACTTTTCCTTTGGGTATTAGTCCGAAGATTAAGCTAATACCACAACTAGAGTTCAAACTTGTTTACTACGATGTCGCAGTTCATGGCGTTATACATTACGCCACTTGGGTTACCAATGTGGTAATTTAGTGGGCGGACCTGAACTTTCAGACCCCCCCCCATCTAAAATTTTTGTTTTTATTTTTTTTTCTTCTTTCAATGGATTATTATCGATTGCACACCAATCTATCAGACTGTGAAAAAAAAAATTCAAAAAAGTTATTTATTTTTCGAGTTTTCTGGGGTGCTCATTTCCCCGTATAAGTTTATCGTAAACCGATCCCCCATATCGGAACCGCTAAAAAAATGTATTTATTTATTTATTTTTCCTTCAATGGATATTATCGATTACACACCAATCTATCAGATTTTTAAAAAAATTCTTGAAAGTTCTTTATTTTTTGAGTTTTCAGGGGTGCTCATTGCCCCGTATAAGTTTATAGTAAATCGATTCCCCATATCGGAACCGCTCCATCTTAACAGTTGGTCTGAATTTGCACTAAGGTGTCAACATTAAGGTGACACAGAAAAAACAGACACCTTAGTGCAAATTCAGACCAACTGTTAAGATGGAGCGGTTCCGATATGGGGGGTTGATTTACTATAAACTTATACGGGGAAATGAGCACCCCTGAAAACTCGAAGAATAAAGAACTTTTTAGATTTTTTTTTACAATCTGATAGATTGGTGTGTAAACGATAATAATCCATTGAAGAAAAAGAAAAGAAATTACAAAGAAATTTTTTTTCAGCGGTTCCGATATGGGGGATCGGTTTACGATAAATTTATACGGGGAACTGAACACCCTGAAAACTCGAAAAATAGATAACTTTTTTAATTTTTATTTTTACAATCGGATAGATTGGTGTACAATCGATAATAATCCATTGAAAGAAGAAAAAAAAAATTAAAAACAAAAATTTTAGATGGGGGGGTTCTGAAAGTTCAGGTCCGCCATTTACTGATATTGTGAACATTTTTACTGCAAGTCATTTTTCTGCATAAGTTATTTTCATATATCTAAATGTCTTCTTGTGGTGAAACTTGGTACTTTTGTTTAAAGGTTCTTTAAAGGAATATAATGCCTAAAAATAGAAAATCTATATTCAGAATAACCTATATGTACATACACTGCAATTTGCCAGAGAACGTCTCCAATTGCATATGGTAGGCTTACAGGCATTTGCTGTCACTGAATGGCTGGGACGAATGATTCAATATCTATTCTAGTTCAAACCAAACGATTTTAATAATTTTACAGGCCTTCTTTAGACGGAATAAGGACAGCTTAGGATCTTTATAGATGCATATGAAATTAAATGTTGGTTCAATGTCGACCGAATAGGATGAGTACCCGTGGCGTGGTGGCTGATGTGCTGGACTGCAATATCTTAGTAAGCGAGTTCGAACTCCAGTCACACTATTACGTTCGGTTTCTGACTATTTCTATTGGGAAAGGTATGAAACCCCATTTCATAAACTATAGGGTAAATAGTACCTATGAGTAATCACGGCTGTTTGCATATCACATAGCGCTTATGGCCCTGGGAAATGAATACATCCAACTGTTCTCCCTCCAGCTATGGGTAAATAGTAGGGCAGATTGGGTTCTTTAAATTCGGTAACCGGTCTGGGAGAAGGAAAACTCAGAATTCAAATCAGTGTCTCTCTTCTCGTAAGTCATAACTACTTCAAAAGCCCTAACTACTACTACTATTCTACAAGGATTTTTTGGGGGGGGGGCGTTTAAGTGCACCAACTACAGTTGGTATCACTTTCACCTTCATATACAGTTTTTTAAAATTCTTTGCCATGGTCCGAGTATTTGTCTATCTTTTTCTTTCTTCATCCTGTGACCTGCAGGGACTGGAAAATCCACCAATTCTTTTGTTAATCAGTACTTGGTCTGGTCTTCTGCCTAGGATAAGGTGATCCGTTTTTATTTCAGAGTCCCAGAGAATTTATGCATTTCATTCTCAAGAACAGATTCTGGTTTATGCATATACCATTTTGTTTAATATCAAAATTTAGATTCTTGCACAATTCCTAGTGGATCAAGTTTCCAACCCAATCGTGCCAAGCCTTGTGTTCTCGTTGTGCGCGTTTGCTACAGTCACTTAAATCGGGATTGATCGTCTCATCTTTTTTCCACACGCCCTACATTTGCTGTTCTATTATTATTATTATTATTATTATTATTCGCATGAATTCACAAGGGTTCCTAGCACTTATGGAATTACATCCAAATAATTATAATGTAACAGTGTATCGTTTATTAACTGAATGTTCATTTGCTATTGACAACGACACCAGCGTATGTCTAAAATAGTCAGGTATTTCGCTGTAACAATAAACTTTGATGTTTGAACCCAAGTAAATAATAGAAGTGTGTGTGTGCGTACGTTTGTGTTTGTGTTTGTGTGTTTGTGTATATAGAGGTGAATATTTTCATATATGTGTAAGAGGTGAATATATATATATATATATATATATATATATATATATATATATATATATAGTAACTAACACCTCCGTACGTGTAGGATGTGACGCAAGAACAATTTCTTAAGCAGAGTTTAACCGGTTTTCCTTCTCATAGACTAGTTGCTATGCCAAGGTTAAAGAGCCCAGTCTGTCCTACTATTTACCTACAGCTGGAGGGAACATATTTAAACCAATAAATAGTTCTTTTTCTTGATGTGGGATGCCACACCTACCATCAGTTCCATATATTTACCAACCTCTCCGCACGAGTGAGATGAGACACAAGTTCAGTTTCTTAAGCGGGGTTTGACAGATTTGAATTCAGAATGTCCCTTCTCCTAGACTATTTACCTAGCCAAGGTTAAAGATTCCAATCTCTCCTACGATTTATCTATAGATGGGGGGGGGGGGAGAATAATTGGATGCATACATTTCCCAAGGTTACTAGCGCCACGTCCATGATTTGAACTCGTCACCGTGTCCATTTCCTACAAAGATAACCATTACACAACACACCTCGCCTATTACATAAAGGAGCTAAAATTAAAGAATTGACCTTATATCACATCCTGCGCGTGGTGCGATGGTTAAAGTCATGGGAAATGGACTCGTCGCCCCGAGTTCAAATCCTAAATGTGATAATTGCATTTAACTTTGCGCTAATACCCTGGGAAAGGTATGAATCCTACTCTCCCTCCAGCTATGGATAAATAGTAGGGCAGACTGGGCTCTTTAACCTTGGTTAGGTACCAGTCTAGGAGAAGGAAAACTCTGAATTCAAACCTGTTAAACTCCGCTTAAGAAATTGACCTTGTGTCACATCCTGCTCGTGCGGAGGGGTTGGTAAGTATATATATCACATCCTGCTCGTGCGGAGGGGTTGGGTTGATAGATACATATGAATGTAAATATGAACATTCAATGAAAGCGATTGACTAACGCCTAGTCATAAAATAACCCATAGGAGTTTGACATGTTAAAATCAATTAAAATCAAAGAAGAATAATGTAAATACTTCAAATAGATCTTAGAGCCAGCTAAACATTTTGTTACATACCCTATCTATCAACATTAATGGGTAAGTCCCAATCCTCATAAATACGGCAGTGTTATACTGGCTGAGTAGTCTTATACCACTAGCAGTGGTTTACCCTACTTTACGCCGCTGGTGAGTATTGTATTTTTAAAAATTTTATAAAGATTCAATTTAATTTCCAACTTCCGTTTGGTTATTTATCATTCAGTAACACGGTAGTTTACAACACATTTGCAGTTACAATTATTCTTAAATAATAATAAAATTTAGTTTTTTTATGTCGTTCCTTATGTCTCTCTTTTAATTTGTTTTATTAAAACCAGGACAAAAATGAGGTCTAAGAATGCAAGTATTTTTTCACACTGAATTGTCCAATTGGACACATAGCATAGTGGATAAAGGCGTTCGGTTAAAACCCAGTTCTAAGTAACAGTTATCTCTAGACTGCAGGTCCAATCCTGGTCAGGGGCAGCAGTAACATAGAATAATAGTTAACACAGCTTAACACCTGTACCCAACTATGGTCAGCGGTGTGATAACAGGACACCCCGTGGATTGAATAAAGGGTTGGGTTCAAAGTTCCATGATGGCCCCCGATTACGACAAGAACGTTCCCGAATTCAAAAAGAAGGTCCCCGAGTTTGAGAAAATTCCCAAGTCTGATAAGAAATACACGAAGCCGGAGGGCACATCGACCGAAACGTTGAACAGATAACAATAAATTAATACTAATTTTTTTTAAGGAATTACATGTACTGTAAATATGAACATTCAATGAACGTGATTGCCTAACTCCTAGTTATATAAAACCCCTAGACAGGTAAACATATTGTTAAATGAATGAATCAATCAAAATCACAGAGGAACGCCTATTGAATGAGGTCAATACCTCTGGGATTAAGCATAAAATTTACAGTTACAATTATATTTAATTAATAAAGGAATTTAACTTTTTATGTCGATTTTTACGATTATCTCTTTTAATCAGTATTTTTTATTCAAACCAGAAAAAAATAAAAACTGACTTCTTACAATACATTTTTTTAAAGAACGAATTACGTGTGTATATGGTAAGATTATTTTCTCTCATAAAAATATTCCCTCCGCGTCTGAGGTCGCTGAGTAAGTGTTTGATTCACTAAGTCTCTTTTTTGAAAATGCTTCTTTTCAAGAGAGAATTTTCACTTGGTTGAGTTTCGTATAGTTTTTTTTAAAGATTTTTCCTGGTTTTCTTTTTCTGTCTTTGTCCTGACTTCGAAGGATATGTACACATTCAACCTATTTACTCTCGTATCTTCCAGATATGCAGAAAGTATCGTTAAGAAAATACATCGGTATTCAAATCCTTTCAATGGTTTTTGATTATTTATTTCTTCTGTTTTTATGAAGTACTTTTATTAATGTGTATTGACTTCATTAGTCTAGCTTTATCCGCCATGTATTTCCACCATTTCTTTTAAGAATAAAGAAACCTTTTAAACGACTTTCTCCTTCAGCCCACTAAAGCAAAGACAAACAATAAAAACCTTATATATATGTACATATATATATGTGTGTGAGTATATATATATGTGTATATATATATATATAATATATATATATATATATATATATATACATACATATATATATATATATATAGATATGAGTATGTATATGCATATATAGATGTATTCATATATATATGCATATATATGTGTGTATATATGTAGATGTACATATATATATATATATATATATATATATATATATATATATATATATTGTAGAGAGAAATCGATTCTAAGTGGGGGAAACTATTTGAAGGTTTCGTCCACTAATAGATAAGCAAAAAATTTATTCTAACATTTCATCGATTGTCTCTTTTTTATTTTCTTATAAAAAATAAAAGTGGATGGGTGTATGTGTTTTTTCAAATAGTTTTTCTTAAATTTTTACCAACATTGACTTATTTTATTTTGTTCTCTTTATTCTAGTCTCGTTCTAGTGCCGAACAAAAACATACAAAGTAAATGTTCGCATTCAAATAATGTAGAACAAAACTTTTATTCGGCTTATAAAACATTTTATGCTTGCAGCAACTAAAACACACCCCAAATGCATATTGAATCTACCTAAAGGTGAAACCACCATAACTGCTTATTTCATTTTTACATCATCCATTAATCACGGATCTATGCCTGGATATCGGCACAGACCTTGACAAGGTTGTATAGAAAACGAGCTGTAATATATATATATATATAGTAGATTCTAATTATTTATTCTAATTTTAATTCTTTTCTTATTTTAATTTAATTTATCTTATTTTATTTTATGAGATTTTATTAATCTTAATCATTATGCTTTATTCCTTTACCTTATTGTCAGTATCATTATTATTTGTTACTTTTATTTTTATTTTATTTTTATTTTAATTTTTAAATTTTTTAAATTTTTATTTTTTATTGTTTATTTCTATATTATTTTGTTACCTTTATTTTTCTCTTTCTTCTTCTCTTATTTTTTTCTTTTTTTTTATTATTTTTAGCCTTTAAATTCTGCTCATTTTGTATATACACTCTTACAACTATTTCTCCAAGGAATATGCCCCAAGCTAAGCCACACTTCATCCAAAACATAGACCTCCCGCCTCATCCAAAGAAACTAACCCACCCATTCCAAAATAAGACACCAACCTCCTCCCCTAAATTGATAGATATAAAAGAGATGTTACTTTGGGAAATTCTCAGTAAGAGTCATATTCTTGTGATTACCTGAAGATGCCGTATTAATACGGTTGAAATAAATTATTGTAATGAAGCAAGTTTAGAGTTTTTCTTCATTTACTATATATATATATATATATATATATATATATATATATATATATATATATTTTACCAAATATATACATATACATATTTATTTATTAAACCGTCCGCATGATGTGAAACAAAGTCAATTTTTTAAGCGGAGTTTAACAGGTCTGAACTCTTAGACTGATTGCTTAGCCAAGGTTAAAGAGCCAAGTCTGCCCTGCTATTTATCCTTAACTGGAGGGAGAATTGGATTCATACCTTTATCAATGGTAATAGCGCTATGTGAAAAGCAAACAGCCTCATCCAGGATTTGAACTCGGATCTAGTCCATTTCTTATGACGGTAACCATTACACCACGCGCCTCCATGCCAATTATTAATTTCGCCACTTAGATAAAACCACACGTGTTAATCATCAATGATTCTGTAATTGCTTGATATGGTTAATTGCTTACTCGACAACGTCAGGTACCTATTTTGACAGTCTTGTTACTGGTGAGGGGAAAGTGGATCCGTTATCATAAAGTTAAACGCCGTTGAGAAGTGGATTAGCCGAAGACACAGACTTGTTCAGCATTCGAGAGGTATACTTTATCCAAAAAGATCATGTACAGTGTATGGTAGTGATATTCAAGGAATTGTGCATTACTGTTACATAATCTATGTGGTTGCATAAGATTATTGTCAATCCCCTGTAATTCTGAGGGGATGACCCCTTTCATACCATGGCCGGTCCTTCTATGGAAAATTACAGAAGCCAACCAAATATGTGAAGTCACGTGGGACCTTTTTCAGAGTCCCCAGTTTGCAGTTGGACGTCAGGCAGAGCAGCGGCCATTTTGTACTCTGCCTAGAACTGGAACTCACGCGCGCTATGTTAGTCAGATATTTAGTTACGTGAAATGTATAGTTAAGGAAATAAAAGTTTATATAAGTAAAATATTCTTGTGGTTGGTGAATGTCTTGGTAACAAGACTAAGAAATGAATCCAGGACGACCAGCCAGCAGGAACATAGCAAGAAGACCAGACCTGTAGAAGATATAACAGACCAAGATAGATGATAGACGATCAGAAGCAAAGCCGGCCAGAAGAATAGACGACAGAGTAAGAAGTAAGAAAGGTATGCAACGTTATATGCTGATTTGGTAAAGTGAAAAGACCAGTATATCACATTACGAACTGGTATTCAATAATCAATCACCTGCTAATCTCTACTGCATTCAACAGCTTTGGGCAACAAAGTCCTTCCTTAGCCAACAAAAATAAGTCTGTAATATGTAATTCATTTACCTCTCCTACTTTATGATTACTTTCCCTTTGGATAACTCTCTAGGGAATCCTAGACTATGTAAACCTTAATAAGTATACCAATTATTCTAAGTAGAATAAATCTTTCCAAAGTCTATCGGTGTTATCTTTTGTCACTACACAGTCATTCTTCATCATGATAATGCCCGTCCTCTCAGTCGACTAAAGATTATTAAGTTTACATTCAAAACTGTTCGTTGGCTCAGTCCACTTTTGGATCACTGAGGTAAAAAGTGACTATTGTCACTGCAACTGAAACGCAAAAAGGTACTCAAAATATGTAGAGATCGTCTTCCGCGATTAAAGAAATTATTATTACAATATTTGCTGCTATCTTTTTTTTCGGGTAGGAGTCTGTCTCTTATTCTTATTCTAACATGTGAATATGTATGCATGTGTGTAAGTATATGTATGTATGCAGTTGTATGTAAGAATATGTATGTATACAAGTGTGTATATGTATGTATGCATATGAGTATGTATGTATGTATCTATATATATAAAAGGAAGTTTGGTATGTACATGTCGGCTTATAAGTCAAAAACTAGATGTTATTCAGACGAAATCTTGCATACACCTTGACATCCTTATAACTAAGAAACAGATCAAATTTGGTTATTGATTTTTTTACTGATTAAGGGATATAATTAATTAATTAATAAAAAATCAAATGACTTTGCGATAATCGGGGCATAGCTGCTGCTGCTAATATAATAAAAAATCGCTTGACTGCTGCTCATATTCAACTGTGATTTAAAATGCCGCTGATGTTGCTGGTAATTTGAAGTTGACAATTTTGAGCCCTAATCATTTCAGCTTGGAATTTCTTGCGTATTACCGGTCTAATCTTATATTTATTTGGATAGAAAGAAAAGAAAATACATCTTTCAAAATATCTCATTTGTATGTGGTTTTATCGATTGAATTATTTTTTACAGAGAAGTAAATAACAATAATAAATGAAAATTTAATTTAACTATTAAAATAGTTCAACTTTGTTTTTATTATAAATACTTTCATTTTAAAATAAAATATATCCATATTCAGTATTCAATTTTTTCGTATGTACAAATGAGTTTTAGAAAAAAAAAAGAAGAAAAAAAGAAAAGAAAAAAAGAAATTGTAATAAGAACAATTGTAATTTAGCATTTTATAGTTACATTTTAATACGGTAAAAAGAAGGAATTAAACGGATACATTTAATTTCTACCAGCAACAGAAAGGTAGTTCGCTTAAAAAATTGTTTCAAAAATGTATAAACAACAAAAAACTTTTCTTAAAATAAACGAATGTTGAAATACACTAATTCTTAGCTTTGTTTGACGTTAAATCTTTAATAAAGTTTAGGGATGCATTTAAAAAATAATATCTTAAATATAAACAAAAAGAAATAAAAAAAATACTAAAATAAACAAATATTCTACTATACAAATTCTCCGCGATTTTTTTTTTAATTTGATAAAACATTTACCAAATATTTTTCCCTTACTCCTGTTTTCTCCTCACTCACTCTTTGGTGTTCCTAATTTTTTTTGTCCGGTCATGGACCGGGTACTTTGCTAGTATATACATATTTCTAATTTTTTAATTTTTTGTAATTTGTAATATTGCACATACTGTTGACGTAAATTAATATTTCTTTTGTTAATTTAAATATTATTAGGATTGTTTCTTTTAACTTTAAGGGATTCTCTTCTCGTTAGTTAAACTACTTAGAGAGCTCCACCTCATACTAATTTTCGTGGATGTAATATACTAATTTTTCATAAATGTAATACTTTCATCATGTATGTGATTTCTATATCCAATAAAGATGAGGACAACAATCCAAAAATAATATGGTTGTAAAACCCACAGTACTCTGTTATGTAAGAATACGCGACATCTCTGAGTTTGAAAGAGTTTACATCAAGCTGCGAGGATTTGGTGAACAGCGGTCGGCCGAATGATAGCTAAAGGGTGCAAGCGTGACACTGTCCACCTAAACGAGAACATTAACATCCCTTTTCAGCTACCTCATAAAAGAAGACGTAAGATTCTGGTTACTATTCCCTGGTAACATCAGGCAGAATTACAATAGAAAACATTATGTATTCAAACAATAAAACACGGTAAGTATCATATAAGACGAGTTGTATTTTCTCTTCTATTGTCGTTAGCACACGACAAAGAGTTGAAATATTACGATGAATACAACTATTATCAAGTATAAATGTTTCCTCGGGCAAAATAAGGGCTGAAGACTCAAGAAAAATGAAATCACCCAACGTGAGAATTGATTGACAATTTTATTTTTCGAGTCTTTTTGTAAATGACAGCGGTTGTAAGAAACTGAGAATGTCGGATTTTACAAGGATAAATACGTCTCTTGTGAATATTTAGATAAATTGATTCGCATGATTCGAAATCTATTGATTGATTGATTGATTTTAATGGCATGTCAACCCGTTTACGCTTATTTTATGTCTAGAGTTTAGGGAATTGCGTTCCCCATACATTTGTTTATACGAAGGGCGTTCAATAAGTAATGCTCCTGACCCACATCCAGTTGTTTGATCTAGCTGAAATTTTGCATGTGCAATTATTTATATCTCTATAGTTAATCTATAGAGATATGAATAATTACAAATTACGGCAAATTACAGCTCTGAACTAATTGTGTTTCTGATTTACAGGTGTTTTGAACTGAGTCAAGTGTGAAATGGAGCCTGTTGAGTGTCGAGCAGTGATCCGGTTTTTGTATTTGAACGGACGCACACCACGGGAGACTTTTGATGAAACGAAAGTAACTTATGGTGATGATGCCCCATCATATGACCTTGTAAAACGCTGGCATTGCGAATTCAAACATGGTCGGAACTCTGTGGAAACAGCTCCCAGAGCTGGTCGGAAGGAAAGCGTTTCCCAGATGATGCAGCCTTGATTTCTGAAGTCACATCGTTGTTGGAGGACCATCATGGGGTGTTCTACAAAAGAGCTGCATCAAATAATGGGAGAAAGGCGTAACTCTGGGTGGTTCTTATGTAGAAAAAGACTAATAACAGTGCCAAGTTTCGTTGCTCTACTGCTATGGTAGGTGGGTCAGGTGCATTACTTATTGAACGCCCCTCGTATTTTGTAGTTGTTTCTTAAGAGGCACTCTTGATATAATCCTAGGAGATGAATGCGACGCCCCGGAGTCAAATCACGGACGAGGCTGTTTGCATTTCAGATTGTGCTGATACCCTTGGAAAAGTATGACTCCAGAACTTCTCCCTCCAGTTACTGGTAAATAGTTTCCATTGTGAAGTAATGTTTAGTCGGCTTGTCTCGCAGATCCATTACTACTGAATAGCGTGTTCGATCCTCGCTGAATGCGTAAAACTTCCCATCACATCCTACTTGTGGTGAACAGGTTGTGTAAATGCTTACCTTTCCCAACGCTATTAGTACATCCCTCCAATTCATCATTTTCATTCTCTTAGAATAGTTGTCATAGCAACGTTAAAGAGCATAGTCTTCTCAAATATTTACCATAACTGGAAGAGGAATACTCGGATTCTTACCTTTTCCAAGGATATTAGCATTATCTGAAATGTAAACAGCCTGGTCCAGGATTTGAACCTCGGTTAACCGAGCCCTTTTCCTACGATCCTAACCGTTAAACACTCGAGTGTAGTAGTGTAATAGGCTCTGATTTATTGAAAGGGACAGTCATTCTATATTGTAAGACCTACCCGTACGGAGACAATGGTCTACTGAATAAAAGCTTTGCTTAAGCTGATTTCCTTACTAGGAAGTTTTTATCTAATTCCTAAGTTCGGTTTCCGACAAATCGTATTTTCTTGTTCAGTCAAAACGACAGACAGGCGGCATTACATGAAGCGAATTAAGTAAGAATATTGACCTATATGAAGTGACCGCTAGAATTGCCAGTGTTATGTACTTGTTTCAGCTGGCATACCCCATTAAGATTATTGTATATTGTTTTCTTATCTAATTGGCTTTCCGTTTATTCCAAATCTTAATCAAGCCATTCGTAATATGCCAAGAACTGTGGGACAGTTTAGACTTTTGTTACATAATTGATGGATAGCCCATGAATTATGTAAGTACTGTAGCTAGATATCTCCCATTTGTTCTTACTTTTTCCATCTCTGTTTTGTAGTTTTTGATGGTTTTATGTAAATCCATGTTATAATTGCTGTTCCTGGCTGCTTTAATTACTTTCTCTGCTTTTTTAGTGTATAATTATTATTATTAGTTGGTTAGGTTTTACGGCATGACAACGCTTGTTGGGGTATTTCATGCCGAATACATTTTGTTTTATTCATTTTTGATGAGTATTCAAATATTTTAAAACTGATTTTTTCTATTTAACTCATGGATGGGACCTTAACAGGTACTACAACTACTACTCTTACTCTCACATGGACGTGAGAGTAATGGCAATGAAAGGGTACTGCACACGCACAGAGTTCTAAAATTGGAACTTTATTATCATTATTATTATCATTATTATTATTATCATTATTGTTGTTGCTGTTGTTGAGTTCTTCACGCCTGCCGTAGGTGGTGGTTCACTGGAGGCTGAGTTACAGCAAGTCTCCTCAGGTCTCCATGACTCTTCTGAGTATTCTAGCCGATCCCAATACTGGTGTAGTTTGGATGGTCTCGATCCATCGTCTGATTTCCAATTCACCCAAATTCTTTTCTAGAGCTTTGGGGATCGTTCCAATGGCACCAATTACAATTGGTACGACCTTCACCTTCATGATCCAAAGTTCCCTCAGTTCTCTGGCAAGGTCTATGTATTTGTTTATCTTTTGGCTTTCTTTCATTTTCACTCGGTGGTCAGTCGGGACGTCAGAATCCACGAGATGACAGGTTCTCTTTTTTGTCAATCAGTACTAGGTCCAGTCTCCTAGCCGGGATTAGGTGATCCATCTGTACCTCGAAGTCCCAGAGAATGTTATGCGTCTCATTCTCTAGGACAGGTTTAGGTTTGTGCATATACCATTTAGTTGTAAGGTGAAAATTGAATTTCTTGCACAATTCCCAGTGGATCACCTTTCCCACAGAGTCGGGCCTATTGTTGTACTCTCTTTGTGCTAGTTTGTTGCATTCGCTTATTATATGGTTGACCGTTTCGTCTCTGTCTCCACACATTCTGCACTTGCTATTCTGCTGCGTCTTATCTATTTTTGTTTTTATATAGTTTGTTCTAATGGCATTGTCTTGTGCTGCGATTATAAGGAATTCGGTTTCTATTTTGAGGTTTCTTCTTCTTCTTCTTCTTCTTCTTATTATTATTATTATTATTATTATTATTATTATTATTATTATTATTATTAAAACATAATGCATCAAACATAGAATTGTGAAATGTTTCTACACATGCTGTTAAAATTTGAACTCATTTGAATGAGAATTGGTCAAGTTATTAGATTACAAACTGTTATCCATTTTGAACACTCTTTACATCTCAAATGATCCCATATTTCAATATCATATATAGAAACAACTCAAAATTTTGTTTAAACTTAAAACGCCTTTTATTTTCTAGTGAATGGCATTTCTGTACCAAAATAATAAAAAAAAAACCCAAAAAAAACCAAAAACAACATAAACATAATTTTGAGTTGGTTGTACACATGCTAATAAAATTTAAAATCATTTGAACGAGAATTAGTCAAGTTATTGATTTACGAAATGATATATATTTTTCTGAAATAACCTGTGCATACGCCATATGTTTTTTTTTTTTCCTTTTCTTAAACTAATTTCATCAATCCATCTAGTTGACTCTAATCCGAAGGAAAAGTCTGTCGCCCAAACAATAAAATGGACATATTTCTAGTTTCTCATCACACCATCGATTTTATTTCCCGAAGTCCTAAGTACACAAGTTATTCCTGTCCATTGATTTAAATAAACTTCGTCAGAGATTTTTACTTCCTAAGACCAAGGCTATTAGTGTTGTCAAACGAATTGCGCCAAGAGATTTCAAAAGTCACTTTATACAAAGTAAACTATAAAACCACTTCCTGCTTTCTTTTAACGACTCTAACTAAATGTTAAAACCACCAAGTCAGTGGTGCTTAGAAAATGCTGACTATATCCTCTGCATAAAAGTAGAGTCCTGGGTATAAGACTAAACTGCAATCTGTTGAGGAAGGTCCATTTCTGGAGCTCGGCTGAGTGTGTTTTACTTTATTGCCATTACTCACAGGACAACTCTGACCCGTAGAGATAGCACCTGTTAAGATCCCATATATGGCTAAAGTAGATCTGTTTTCAAATCATTTGTATTAGATAGAATATTTGTATCCTATAAACGTATGCAAATAAATTCTTAGGAAACGACACAGAAATGTAAATATAAATGTACAATGTACACAATTATCCAAACGGGTTGAGATGCCGTTAAAAGCAATCAATCATTCTTCATACTGGTTCTCTTCCTTCTCTCCTTTTTTTCTTTTTTTCCCCGGATTTGTTTTCTCTTCTTTTTTTTTCTTTTTTTCTTTTTTCTTTTCATTTTTTTCTTTCTCTTTTTCCTTCACTTTTTCTTTTTTTTTTTTTTTTCTTTTTTTCTTTTCTTTCTTTTCTCTTTTTTTCTTTTCTTTTTTCTTTTTCTTTTTCCTTCTCTCTTTTTTTCTTTTTTTTTTTTTTTTCTTCTTTTTTCTTTTTTCTTCTTTTTTCTTTTTTTTTTTCTTTTTTTCTTCTTTTTCTTTTTTTCTTTTTTCTTCTTTCTTTCTTTCTTTCTTTCTTTTCTTTTTCTTTTCTTCTTTCTTTTTTTTCTTTTTTCTTTTTTTTTTTTTTCTTTTTTTCTTTTTCTTTTTCTTTTTCTTTTTTCTTTTTTTTCTTTTTTTTCTTTTTTTTTTTTTTTTTTTTTTTTTTTTTTTCCTTTTTTTTTTTTTTTTTTTCTTTTTTTTTCTTTTTTTTCTTTTTTTTCTTTCTTTTTTCGCACGGTTGCAGCTGTACGACATGAACTAGATATCACATATCCTCGATCGTCTAATCAATCAATCAACACCATCCAAAGAAATCTTGTGTGTCTTTTGCTTCTACTGCGCTGGCATGCGATTAGAATCTTTTTTTTTTATAAAACAAAATACAGTAAATATTTAACTATACATTTACGTACTTCTTTTGCAAACCGTTCCACGTTTTTATGACAGTTTACGTTATTCTCTAAGCAAAGATTTACTCATTTATTTAACAACATTTTAGTAAAGTACATTTTGACAAGACACAATAATATTACTTCCCTGCCAGGACTAAATTCTAACGGCAAATTTAGATATTTACCTAAAATCAGTTGATATTGGTAAATATTAATCCACTGATTTTTGGATCTCGGCTTTCTTACTAAATAGTTATGCTACCACTTTCAAAAACAAAAAAGAATGAATTCCGCGTAAATTGTTTGTATTTCTATGAAAAACACCACTTTATTATAGTCTTGCGCCTGTGAGAACTCGGCCATTGGGGAATACTTGAGCAGTTTAAATAGTTGCAGAATCAACTATAGTGACCAGCAATTTTCCGTACTATACAAGGCAAGCCTCTTAAGCCAGTAGAACAATTCACGTACCTGGGTGGTAATATCTCCTCCACAGAGAGCGATGTTAATACACAGATAGCAAAGACATGGTCGGCCACAAATAGATTATCAGTCATATGGAGGTCCGATCTCCCTGACAAGCTGAAGCGACAGTTCTTCCAGGCTGTGGTTTTGTCGGTGCTGCTATATGGCTGCACCACCTGGATCCTAACGAAGTGCCTTGAGAATAAGCTAGATGGGAGCTGCACAATAATGCTGTGTGCAAATTGTGGAAACAGCACCCCACAAGGAAACAGCTGTACGGTCATCTGCCCCACCCCTCTCACGAAAAACTGGAACACATCACCGCTGATGATGGCACTTCGAAGTGCCGAAGGTACTCGGGACCTGAACTTTGGTGGACTTATCCACGAATTCCACCCAAATATTAAAAAGTTGGCCAGAAAACTCGAAAAGATCAAAAACAAAATTGTTAAACAGGATATGTGTCTTTTGTTTAATTCTACACACACACACACACACATACATACACACACACACATATTTTTTAATTAAAAATCAGGAAATGAATCCGACGGTATATAAGGGTAAGTTAATATGAAAAACACACAGATGTGATACAAGCCCTTTGAGAATTTTTGTTTAAAATTTCAAATATTTCTATTTCTTGCTAAAAATCAGTTCCACCTGATTAGGAATGTGACACATGCTCTTTGAGATTTTTTTTGTTTAAAATTTAAAATATTCTCTTTTCTCAAAAAATCCGGTATGAATTATCCCATCACAAAAAGGTCACAATTTACATAAACTGTCTTCTTATTTAACACAATATATTCTCTGAACAATTTAACCCATCGAAATATTGCAATATCAGTATAATCAAAACTTTATTTAAACAACCTCTGTATGTTTTTCCTATTATCTTACCTACACACACACACACACACACACACACACATATATATATATATATATATATGAAGTAGGTAGAAGGATGGTGAACAAGAAATGAAAACTCAAAACAAATCTAAGAGTTGAAACGCATCGTCCGAATTCATACGTAAATCATCGGTAATAGAAGAACGGAGAGTAGGTAGTACCTACTCTCCGTTCTTCTCTACCTATACTTCAGGAATCAGAAAATCCTCCTCCCTGCTCTTTCCACTAACTGACCCAGTGACCTAAGATCACTCAACTTTCCCCTCCTCCTTATCTTCCGCTGACATCAAACACACCAGAACTTTACCCCCTTCCTTTACCCACCCCTGTGCCCATCCACTCCTATCCTCTTTCCACTTCCTGTATACTACCCTCATTTCATTAATGTCTGCCCCTAACCCCCCTCCCTTCACTTCCGCTACTAACTCAACCCCCCCCCCACCAAATTCACTTGTTCTTGCACGAAATTTTGCTTTCAATAAAAATCATTTGACCGATGGTGTCCGTATGAATTCGGACGAAACGTTTAAACTCTTAGATTTGTTTTGAGTTTTCATTTCTTGTTCACCATCCTTCTACCTACTTCATACTGTCGGATTCTACTACATCCATTCTATCTCCATATATATATATATATATATATATATATATATATATATATATATAACTGTCATTCACTAAGGGATTATCTTAATATTGATCCATACTTGATCTATACTTAATCCATAACTATTTCTTTATCTTTCTTTGGGGGTCTCTGTGGCATAGTGACAAACGTGCTGGATTGCGACACTGTAGTAAGCAAGTTTGAACTCCAGTCACACTATCATGTTTACTTTCAGACTAATACCCATTGGAAAGGTTATTTTATGAGAACTTAACGTTTCTCTACATGGACTGTTAGAAAATATATTTAAAAATAAAACCATGCATGACATTCCATTAAAAAAGCCCAATTTTTTTTTTTTAAGATCAGTAATTAGGATTATTCTAGTAGTGACTGCCCCAAGCCGAGATTAACAGGTTTGAATTCTGTTTTTCTTTACTTAGACTGGTTGCCTAGCCAAGGTTAAAGAGCCCATTTTGCCCTACTTTTTACCCAAAGCTGGAGGGAGAGTAGTTGGATTCATACCTTTCTCAAGGGTATCAGCTATATGTGAAATGCAAGCAGGCTCGTCTAGGCTCTGAACTCATCTCGCCGCATCCATTTCCTACGATGGTAACCATTTTTCCATATATAAGGAAATTGGAATGGTCCTCCAATTTTATAATAAACGGAATTACATAGAATTAAAAGCCTAAATCTTAACAATCCTCTCCAAAAAGAAGAAGATTCAGGTCTAATAGTCTATGTCTTTAATTAAAGAGTTACATCTATTAATAATGGAGATTGTCTGTATTTCTGTCTGTAACAAAAACTACGTCATTGCTCTAGTTCACAGATTACGTCACAATATTCTTATGCTATATACACCCAAAATTTGAGTAAGCAATTTTTAAAATTGTTTTTACTCTCGTCCCTTTTTTTTTACAGTAACAAGAAGTTAACTAAAAAGTTTACAAATAAATAAATACATACGATTTTGTGTAAAATTTATGTGAAAAATATTCAAAATAATTGTTTCATTATTACATGCACGCAACATTTTATTTGAGTGGGACGGGGCTCAGTTTTCATTTCAAATTGTTTTATTTATTTTTTTTTTTACTACTTTAATAAATATGAAGATTTTGCTTCACTATGATACAAACCCTCTGACATTGAATTTTTAACTGCCACCCTCTCAGGCAATGTCTTTCAAAAAATTATTTTTACGACGCCCGGAGGGTGTTTTCTGTTGCTAGTTCACTATAATATAGAAGATCAAAAGAATTATTAAGCATCTAAACAAGATAGCTAGAAATCCTTACACCAAATAGAGTCAAAATCAAATCAAACTACGCAAAAAGAATAACGTTTCAGCCATCAAAAGATTGCATTCTCATTAACCTCCATACTAAAAATATTCAAATGTTAAAAATTTATTACCTTTTAGAAATTAATCTCTTCTACTTAAAGAAATTTCCGAGAGAGAAAAATTACTTGTACCTTTGAAATTAGTTTATACACACCTGCAAAGTTGAATGCTTAAGTCGTTAAGTTCAAACTTCATTCACCAATCCCTTGGCTCTTTCATAATCTCTTTAGTGTTGAAATGTAAACAGTCATGAAATATACATCCTTGATGATGACCTAAGGCCAAAACCTCTAGGGATGAGCAAACTTATAAAAGTTTTTTTAGTAACTAAATTATATCATCTAACAATCAGTTTATAAGAATAAATTTTCTCAATATGAAAACATTAAAGCAATTTATTAAGTTAACATAAACTAATGAAATTAGGATGACATCTGCCGGGTTATTATAGGATCAGTGAGATTACTTATGTACCTTCAAGGGAGAATTGTTATCACACACGTGCTGACATACACAGACACATATATAATATATATATATATATATATATATATATATATATATATTATATATATTATGTTTAAAACCTTTAATTTTATTTATTATTTGATCTTTATTTGGGCTGATATCAGTCTGAAAAATATCTAAGAATCTGGAACACTGATAATGGAGGCGCGTGTTCTAATTGTTAGAATCGTGATAAATGGACTCGTCGACCCGAGTTCAAATCCTGGACGAAGCTACAGTTCACATAGTGCTAATACGTTTGGGAAAGATCTGAATCCAACTACTCTCCCTCCAGCTATGTGTAAATAGTAGGGCAGACTGGGATCTTTAACCTTGGTTAGGCAACCGGTCTAGAAGAAGGAAAACTCTGAATTCAAAAATGTTAAAACTCCGCTTGGGGTGGTCAGTACGAGAGTAGGCTCAGTCCTAATTAGTGATCTATTTCACTACTTTGTGTAGTGCTGAGTTGAATAAAAAAAGTATTAAAAAACATTCAAACCATTTTGTGGACATTCTTTATTATAAAATATTTACTTTTTGGAGGTTTGGGGAATGTGGAGCACCCCTTCATCACCATTGCTCCCTGGTCCACTCTGACCCGGAGTGGTAGTACCTGTTAGGGTCCCATCTATGGGTTAAATAGAAAAATGTATTTATAAAAAATTGTATTATCCATTAAGAATTGATTTATTTCAAAACTTTATCGGCATTAAATGACCCACTGAGGTTGATATGCCGTAAAACAAAACAAACCAATCAAACCAATCAGTAAAGATTTACAATTTTCAGGTGTTTTTAGCTTTACATTTTAATTGTATATCTTTATCTATCTATCTATCTATTTTCACTCGACAAATGGACATGCCACTTCTTCAGTATATTTTTCGTCATTTATTTTAAGGATTATTAACGACTTGGAAAACTTTTTGAAAAAACTTTTTAAGAAACATTTTTCTAAAAAACATTTTTCTCCTGATAATGATCTAAGGTTGAAGCTAGTTGAGAACAATCAAAATAATAAATAACATAAAAAATCCTATCTATCTTTTGTTCATTATATATATATATATATATATATATATATATATAAATATATATATATATGACTGTCAGGAAAAGAAGTAAGAAACCGAATGAGTCGGAATGATAACGAATATAAAAGTACTTATCTATCTATCTATCAATATATTATATATATATATATATATATATATATATATATATATATATATATATAGGTTATATTTATATATATATGTATGTGTGTATACGTATATATAGGTGTGTTTTTATATATATATATATATATATATATATATTATATATATATAGCTGAGAGATAATTCCCCAACCGTATTTAATTGGTGAACATTGCTCAAATTTTCTTAGTGTACACACATACATACATACATACATATATATATATATATATATATATATATATATATATATATATATATATATGTGTTGTGGTGTGTGTGTGTGTGTGTTGTGTGTGTTTGTGTGAGCACGTGTTTACTCACTATGCCGCGGTAGTAATTCGAAATGAATCTAGGCTTTTTCATCTTGTGGTTCAAAAGATTGCCAAAACAAAATCAGGTTTTGTAAACACGTACCTTCCTTTGAGTTTTTAATTGCATTGAAGTTTCAGGAAGTATTATTTCTTTTTAAATTCAGTATTAAAAATCAGCGTACTTGTTAAACTTTCGCCCACAGGCCTTATGATATTCAGGTGCTGCCTTCAAAAATGTTCTTATTGGCACTAAAGTTTTATAATTCTCTTGCAAGCGTCAGTACTTTATGAGAGAATGGCGTCTTGGTAAGCATTGTCATCAGATAAGCGAACAGAAAAAGCCTTTGTCTAGTGCACTCTGATGACAGACCAATGTTCTACAAGGGCGCTGTCGGTTATCAGGCAAATTGGAAATGGATCAACTTTGAATGACAGTACCTTAACCGTTCTCATTGCCAAAGTACTTTACTCTAGTGCCAATTAAGGTAATAGCACAAAATAAAAAAACACCCTCCGGGCGATGTAAAAATAGATTTTTGAAACATATTGCCTGAGGGGTGGGAGTAAAAAATTCAATGTCAGCGAGTTTGTACCCTAAGTAAGTAAAATCATCAAATTCATTAAAGGATTAAAAAATAAAATAATTTGAAATGTAAACTTTAAATATGTATTAAAATAAAACAAACTATATATAGATATATAATACCAGTCATGTATTTATCAAAACTTGTTTTAAAAAACAATGTGGACTGTCTAATGCTGCATGTTCAAATTTTGAGTGTATTTATGAATAAATACACTCAAAATTTGAACATGCCACAAATCGTAGAATAGATTTTATTCTATGTTCTGACGATTTTGGGTAATGTGACGTTAGCAGTGACGTAATTTTTGCTACAGACAAAAGCCGGAAACGAATCTCCATTATCAATAGATAGAGTTACGATTGATCTCTACCAAGACAGTACATTGATACCATTTCGCGCAAGATTTCTCCAGAAATGACAAAGCATTTATGTATCTATTATTAATTTACATTTTTAAGAGTAAAAAGCTTTTATGCTCATCTCCCCCTCCCCCTCTCTCTCTCTCTCTCTCTCTCTC
Organism: Doryteuthis pealeii; assembly: GCA_023376005.1. NCBI lineage: Eukaryota > Metazoa > Mollusca > Cephalopoda > Myopsida > Loliginidae > Doryteuthis > Doryteuthis pealeii. The sequence goes on from CM042144.1 coordinate 118,753,230, forward strand.
TCTCCCTCTATCTCTCTTCTCTTTCTCTCTTTCTCTCTTTCTACTTCTTGATTATTTTTTCTCGTTCTTCATTTTTTCCTTCAGATTTTCCTTGTTTTAAATGAATTTTCGACAACTGCTGTCGCCACACACACACACACACACACACACACACACACATATATATATATATATATATATATATATATATATATATATATTATCTATTTTTGAATTGTTCTTAAATAGTTTTCACCTTGGTTCATCATCAGGTGAAGATTTCTTCCGAAAGAAATTGTTTTTAGAAATTTTTTTAAAAAAGTTTTTTAAATTCTTTCTAAAATTTTCAAAGTGTCCCACAAGCAACCGAAGATGGAAAGGAAAATGTACTGGTAAAAGTGACAAGTCCATTTGTTCAGTGAAAACCATCTTCATTTGTTTTTTTTTACATGATGAATTTTGGAATATATATATATATATATATATATATAATATATATATATATATATATATCCAAGATTTTTCCGAAGTAGAGGAAAAAAACATGAAAGATAGAAGATGCTTGGCAACTCAAAGTTTCTAACATGTGCGATGTTCAAACCAAAGCGATTTTTAAAGTTGGTTTAAAAATCGCATTGGCGAGAAACTGTCAGTTATCTGCCGAGGTTTGATTGATCTATGTTTCTTGTGTTTACAAAAAAACTTAGTGATAATTAGATTCCCGGATAAAAAACCCCTACTGAATAAAACACACGAATTTCTTGAGAAATGCTTCCATAAAATACATAACTCATTAATGTATTATTAAGATTAATATAGATATAAGATATGCATTAGTTATTACAACAAACTATAACTTGATAGATTTATCAGAAGACTTCAACCCCAGTAGTATACATAAATAAGATAAAAAGAAAATGAATAAAAAAAGGGATGGGAGTTGAAGACAGCTGACAGATAGAATTACAAATTACTTTTTTCTAATAAGTGTATGGAAAACTAATCTTTAATTTCAAAGGGAAACAGTTTATATTTAAAGACAAAAAATCATACTAATTAAAAGACGGATAGAAAAATAAAAAGAATTTAGATCAAACAAGTATATATATAAAATTAACTCCTGAGGAAGGTGTACCTTGAACACCAAAACTTTTTTCTATAACTAATATATATATATATATATACACACACACACACACACACACATATATATATATATATATACTAGCAAATATATGCACCCTCCGGGTGAAAGTATTTAAGTTTTAATATAAATCATGTTAAATTAGAAAGGCTAAATGAAACTGAATAGAATTCAGATTAAAATATTTGGAACAGAGGGGTATAATCGGAAAATAGAACAACTTTGAAACTAACTGTTCCACCATTTCCCTTTACTCCGTCTTTCAGTGGTAAATTCCCTAATTTAACTATTTAGTTAAAATAGGAAGAAAAGATAAAATTACAGTTATTTCTTTATGTTAATAGATTTCTGTTAAGATTTATCCCTGAGATTTTTGCTCATATTTATTAAGAAAAAACCAAACAATTAAAATCATAATACTAAGCATATATTTATTAAAATCAAACTTTAAGATCAATATGCAAAATTAAGCCTTCCCCATTCACACTGTAAACCGCTATTTCGTTGAATATATAAATATAATTGCATGTTATCAGTATGTAGATATTGTTAACAGTCTTAATGATGTAAACAATTTTACTAATAATTGAGTTTAAATAAAAATAAAAATCATGAGAATGTATGAAATAACAAAGGAATTGTGACTGTGTAGTTTCGGTTACAGACAGACAAACCCACAATTCTCCATTATAAGATGTATATATATATACATGTGTGTGTGTGTGTTTATCATGAAAGTAATTAAGACTGCCTTTTTTAATCGTTAAACATTGATGATTTATTCATTATTTATACAGGTGTCGAAAAGAAATTTCTAACTTAAATAACTACAATATGAAACATTTACTAACTTAAACGTGAAACATCGTCCAATCAAATTCTACACCGGAAATCTAAGTATTATCAAGTATTGATTTATATTGAGTAAAATAAACAATTGCATTCAAAACTCTTTTCAGTGTTGAAAATTGGCACAACATAATTTTTCTGCAATAATTTTCCTCATTTTGCCACACTGTTAAAACTTAGAACTTATTTATCTTTAGTCTGTATTTATCTATATATTTGTCTATTTGAATTTATTCTTAATATATATCGGTCATCTCATTCAGTATGTTATTATCTTTCTTGGTCGTTCATCTCTCTCTCTCTCTCTCTTCTGTTCATCTCTCTCTCTTTCTGCTTCATCTTCTCTCTCTCTCTCTTCTGTTCATCTCTCTCTCTCTCCCTCTGCTGTGTTTATATCCTCTCTCTTCTCTGTCATCTCTCTCTCTCCTCTCTCTCTCTCTCTCTCTCTCTCTCTGTTCATCTCTCTCTCTGTCTGTCTGTCTGTCTGTCTGTTTTTTTCTTTCCTATCTTACGCTTTTACTTATTTCTTTTTCCTTTCTATATCTTGTACACGTTTTCTTTACCCCCCCTCTCTCTCTCTCTCTCTCTCTCCTCTCTCTCTCTCTCTCTCCCTCAGTCTTTTTTCTGCTCTTTCTTTTCTCTCCTACTTTTCCTCTTTTCTTTTTTATCACTCCCTTATACTCTTGTTCTTTACTTTTTTCTTTTATCCTTTCTATCTCTTCTACTCTGTTTATCTTTCCTTCTCTCTCTCTCTCTCTCTCTCCCTCCCTCTTTCTCTCTCTCTATCATATAATATTTTCTTTTTTTTCTTTCTCTCTCTTCTATGCTCTCTATTTTCCTTCCATCTCTTCTATTTATTTCGTTCAACGTTTTACTTTCACTCTCTTCTCTTTTATCTTTTTTATTTTTTCATTCTCTCTCTTCTGCTGTTTTTTCTTTTTCTTTTCTCTTTCACACTCTCTTCTATCATTTCCTTTTTTCTTTCTATCTCTTCTATTCTTTTCTCTTTACTTTCTTTTTCTCTCTTTTTTCTCTTTCTTTCTCTCTCTTCTCTTTTACTCTTTTCTTTTTCTTTCGATCACCTCTCTTCTTTTTTCTCTTCTTTTCTCTTTTCTTTTTTCTTTCTCTCTCCACTTCTCTTTCTTTTTCTCATACTCTCTTTTATTCTACTTTGCACTTGTACAAACACTCACACAAAACTCACACACATACTTAATATACATACATTGTCATACACAATTTCTTTTCATCCACTGTCGGTAGGACTAAAAAGAGACATTTTTAATCAAAATACCTGTTGCAGTAAGACGCCTTTAAGCTATATCATCTTTTTGGGTGAATCTGATTCGGATGAAGAGAGAACTTGATTATTCATCAACTATCAAAGTCGAGTTAATGGATTTTAGTATTTTCTATACAAGTAAAACTCAATTTTTCCGACAGAACAAAATTTTGTTCGGAACATTTAAATGTAAAATCAAAACATTGCATCATGGGTAATTGAATAAAATGAACATATGTGCCTTTCTTACCAAAATAGATCTTCTACCTTCTCAGCATTGCGAGCAAAGTCATTTCTTAACTTTCCGTACAAAGTAAATTGAAACAGACTTAAACATTCGTTGGTTGGATTTTATGGCATATCAATCCTTGGGTTATTTTATTCCGAAGACGTTTCTTTTATTCCTTCTTGCTGGTTATTCAATATTTTTAAAAACGCATTTATTTGTTAAACAATTTTTTTTATCTATTTAACCCACAGATAGGACAATCATAGGTACTAGCACTCCGGGTTAGAGTGGACCTGGAAGTAATGATAATGACGGTAATCCACATTTGTCAGAAATCAAGAATTGGAACCTCATCACTACATGCAGTTGAAAGTCAAACTTAGGACACACTGCAGACTTAAATTATGTTTAGATTGACATCCAGACGCCAGCCTATTATCGAGTTAATATTTTTTGATACTTTAGTATTTTTGAGCGTCTGAAGATTGCATGATATATACCCGGCCAGAGGTAGCTGCTAAAATGGTATAACTGCACTGATGAGAGGTGATACCTCGAAACACGTGTCTGTAGTTTACTATATATATATATATTATATAATATATATATATATATATGTGGAGAAAAGTAGACAAACACGGGATGTTGTGGAAACTTGATCATCCCGTGTTTGTCTACTTTTCTCCACATACTGTCGGATTAACCTCCTCACATTTCTACCATATATATATATATATATATATATATATATATATATATATATGTGTGAGTGAGTGTGTGCGTGTGTGTGTTTGTATAAAATGTACTGGTAGAGAGTGTATACAAACACACACACACATATATATATATGTGTTTGTTTGTATGTGTGTGTATGTGTGTGTACACTCTATACAAGTACAGTTTATAAAAACACACACGCACACATATGTATATGTGTGTGTGTGTGTGTGTGTATAAAGTGTACTGGTGAAGAGGCATATCCATTTGGTGAGGAAAACCATCTCCAGGGTAAATTATCTTCAAGTGCTTTATATATATGTGTGTGTGTGTGTGGTGTGTGTGTGTGTGCGTGTGTGTGTGTGTATGTGTGTCAGTGGTGACGGTACCAGACTAATGAATTTTATTAGGTTTGGGAATAGTTCGTTTTAACTTAGATGTGGGTGACCAGTGCTTGATATATTTGTTTATGTAGTGGTTAGGCTTTTTTTTCTCACGAGGATGGATAATTAAGCTTCATATAAAGACCAAATGGTTTATAGTTTTTTAATTTGTTCATCCAATTATTTTCCAGCATTTCAATTACTGATTTTATGTTCATGTAGTTTATACACACATATACACATGTGGACGTGAACACACCCACACGCAAACGCACACACACACACACACACACACACACACACACACACACACACACACTCATATATAAATATATATATATATATATATATGTTTTTTCCCCAACGAACTTTTTCATAAAAATAAATATTCACTCTGATGAAGGTCGATTCTTGTATGTGTGCGAAATATTTTCACACACATAAACTGACCGAAACACATGTGTAAGTGATCGATTAAATTCATTTTATCCATTAGTTTTCTTTTCTTTACTCATTTTTCCTCATATATATATATATATATATATATATATATATATTGACTGAATCTCTGTGTTGAGCGTAAAATATATAAATAAATGTATGTATTTAATAGTTTAAAGACAACCCCATTCGGCTGCTGTCAAATGGCCGAGAAGTTAACGAATCGGGCTGACGAAAAGTCAGAGGTAGATGTTGTGTCTAACTACATTGAAGAGGCATGTAACACCGAAACATAGTGTCCGTGGTTGATATATATATATATATATATATATATATATATATATATTCTGGGATTGTCACCGCTTCAGCTTTCACTGGATTGGTGCGCTAAATTGCAGTAGTATTAGGAGAGTGCTAGATAGAAAGAATAGAGCTATTATATAATATAATAAAATAAATATATAAAGGTATTACATATCTATTTATTTGATGGCAATAGAACAGTCACAACCTTAGGTTTCATACATGCAAAATCGCAGGCATTCATCCAATGATGAATGTATGCGATATAAATATATATATATATATATATATAATATATATATATATATATATATATATATATATATATATATATATATATATATATGTGTGTATTTCGGCATATGTTCTTGATACTATCATCTCGAAAATATATATATATATTATTTATATTTTTGCTTGAAGGCAATTATAATGCATGTATCGTATAAAATTCGATAATTATAGAAAATAATCTTGACAAGTGAATCCCGCAAAGGATGGCTCGCTATGCAGAACACCGTACAGACTGTTTCGACTTTATTAAGTCTCTTCAGCGATGTATACTAACGACTCCCCTCCGACAGGAATCGAAACTGGGACTTCACAGGCATGGTCAGAGACCATATCCGTTCGGCCTCCGGTACATAGCGAACAATCATTGACAAGGTTAATTTCGCAGGATTGTTCGCTATGTACCGGCGGCCGAACGGATATGGTCTCTGACCATGCCTGTGAAGTCCCGGTTTCGATTCCTGTCGGAGGGAGTCGTTAGTATACATCGCTGAAGAGACTTAATAAAGTCGAAACAGTCTGTACGGTGTTCTGCATAGCGAGCCATCCTTTGCGGAATTCACTTGTCAAGATTATTTTCTATAATTATCGAATTTTATACGATACATGCATTATACATGCAAAAAATTTTCAAGCAAAAATATAAATAATAATTTATTCAACAATGCTTCTATAAACAAACAAACATCCAAAAATCTTATATATATATATATATATATATACGTGTATTTCGGCATATGGTCTTGATACTATCATCTCGAAAATTCCTGAGGATTTTTCATAAATTCTTTTAGAGATGATAATATCAATAAAATCATTGTATTAAAAATAAAAGTAAAAAAAAAAACTATGAATCAATTTGGATATTGTTGAATTCAACAACATTTGTTTGAAAATATATATATATATATATATATAATATATATATATATATATATATATTCTCACGCAAACCTCAGAGATAGACAATTCATGGGTTTTACTTAACGTTTTCATATCGAAAGATGATTAATCCTGGCATATAAAAGAGAAGCTGTTAAATGATTTCTCTAAATGATAATGGTGAAATTAACTTTCCCGACTTAATAAAGTATCATAAATTCGTATTCTGAATATAATACGATATACAATAAGAAGGAATATTCTATTCCTTACATAACGGCCATTAAAACGTATATTTTTCAATTGTTCTATTTTATTATGTATTATTGTTCCTAATTGTTTAAAGGAAAACAGCAACCAATGCGTAATCCATGTTAGACTGCATACACAAGAAAACAGGTTCTCGTGGGATGCATTAATCTGTCCGCTAAAAGAGAAATATTCTACAATGCCAGAACTGTTCAATACAACTAAAGTGGATTCAATAATGTTCTTCCTAAAAGCAGGGGTTCTATATGGAAAAAAAGATCTGTCAAATAAAAATATAAACAATACCAAAGTATATAGATACAAGTTAATATCTGAAATTTACTGAATTACTGCACAGAAATGTACATCATGATTAAGTATTCCAAGGTATTACAAACTTGCATACACATAAACATACATAAACAAAAACACACAAACACACATAAACATACTAACATATACTCACACACACAGAATTTCAAAGATATAGGACACAAAACGGAATGGACAGTTCCTTGCAGCAGTTCCACACTTTCAGAAATCTTCTGATAAAAGGGTCATTGACAAGGTTAATTTCGCAGGGATTGTTCGCTATGTACCGGCGGCCGAACGGATATGGTCTCTGACTATGCCTGTGAAGTCCCGGTTTCGATTCCTGTCGGAGGGGAGTCGTTAGTATACATCGCTGAAGAGACTTAATAAAGTCGAAACAGTCTGTACAGTGTTCTGCATAGCGAGCCATCCTTTGCGGGATTTACTTGTCAAGATTATTTTCTATAATTATCGAATCTTATTCGATACATGCATTTATAATTGCCTTCAAGCAGAAATATAAATAATAATTTATTCAACTTGCTTCTATAAAAAAAAAACAAACATCCAAAAATCTTATTCACTTCGCCGAAGAGCTAACGGCCGGGTTTGTTTACTAAATTAACGTCCACTTGCCTGCTATGGCAGGGGCGTGTAATAGTATCATCATTGACAAGGTTAATTTCGCAGGGATTGTTCGCTATGTACCGGCGGCCGAACGGATATGGTCTCTGACTATGCCTGTGAAGTCCCGGTTTCGATTCTGTCGGAGGGAGTCGTTAGTATACATCGCTGAAGAGACTTAATAAAGTCGAAACAGTCTGTACAGTGTTCTGCATAGCGAGCCATCCTTTGCGGGATTTACTTGTCAAGATTATTTTCTATAATTATCGAATCTTATTCGATACATGCATTTATAATTGCCTTCAAGCAGAAATATAAATAATAATTTATTCAACTTGCTTCTATAAAAAAAAAACAAACATCCAAAAATCTTATTCACTTCGCCGAAGAGCTAACGGCCGGGTTTGTTTACTAAATTAACGTCCACTTGCCTGCTATGGCAGGGGCGTGTAATAGTATCATCATTGACAAGGTTAATTTCGCAGGGATTGTTCGCTATGTACCGGCGGCCGAACGGATATGGTCTCTGACTATGCCTGTGAAGTCCCGGTTTCGATTCCTGTCGGAGGGGAGTCGTTAGTATACATCGCTGAAGAGACTTAATAAAGTCGAAACAGTCTGTACGGTGTTCTGCATAGCGAGCCATCCTTTGCGGGATTTACTTGTCAAGATTATTTTCTATAATTATCGAATCTTATTCGATACATGCATTTATAATTGCCTTCAAGCAGAAATATAAATAATAAACAAAATAATAGTTACCGTATTTTTCTTTACAATTGCATTGTGATAGACTTCAAAACTAACTATCAAACCAATATTAACACAATGCTTCAAGCAAAATATAAAACACTTTTATAGAACTGTTGGTTCAGTAAAATGGTGATTCCTGTATATAGAGTGAGTGAGGGAGAGGCTCTCTGTGATTGGATATACCAATCACGTGATGAGCCCAGAAGTTTAGGCGCACTATCCAAAATACCGGCAGATAGATTCCACCAGCGGTTCCACGAGGCAGCGATTTGAAGGACTCCAAGAAATCACCCTAAGATACCAGATATCTTCTCCAACGCACCGGTAAGTCCCTTAAACTCAGCTTTATATACAGGAAGGACTTTATATTGTTATTTGTTGTTTCATGTGCTGGCCAATAAATTGTTTGAATTAAAGGAAATATTAATTCCTTTCTTGTCGTTGTTAGCCTTAGAATTGAATGCTATACTAACACAATAGAACCTTTTATCAAAACGACTTGTGCCGGCATTATATGACCCTAAATGGTTTGATATGCCGTAAAACAAAACAATTAACCAACTTATTTTTGTTGATATCTCACTAAACCTACTTTGTAAGTGAGACTTCATTGGAAATGCATACGTATAATTAAAACATAATATACAGTATGTTTCAAACGCCTTGTATATATAGGGTTTGGTCTACTACACAGTTCCAGATCTTTGAATATATTCACTGCGAATAAGAGGAGATTACTTTATGTTATCAACCTATGATATCAACTAATTCTATATGCTGCTGTTTGGTTGGATAAAAGTTATGTTTTGTGAGTAAACTTTATAATTCTCTCAGGCAGTGATCGTTCTTTAGAAATCTATAACAAAATACTCATCTATAAATAATGAAAAAAAAAAATTATTTCGTTGTTTATTTTTTACTTATTTTCTTTTACCTGAGACTGATATAAGGAGAAAATATATTTCCTTTGATATAAGCTTTTAAGAATATGACAAACAATTTCTTAATTATGATTTTGAATCCGGAAGCACTTGACAGAAATGATAATAAACAAATCGATTGTTGCAAATCATCGGAAATAAGATGGACCGACTAAGACTTGATTAAATATTCTTTCAGAAATAAAAGTATATATATATATTAAGAGAGAGAGAGAGAGAGAGAGAGAGAGAGAGAGAGAGAGAGAGAGAGATGAGAAAGAGAGTGAGACTGAGAAACAGAGGGGTAGACTGAAAGAGAGAGAGAGAGAGAGAGAGAGAGAGATAGAGAATGAGAAAAGAGAGTGAGACTGAGAAAGAGAGGTAGACTGAAAGATAGAGAGAGAGAGAGACTGACAGAGAGAGAGAGAGAGAATTAGAAAGAGAGTGAGACTGAGAAGAGAGGTAGACTGAAAGAGAGAGAGAGAGAGAGAGACTGACAGAGATAGATAGATAGATAGATAGAGAGAGAGAGAGAGAGAGAGAGAGAAGAGAGTGAGACTGAGAAAGAGAGGTAGACTGAAAGAGAGAGAGAGAGAGACTGAGAGAGAGAGAGAGAGACAGAGAGAGAGAGATTGACAGACAGAGAAAGAGAATGAGACAGAGACATCGCACGGGAGAGAGAGACAGACAAAGAGACAGACAGAGACAGACATAGAAACAGACAAAGACAGAGAGAGAGACTGACAGAGAGAGATAGAGAGAGAGAGAGAGAGAGAGAGAGAGAGAGAGAGAGAGAGAGAGAGAGAGAGAGAGAGAGAGAGAGAAATCAAATTTTTGGTGGAAATATTAGATCATATCAGAATTCGGACCTGAGATGATTCAAGTCATTTAATCCTCTTAATTGTTCCACTTCGCCTTTTATTAACAACAACGACAACACACAGAATGAACAACAGAAAAGAAAAACACACTGTTGCGTAAGTGATGTCTGCAGAACCTTATAGAATGTGACAATCTGGTGTCCCGCTGAAATGAACATTTTACAAACTTTCTCTTACTGAGTTATTTGTTGTTTTTTTAAATGTGTTATTGAACCGAAAAAGGCTGACGGATCCGTTTGTTTCCCCCGCTCTGATGCTTCATCAGTGATACAACAAGAAACGTTTTTAGAAGGCACCATTGTGTAATGCGTATCGTCGTAGGACATGATCACAGCGACACGAGTTCAAATACTGAACGAGGCTGACTACATATCCCATAGCGTTAATACCCTTGCGGAAGGTATGAATATATCTATTCTTCCTCCAGCTATGGGTAAATAATAGGGCAGACTAAGATCTTTAACCTTGGTATGGCCATCGGTCTTGGGGAAGGAAAACTCTTAATTCAAACCAAAAAAGGCTCTCCTCACTTTAGTCAAAATTACTTAGCTCTTTCTCGTCTTTCCTCCATAGTAAGCAGTGTCTAGTTCTCATCATCGGTTTTGGAGATGGAAAACTTTTAATTCGAACCAAAAGTGCTCTTTTCTCTTTGGTTAAAACTACTTCGAGGACCCCTTCTCTTTCTTTCTAGTCTCTATGTTCCAGCCGAATACTAGTTCTCTTCCAAAGACCATCAACTAAAAACTGCTGTCTGTCGTTTTGGGGGGCATTGTATACACGATAGGAGGCGCGTGGCATAATGATTAGAGTCGTACGAAATGGACTCGTCGACCCGAGTTCAAATCCTAGAGAAGGCTGTTTGCATTTCACATAAAACTAATACCCTTGGAAAAGGTATGAATCCATACATTCTCCCTCCAGCTATGGGTAAATAGTAGGGCAGACTGAGCTCTTTGATTTGGATAGGTGACCGGTCTAGGAGAAGGAAAACTCTGAATTTAAAACACCTGAGGTCAGTCGTTGATTGGGTTTGTGGCATTCTTTGTGCACCAATTCTTTCCTATCGACTGTACCAAAAATTGCGGATGGTCTAACACAAGTCTTCACCACTATAAACAAAACCACTGTGTAGGTTGTTCATTGGATGAACCCTCATGCGTCGAGAGAGTCCATTTTCATACATGATGATATTACAAAGGTGTTGGACAAATACTTACTCAAAATAGCAGAATATCGTTTATTTCAGTTTGGTTCTGCTAATTGCTTTGAAATGTGACTTCAATTAAACGTAAAGACGTTTGCTGTGCCGTATTTCCATGTGCAATTTATTCCTGTGGACAACTGGAATGAAGATAGCACATAAGTTAAGAGGCTTAATTCAAAGGTTTTGCAATATTTGCATACGTGCTAGTTAGCGGCGTGTACAACAAAGGACCAAATGAAGAAAGCATTCACCTATAATTTATAACGAGGTTTTGCAATGTTTGCACACGTGATAGTTTACGGTGCGTACATCACGTGACTGAAGCAGTTCAAACCCTGGCAGTTGCTCGCTGTGGTTGGAAGTATCGTGGTAGTTGGTGCGTTGGCACGCTCTCCATTGCTTAATCCTGTGTTATTTGACAAT
>CM042144.1:118770095-118775095 GCA_023376005.1 Doryteuthis pealeii
ATCGATCGGGTTTCTATCTTGGATGTAGGTAGCTTACAAATGTCTAGCCACACCGAAGAGACGTGATACGTCGAATCACGGTGTATCTGGATGACTATATATATATATATATAATATATATATATATATATATACAGGTTGTTCGGGGGAAATTTGACAGTTTCATAAGGAAAAAGAAAAAGTGCTTGGTAACTACAACATTTAATAGATTGTAAAGAAATTCAATAGGCACGGAAATTACACTACTGTCAACAAGTTTCACAGCCTCAATCCAGCCCCGGAATTTGGAGCAAGCTGATGTTACAGTTTCCCTGAGAAGGGTTTCAAAAATTACCTTAATTCTGTCGATGAACTGGGCTTTTGTAGTATTGGATTGGCGATTGGTGTCTTTCTCAACACCTCCCCATACATAATAATCCTATGGCCTACCATTGGCTACCCTTGTTATCTAGGGCTTGACTACAGTGTTTAGCAACTCCATGTAGGAATCTGAGGGTCCTCCAACACTTTTTTCTGCAGATTTCTGAGGAATTCTGCTCTACGAACACAATCAGATCGTCTGTTATGTTGCTTTCTTCTAGCCACAGCCTCGTAGTATCCATTGCAATTCTCCAGTCCATGCCTGATTGTTTTTACAGTGTTCAGAGAGTGCTGGGCAGACACCATAATTTCCTTATTTTGATGGTGCGTGCAGATCATCATGATACAAGTTATTTTATTCAGGTGGATTCCAGTCATCCATTCTATCTGTATATGAATGAAGAAGGGTCCAAACTTTTAAATGAGGCGTAGTGTGCGTCAATACCTCCAACCTACGAAGAGAAATAACCAAATATATCCAAACACCCTGTATATATATATATATATATATATATATATATATATATATATATATAAAGGATAATGATATAATTAGAGAATATACATAAATAATTTAATACATCATATGAATATTTTGTATTCTCATATATATGAGAATACAAAATATTCCCAGGATATCTTTTTATCTTATTATAATGGAGATTGTGTGTTTGTCTGTCTGTAACCGAAACTAAATCACTACTCAAGTCACAATTCCCTTAGTTATTGACGTCACATTCACCATGAATTTATTTTTATTTAAACCTCGATTATTGATAAAATTTTTATATCTTATTAATACTGTTGGATTAATCTACATACTAATAACATGCAAGTATATTTATATATTCAACAAAATAGCTGTTTACTGTGCGAACGAGAAGGCTAATTTGCATATTAATATTTAAGAATTTGATTTTAATAAATATATGCTCAGTATTATTGATTTCTATTTGTTTGGTTTTCTCTTAACGAACCTGAGCAAAAATCTCTTCCATAAATCTTAAAAGAAATCCATAAACAATACGAAAGAACTGTAATTTTATTAAATACTTCATAATCTAACTAAATAGATAAATTAGGAAAAATGGTAGACGGGAGTGATGGAAAATGATGGAAGAGTTAGATTTAAAGCTGTTCTATTTTTCGATAACACCCCCTCAGTTTATCATTTTCTAAATAGTTTCAAATTTGATATAATATTTTATTACATCAAAACCTCAATACTTGCACCCGAAGGAAGGTGCATATATTTGCTAGTATATAATAATATATCTTGGTTTTTTGTTAAACTATGTAGAGGACGTTATAAGAATGCAATGTTAAAATGCTACATCCGAAAATTATTTTGTGCCTGTGTTTATTTGTGTGTTATCCCACTAGATATTTATACAAAATGTATACCTATAGTATTGCAACACAAATATATTGGATGTTTAGGATTTTTTTGGGGGGGAGGGGGGTGATGGCACAATATGTCAGAAACTATTACCTTTGCATTTTTATAATCAGTATTACATTTGGCATTCATCTATATTCAGCTGATATTATTTCTTGCAAAATACTGACATATGATAAACTGTATAACTTTAAAAAAATAAAAAGATTTAACCATGCAGGCTTTTTGAACAATGATATACTGTAGATTGCTTCCATGTTTACGTATCTGAAGTTGCATTGTAATTCGAGCACGTGGTATTACTTTACAAAAGTTTTCTGGGGCCAACCCTCTTGTCTTTTTATGAATATGATTTTCAAACCATTATAGTATCGCATTCCTTCAAATATTCCCAATAAAAATGTCAAGGGCGGAAAAATCGGTTGAAAACACGGATGACATTTGCATTCTGAATTTCTTGAAATTACTCTGTCACCAAAAACATCTCGCAGAAGCTGTATGGTTTCCCTGGCAGTATATTGAATCCACATATATGGATTGGTTTGGTTTGTTTTGTTTTACGGCATATCAATCTCAGTGGGTCATTTAATGTCGATAAAGTTTTGAAATAAATCAATTCTTAATGGATAATACAATTTTTTTCATAAATACATTTTTCTATTTAACCCATACATGGGACCCTAATAGGTACTACCACTCCGGGTCAGAGTGGACCAGGGAGCAATGGTTATGAGGGGGTGCTCCACATTCCCCAAACCTCCAAAACCGGAACCTCACCATCGGATAGAGTTTAACGTAATTCCCAGGACATGTAGACCCGCAGACACGGCTTTCTAGCACCCATATGATAAAAAGGGTTGGGGCTTGCCATAAGGGCAATAGGGTGTGGGGCAATCATATAGGTGCTAGGGCTTGACGTGACCAGCCGATTGATCGGAGGGGGCCTCTCCGACCGCCCGTCTAGCCCAAGATAGGGCCAAAGTGGAGTATTGCATGTCATGAACTGCTCATCCACCTGGACTCTATCCTTAAGCATCACGGGTCGCCACCAACGGCCAACAGGTGGCCCCACTGGGGGAGTCTTACCCCTCTGCAGAGGTGCAGTCGGTGCATTCTAACGCCCCAGCCGACAGGGTGGGTTTATCAATGAGTATTTAATTTAATCATTAATATTAATACATAGAAAATCGGAGTTAGATTTGCCTCAAAACAACCCATATTATTAGTGCATTTAAAATCCGGCAATGTGTCTTAAATATCACTGAGAAATAAAGGTTTACACAATAAACCCTATTTTATTTTCTAATGTTATAATTAATTTGCATACTGGTGTTAACAAAATCGGGTTTGATAAATAATTACTTGGTGTTATTGATCTATAAGATTATTGTTTTATTCTCCAACGTATTAAAATCAATCCTACGAATGTTTCTTATATAGAAACAAATTAAAATAAGTGTAATCTTTTTATGTGCGTTCTTATTTAGTTTCGTTAGTCCTTCTAATTTAACATATTTCATTACATTAAAACTTAAATATGTACACTCATATTCTTGTTAGTATTGTATAGAATAATTTATGTGTATCCTCAAATTATAACATTATCATTTGCCTTGATCTATCATAATGTATGTTTAATTTAATTTTCTGAGTTTTCTTTGCATTGAAAACCATTATTCTACCTGATAACATCATCATTTATCTAATTTATTATTCGTGATGAAAAAAATACAAGGTGTGTCAAAGAAGTATCGAGATTTTTTTGTAATTTTTGACACAACTTGTATTCTGAAAAAAAAAATGAATAGATCGTTATTTTTTCAGAATACAAGGTGTGTCAAAAAGTACAAAAAATCTTGCTACTTTTTTTAACATACCTTGTATAATATAGCCATCATCATTCTTCAAAATGATACCAAGTTTATGGAAATTGGTCAATCCTGTAGCGTAGTTATTATGGTCTACGGGGATTACATAGTGTGTCAAAAGTACAAAAAATCTCGATACTTTTTTGACACACCTTGTATTTATATACCCACATACGTATATCTATATATGTATATATGTATACATTTAGAAACATACATACGTATATATATATATATATAATATATATATATATATATAATATATTAGCAAATTCAAATTTACTTTCTTTCGTTTAGTGGGACATATATGATATATAATGAAATATCTCAAAATTTAAAATAAACAAAAGCTGGAATTGTTGTGATGGTAATTCCTTTTCGCTGCTTGATGAAATGAGGGTAGACGTGGCGCTGAAAGTCAGTTCTGGCTCTGCGTGGCGCGAGGTGTGGTGTGGGTATAGTATGGCGGCTCTTTGATCCTGCCTGTCGGGTGATGTTCTTTGCGCGGAGGCCCTCGGTCAACTGTCTTCGACTTTAAGTCGTCTTGTTTATATAGCAAAGGATAGGATCCAAAATCCTTTTAAAGGTTTTTTTCTTGGGGGGGGGTTATTGGTTGAAAAACATTAAATCGAGGATATTTTATTGTTTATAAATTTTGATTTTCAACCGGAAGTTTTTTTGGAGTCTATGCGTAGACCTATGTTATTTTGGTCACTTCCTTCTAGGCCACTGTTGAGTCAACTTCCGTTTGGGGTCACCAACATATGTTTGTTTTGTTTTCTTTTCTTTTAAAAAAAATTGTTTTGTTGGTGAGTGGATGTATTGTGTTAGTAAGGATTGTGAATCATAAAAGATATCTTATTTCTGTTATAACATATAGTATAGTGGCTATGCGTTTAGTGCTGGTAGAATTTTATTTTTGGTATCACGGGACCCAGGGGTACAAGAAAATACCAAGGAAGTTTACCTTTGGGGTTGGGATCCTAAGACATAGCTTGAATCAGAAAAAATAGGTTTTAATCACTAAGGGCCGGGTTAGCTCAGTCGGTAGAGCGTTCGGCTAGAAACCACTAGGTTCCTAGTTCGATTCCGGCCATCGCCAACTCAGCGTATGAGTAGCACAGGGATGTGTGCAGTACAACAAGGAGCTGATGGTAAGTGTAGCGCCTCGCCTCAGACGCAAAAACAATCTCCTTGGTCTAGCCCTAGTGAAAAGGGGATAGGTTCATAAGGAACCCCGACGACGATGAGCTAAAAAAATTATATCTTCCGTTCATATCTTGAATTCTACAGATGTCGATGATATTCAGATGGCTGTAGTTGCCGAACAATTTATTTTTTTAAGAGTGTATATTAAGATAAAAACTTTAAAA
>CM042144.1:118782595-118813165 GCA_023376005.1 Doryteuthis pealeii
TGTTAAAATCAATAAATCAATCTAGCACAGGGATCACCAAACTTTTTTCACGGTGGGCTGGATAATTGAACAAATAACGAGCGCGGGCCACATAATTATTGTGTTGAATACTTGCTAACCAGAACGAAAACTCTAAGAAAATGATGTAAAGAAAAATTCATCTTTCCATGTTATATTCATGGATGTGTGGCGTAAGTTGCACAAAAACAAATTTAATCAACATATTTATTTTCAAAACGTTATTAAAGAACGCAACATTCAAATACCGTCGGCGGTCTGATAAAATGCCTTCGTCGGCCGGATCCGGCTTGTGGGCCGTAGTTCAATGACCCCTGGGGTATGGGTAGATTTTTAGTCAGGCAGGTTCTACCCTGGCAACAGTACCATAAAAGATTTTATTACGGGCTTGGTATTGATGATGCAGAAGAACGAGCATGCAACGCTGCCAACTCTGAACAATTGCTGTGTCATATGAATTGACGGAACTAATATCAGTTTGTTAGGAATTTCCTTATTGTGAAGATATTAAATTCTTACAATTCTCATGCAATATATTTTGTTATAAGCTAGTCATATATATATATATATATATATATATTATATATATATATATATATATATATATATATGTAGGTGTATTTTGGCAGCATTTTTTCTTTCAAACATGTTTCGTTAAACTGTAATGACAATTCTTGTCGGACGAGTTTTTGTTCGATCCTTTCTAATATTCTCGCCATCTTTTTAATGTCAGGGTGGAACTGGTGTAGAAATCCAGGTATGAAATCTTCAGGTATGAAACTGATGGGATGTTTCAGGTGTTTCGTTTTAAAAACAACGAGCCGTAACGTACCTAACAATTGGTAGTGGGAGGTAGTAAGAATTGGTAGTGGGCGGTAGTAGGAATTGGTAGTAGGTTCAAACAATGATAGCAGTAGAGATTTTTGTAGTAGGGGGGGCAAAAGTTTGTGAGAATGAAAGGGAAATAGTGGAAGGAGAATAGGCGGGAAATTATTGACATTTGAGAACATGTTGACTTGTTTCGAAGTTTATTTTGTTTAAGGTGTTTTTTTTGGTTTGATATATAGAGCTTCGATTATTTTAAGTTTTTGTTTGTTTTTTTCTTTGTGTAGTCTGAGTGTATTTTCTGTTAAAATTTTACGGTAGGTAGAGAGGGGCATGAATGTGTTTGAAAGGTGTTGATTAATAGAGCTCATATCAGATATATGTAGCGTTAATCTGCGTGATAATGTGGTCGTGTGGCCAATATACGTGTTATTAACATTGGAGATGCAGTCTCCTACTGGACATTTAAATTCGTACACAAGATTGTTCTCATTAAGACCAATATATATATATATATATATATATATATATATATATATATATATATATATGTAAAAGTCTGAAAGATTCCTGCAGTTTTCTATTTGTTTGGACAGAAACTCCAAATTTGTTCTTATGCCATGAGACACGGTGTTTGAACCTTATTCATTTATTTTGAGATTATATTAAGATCTGTTCATTACATTATATTAAAAACCGTTTGGATCAGTTTTAAACTATATTAAATACTCTTTTGAACTGTTTTAACAATAACTGTTTGGTAATAGTTTTAAACTATATTAGATACTCATTGAATTGTTTTAAACAATATTAAGAACTGTCTGGCTCTATTTCAAATGTATTAAAAACTATTTGGAATTTTTAAAACTGTTATAACTGTTTTGATCCTCATTATAAACTATTTGGAACTGTTTTAAACTATATTAAAATAATGATTGGATGTACGTTTTAGACAGTGTTAAAATGATGTTTGAAACAATATTAAAAAAAACTATATTTAAAATTATATTAAGAATAATTGTTTGAATGGTGAAAAACAGATGTTAAAACATTATTTAAAATTGTGTTAATTGAGATCTAAATAATATTTTAAAATATTTAAAGACCGATGTTAAATGATGTTAACAAAAATAAAATTGGAAAAGAAAAAAACATGTGCATCCTCTAAGATGTTTCCTTTGGCTTAATTTCAGGAAAGAAAAAGTTTTCTTTAAATATTACGTATGCCACTTTCAGAAGTAATAGTAAAAAAACCCAAAAAAAAACCCCAAAAAAACCTCGGGAACTTTCGTGTCGTAATCGGGAACCTTGTCATAACTGGGAGCCATCACGGAATTTTGAACCCAACCCTTTATTCAGTCCACGGGGGTATCCTGTTTTTATTCCGCTAACCATACAGGTACAGGTGTTAAGATGTGTTAATTATTATTCTATGTTACTGCTGCCCCTGACCAGGATTGAACCTGCAGTCTAGAGATAACTGTCACTTACGACTGTCTTAACCTAACACCTTTATCCACTACGCTATGTGTATTATTCATATTTTTCGGACTGTTGTTCTCATCTTTATTGTTAGATACGCAACATTTCGGCCTATCTACATTCCTGCCTTCAGATATATATTGTCGAACTCGGGAGATTTTATGTCGTAATCGGTAGCCTTCCCGGAACTTCGAACCGAACCCTTTATTTAATTCATTGAGATAGATTGTTCTCATTGAACCTACAGGTAATTGTCACTTAGTACTGGATTAACTCAACGCTTGTATCCAGTGCACCTTGTGTCCAACTGGAGTTCGAAAAGACACACATGAAGAGGGCCGGAGGGCACATCGTCTGAAACGTTGTGTATATAACAATAACAATGATGACAATCAGCAAACCTGCAACCTGAGATGATTGTCACTCAGTACTGGATTAACTTAACCCTTATATCCGGTGAATCTTGTGTCCAACTGGAGTTCAATAGGAAACGCCTGAAGAAGGCCGGAGGGAACTTCGTCCGAAACGTTGTGTATATAACAATAAAAATGAGGACAACTGCCCGAAAATGTAAATAATACTGATTGCATGAGTTAGTTGATGTGTCTAGCCACACTGATGAGACGCGAAACGTCGGAACACGGTGTCTGTGGATGACTTTATATATATATATATATATATATATATATATAATATATATATATATATATATATATATATATAAGTGCTTAATTGGAGTCGTACCTAATTTTGAAAATTAATTAATTAATAATGAATTAGGCGGGAATACCTATTAAATGTATGGCTAAACAAATCGAGAAAAATCGATTTGTTTAGCCATACATTTAATAGGTATTCCCGCCTAATTCATTATTAATTAATTAATTTTCAAAATTAGGTACGACTCCAATTAAGCACTTATTCTCCCAAAAATTATCGGCAAAAAGCCATTAAAAAAAACGGTGTTTACATATATATATATATATATATATATATAGAGAGAGAGAGAGAGAGAGAGAGAGACATAGATAGATATAGAGATAGAGATAAATAGGATAGATAAATAGATATATAATTTTCAGAATCGACAAATGTTATATTAGTACCAACCTAATGTTTAACAATTCTTTTTTCTTCTAGTTGTCTAAAAGCCTTTTATAAGAAGCCCTGTCTTTAATTTCAGTTCTTTTCCTACTATAATTTATTGACACGGGTTTTGGTCGTTGAACGATTGTCTTCAAGCTCTTCTCTAAAGTCACATGAGTTCAATATCAGATTAACCGTGAGTTCGAATCAAATGAACCCGTTTTTTTTTTGTTATTCTCTTTTTCTCAGTTTCGGATTCCTTCTCTCTTAACCCCGCCTTCCTTGCCTTAAGTAATAACCAATTATTCACAAAAGGGACGCCATGATGAATTATTTTATACTTGGAGACCTTTATCATATTTGTATCGTCTTGCATTAATGAATTGGAATAAACAGTCGAAGCTTTGAAACATGAGCAGGTCTAAAATACACAAGGGAAATCAATGCATGTACCCACTGGATCATAACGTCAGATGAATATTACACCCACGCACACGTACATACACATACACACACACTCATACATACATATATATGTTTCTCTGTATATATATATGTGTGTGTGTGTGTGTGTGTGAGAGAGAGAGAGAGAGAGAGAGCGTGTGTGTGTGTGCAGTATAACCCAGAAATAAAAAAACACATATTGCAACAAAAAGTTTCAATGTTTCATAATCAGGCAGTATTACATGCTGAAGAATTGCAAGTAATATGAGAGAGTGATATATGTAAAAGCCAAGTATATGATAACAAAATAGAATTTAAATTACAGAAGATCCGAGAAGTAGATAAAGCTATAGATTTAACTTTAACCTTTCCAAAAGAATTTTCAATGATTTTATCATATGCTCAGATTTTCTTAAATTTCTCAGATGAGTTATATATATATATATATATTATATATATATATATATATATATATATATAAAGATAAAGATGAAGATATTTATTATTTGCTCTACTTAGGTATTGAGCACTTTTTACTTATTAGCTTTAGTTTCCTGGCGGTTTTGTATAAAATATATCTATCTTTATATATATATATATATATATATATATATATATATATATAAATTGTTTTTTTCTTTTGGCCAAATATTGTACCAATAGATTATTTTGGTTATTTTATCTTGGTCTTTTCTTTTTTCCAAAAATGTTTTTCTCCCCGGGTGATGTTTGGTAGTATATTTTTACATTCAAACTATTTACGGGTTTTTTTCTCACCGCGAGGATTCACCAACAAGTTTGTTATATATACTAGCAAATATATGCACCCTCCGGGTGCAAGTATTTAAGTTTTAATGTAATGAAATATCGTATTAAATTAGAAACACTAATGAAACTAAATAAGAATGCAGATAAAAAGATTTGAAACAGAGGGGATATGATTGAAAAATAGAACAACTGAAATTTACTCTTCCATCACTCTCGTCTTTCATTGTTATTTTTTTCTAATTTAAGTATTTAGTTAAAAGAGGAAGTAAAGAATAAAATGACAGTTATTTTTTCTTGTTAATGGATTTCATTTAAGATTCATTGAAGAGATTTTTGCTTATATTCATTAAAATAAAACCAAACAGTTAGAAACCAATAATACTAAGCACATATTTATTAAGATTACATTTTTAATATCAATATGCAAATTAGCCTTCCCGTTCACACTGTAAACCGCTATTTTGTTGTATATATAAATACAATTGCATGTTATTAGTATGTAGATATTGTCAACAGCATAAATAATGTAAAGCAATTTTATTAATAATTGAGGTTAAAATAAGGATAAATTCATGGTGAATGTGATGTCAATTACTAAGGGAATTGTGACTTGAGTAGTGATTTAGTTTCGGTTACAGACAGAAAAACACACAATCTCCATTATAATAAGATATATATATATATATATTATACTGAAACTGAGCGAAAGAATCTTTGTGTCCTAAGGGCTTTTTTTACTGTTTTGTATAATGTTTCAATTTTTTTTTTCAGTTCTAGTATTGAGTTATGTTTAAAAAAAACTTTCTTTTGATTGGTTCTAATTAGTCATAATTTGCAATTAAGTAAAAAACTGATCCGTCTCTCACTTCACATTCTGTCTATCACTTTCTCTCTCTCTAATATATCTTTATTACCTCCCCGTTATATATGTTAGTTTCTCTGGGAGCGTAGAGAGAGAGAAAGAGAGAGAGAGAGACAGACAGACAGACAGAGACAGAGACAGAGAGAGAGAGGGGCGAGTGTGCATACTTATTTGTATGCCAAATTTCATAAGCAGCGATCCATTCGCTTAAACATATTCGCTCTCAATAAATTTAAATTAGGTCAAACTGTCCTTTATTTATTTATCTATGTATTCATTTTTTAAATTTTAAATTGCTTTACAATCTCACTTTTCCTTAATCCCAATTATCTACCCAGAGCTCAATGAGTGATGCAACGTGTCACTCTTTGTCTAGTGTATATATATATAATAATGGACTCTCTCGTCGATTTTTGACGCATGAGGGTTCGTACAATGAACAACCCACACAGTGATTTGTTTATAGTGGTAAAGGCTTGTGTAGGACCATTCCGCACTTTTTTGCACAGTCGATAGGAAAGAATTGGTGCATAAGGAATGCCACAAACCCAGTCACCGACTGACCTCAGAAATTTTGATTTCAGAGTTTCCCCTCTGCTAGACGGGTTACCTACCCATGGTTAAAGAGCCCTGTCTGTCCTACTATTTTACCCATAGCTGGAGGGAGAATATATGGATCCTACCTTTCCCAATATATATATATATATATAGATAGATAGAGAGTGAGAGAGACAGAGAGACAGACAGACAGACAGAGACACAGAGAGAAATAGACAGGGACAAAGAGGAAGAAAGGAAAAGATCAAGAGATAGAGAGAGACAGAGAGAGAGAGAGAGAGACAGAGACAGAGAGAGAGACAGAGAGAGACAGAGACAGGGACAAAGAGGAAGAAAGGAAAAGATCAAGAGAGAGAGAGAGACAGAGAGAGAGAGACAGACAGACAGACAGACAGAGACAGAGACACAGACACAGACAGAAGTGTAATAGCAATTGTGATAGAAACCTATTTTCATTTGTTTCCTAAGCGACACATGGTCAAAGTTTAAGCGGAGTGTATTAGGCTTAAATTCAGTTTTCTTTTCTCCTATACCTGTTGCAAAAACCAAGGTTAAATTCTCAGTCTGCCCTACTATTTACCTAGAGTTGTAAGAAATCATACCTTCTCCAGTGTTATTAGCTCTATGCAAAAGGCGAACAGCTTCATTCAGGATTTGAACTTGGGTCGTCGTTTCCATTTCCAACGAATACGCCCATTTGATATACAAGTTGGGATAGAATGGATCCTAAGGCTCCCACTGATTAGAAACTGATTGTTACCAAGCGTCTTTGACCCTATGCCTACGCTTTTCTGACTTCTCTCTCTCTCTCTCTCTCTCTCTCTCTCTCTCTATATATATATATATATATATATATATATATATATATATATATATATATATATAAAGTCATCCACAGACACCGTGTTTCGACGTTTCGCGTCTCATCAGTGTGGCTAGACACACCAACTAACTCCGACCAGCAGCGAAACCCGGCTGACTTTACGTCTGCCCGTTCCGTTAACCCCGAGGCCATCGCCAGCTGCCATTAAAAGAGATGTGTTTTAACTATTTTAAATACATACATCTGAGTATATACTTTACAATCACCAGAGAGATCAAATCTGTAAACAGATGATCATTGCGTTATGTAGAGCTCCTTAGGAGCGACTTTAATAAGCTTTCACTGCCAGCATAACGCAATGATCATCTGTTTACAGATTTGATCTCTCTGGTGATTGTAAAGTATATACTCAGATGTATGTATTTAAAATAGTTAAAACACCTCTCTTTTAATGGCAGCTGGCGATGGCCTCGGGGTTAACGGAACGGGCAGACGTAAAGTCAGCCAGGTTTCGCTGCTGGTCGGAGTTAGTTGGTGTGTCTAGCCACACTGTTGAGACGCGAAACGTCGAAACACGGTGTCTGTGGATGACTCTATATATATATATATATATATATATATATATATATATAGAGAGAGAGAGAGAGAGGGGGGGGTTAAGATATGTTAAAGTAAGATAAAATAGGATGATATGAGTTAAGACTTTACTGAAATAAGGTTATATCTTTTCATCCATGTGCCTTAGATACAGTGTAATTATATTAATGGACTTTTGTGAATTATATTTTGCAGTAATAACTGATAAAATAACGTTACCTAATTTGTAGCAGGGTCATTGTAGTGTAATGGATAATTTGTTGGACTTTATAACGTAGTTCTAACTACAGTCACGTTGTTTCTTTTAAAACCGTTGGAAAAGGTATCAACCCTCTCATCCTCCCGGCTATGGGTTAAATAGTATGACTATCGTTCTTTTACAAGGATGGATTTGGCATTAATTATGGCACGTATGATTATATCTTATTATAATGGAGATTGTGAGTTTGTCTGTCTGTAACCGAAACCATATTACTATACATGTCACAATTTCCTTTAGTTATTTCATCACATTCTCTATGATTTTATTTTTATTTAAACCTCAATTATTAATAAAATTGTCTTACATCATTAAGACTGTTGACCATATCTACATACTAATAACATGCAACTATATTTATATATACAACAAAATAGCGGTTTAGAGTGTGAATGGGAAGGCTATTTTGCATATTGATCTTAAAATTTGATTTTAATAAATATGTGCTTAGTATTATTGATTTCAAATTGTTTAGTTTTATCCTAATGAATATGAGCAAAAATCTCGGGAATAAATCTTAAAAGAAATTCATTAACAAGAAGAAATAACTGTAATTGTATTATTGACTTCCTATTTTAACTGAATAGTTAAATTAGGAAAATTTACCAATGAAAGATGGGGGTAATGGAAAATGATGGAAGAGTTAGTTTCAAAGTTGTTCTACTTTTCGATTATACCCGCTCTGTTCCAAATTTTCTTATCTGCATTCTCATTCAGTTTCATTAGCCTTTCTAATTTAACATGATATTTTATCATATTAAAACTTAAATACTTGCACCCGGAGGGTGCATATATTAGCTAGTATAATTAAAAGATAAAACTGTAAACTATTTTGTGGAAATTAAGTATTTCTTTAAGCTAATATTTAAACTTTTCTTCTGTAGATACATAGACTATATTCTTCATATTTCTCTGAATGTTTGAGATGAGGCTTGATGATTAGTATTATCTACGTTATTCGGACTATTGTCCCCATGTTCATTGTTATTTGTACAATGTTTCGACCGATATGCCCTCCGGCCTTCTTCAGGTATTTCTTGTCGGACTCGGGAACCTTCTTTTTGAACTCGGGAACTCTCTTGTCGTAATCGGGAGTCATCACGGAACTTTGAACCTAACCCTTTATTTCGTCCACGAGGGTATCCTGTTCTCATTCCGCTAACCATAGCTGGGGTAGGAGTTGTGTTAATTATTTTTCTATGTTACTGCCTCTACTCAGGATTGAACCCGGAATCCAGAGATAACTGTCACTTAGAACTGTCTTAACGTAACAACCTTATCCACTAGGCCATGTGGCCAATTGGACAAAAGGTTCAAAGTTCCGTGACGGCTCCCGATTACGACAAGAAAGTTCCCGATTTCGAAAAGAAGGTTCCCGAGTCCGACAAGAAATACCTGAAGAAGGCCAGAGGGCATATCGGCCGAAACAATGTACAAATAACAATGAAGATGGAGACAATAGTCCGAATAACGCAGATAATACTAATATTCTTCATAGTTCTTTAGCACTGAAATTTCATATTTGACACTTCATCTTCTAGGTTTTTACCCAACCCGTTCTTCACGTGTAGTATGTGGAAAAGGTCTGAAGTATTGCCTATCCAGCGAGGATCGAACTTGCTATTCAGTAGTAATGAATTTATTGAGATTGCTATTACGCCTCGATGCGACCCTCTTGGCACTAGAGCTTCTGTGCTACAAAAATAGCAGCTTCGTATTAGTTGTATTAGTAATTAACTAAGTTCACTGTTTTTATCTCCTGATAGTAATAACTTGTTTATTCATAGTAGATATCAACCTTAAAATAACAACGCGACTCAGCTTTTTATAAAATAACATTTATATCTTTTTAATAAAAATAAGAGAAAAAGATTAAAAAGTTGAACAATACAGAACGAAGTTAATTAAAATATTTGTAGACAGATGTGTGTGATTTTTTTAGTTTCTTTTTTAAGTTTTTGTTACTGATTAAACTAAAAAAAAACTGTAAAAAAACAACTTAGTGCAACAGTTAAATCAATTTTACCAGCTTTTCCAAATTTGTATAGGGTGGAATCTGAACATATGCACAATTTTTCTAAGCAAAACATAGAACGTGGTTTGTATTATTAAGATTTTTCGCACTGTTGTCCTCGCCACGGTAACTTCTTGTTGAACACGGGAGCTTTCATGTCTTACTCGGAAGCCATCACAGAACTGTGAACCGTACTCTTTATTTAATCCATTGGGGTAGATTGTTCCCGTTCTGTTAACCATGTCCAGGCACAAGTGTTAAGTTATGTTAAGTATTTTATGTTATTTTCGCCCGTAGTCAGGACTGAATCTGCAACCTATTTAGATGATTGTGACTTAGAACTGCATTAACTCAACCCTTATAATCGTTGCACCAGGCGCGTGGTCTAATGGTTAGAGTCGTAGGAAATGGACTCGTCAACGCGAGTTCAATTCCTTGACGAAGCTGTTGGCATTTCACATAGCGCTAATACCCTTGGGAAAGGTATCAATCCAATTCTCCCTCCAGCTATTGGTAAATAGCAGGGCAGACTGGACTCTTTAACCATGGCTAGATAACCAGTCTAGGAGAAGGAAAACTGAATTCAAGCCTTGTTAAACTCCGCTTAAGAAATTGACCTTGTGTCGCATCCTGCTCGTACGGAGAGGTTGGTAAATATCTATAATCGTTGCACCATGTGTCCTACAAATAGAACATGGAGATTTGCGGCGCAAACTCACAAAGCTGCAATCTGATATTCCTGACCTTTCCACTCTCTGTAATGTTATGCTCTCATGTTGGAATGGAGTGATAATCTGTTGATAGTAGAAATAATTGTTGTGTACTTATCTCTGGACCGATTCTACATTGAACAGGCTCGATTCTTGGTTGCTAGGGGGATGTCGATTAGCCTGACAATTCCTGACCCCCCTATCTCTCTCTCTCTCTCTCTCTCTCTCTCTCTCTCTCTCTCTCTCTCTGTAACGTTATGCACATCTCTCTCTGTAATGTTAGGCTCTAATGGCGGAATAGTGTTATGATATGTTGATAGTAGAACTAATTATTGTATACTTATCTCAGGGGAGGATCAAAGTGTAGTATCTGTTCCAGATTCTATGCTTTGAAACTTACCTTCTATACCCGGCCTCGGCTGGGGGTCCAGTGTGCTTCGGCCTCTGGACCGGTGAAGTACAATTAATAGCGTCGATCCAGGGGGACCATTCCCCTGGATTGACGCAATTTTTATGCGCCCACGTAAAAACGAGACCATGTGTCCAGCCCTCATAAGTGGGATGAGCAGGCAAATACCCTTATCTCTGGACCGATTCTACATCGAAGGGGCTCGAATCGTGGATGCTGGGCTGATATCGAGTTGACTGACCATTCCTAGATGTTTGGAGCCTGGAAACCAGCTTGGAGTACTGGGGTACATCTTGCTTTGTGCCATTTAGAGCTTTTAGTCATAACATAAGGCCACTTCTTTTTCTCATGAGATTTTTATTTTCACCAAAGTCCATTTACTCTCTGTGCGTTATACCAGACTCACTCCACATTCTCACCTTTCAATCCTCCTCTCTCCCACTTCACCATGTATCAATTATTGTCCAATAGAAACAATGCCATGTGGCCGATGAGTATTCATCCTAAAACTTTTCCATTCTTATCTAACGTGTAATTTTTGCTAAAGAAATTCCGTTAATTTACACCTCAGTGTTAGACACCTGGCTCTCCCCACCCCACCAATATGTTACACTCTCCCCAAAACCACCATTAAAAAAATATTCCAGAATTAAAGTTGCATTCGCATTTGTAAATTACTGATTTTTTCGTGTAAATTGTATTAAATACTGGTTAATTAGTATTAATCCATTTGGTGGGGTGGGATGGAAATTGAATTTGCTTACAATGAGTTCAGCAAGTAAAATCTATGAGAAGCTCTGGTATAGGTTATTTACTTCCTAATCATTCCGTACAGTTTTCAGTACCCTTTGGTACTACGTTTAAATCAATATGTGATAACAGTTCCTCACCTTAAAATTAGACAGAAATGCCTCCGATGTTTAATGTAATCTATTTTCAAAAGTAAATATTTACCTAACCAGTTCGTCAAGGGTAGGATGTTACATAAGGTCGTAATTATGGGGAATCCGGTGAGAATCGAAATTGCTATTCAGTAGGAATGGATCTGCGAGACTAGATTGCAAACCATTACACCACGATGAGACGTATTAAGGTATTTACCAAAATCATTGGCCATAGGTAGGATGTGCCACAAGTATGGGGCATCCAGCAAGGATTGAACCCGCCTATTCAGTAGTAATGTATCTTTGAGTCTAGCTTTCTAACCAGTAAACCACTATGGGACGCCTATCTATTGTCAAATGTATCACTTGAATTAAATTAGATAGTTTTTTGTTGTTGTTTTTTTTAACAAAACGACTATGATTCAATTCTAGATTATTAAACCTGATAACAATTGACATTTTGAATTTGGTCATGGTGGAGTTTCTTTCGGGAGATTTTAATTTACTTTTAATCGACTTTCTGATGTGTTCATTTAAAAAAAGTGGACTCTTTAAACCGAGACTTGTAATCTAATTCTGGTTAATTAACGATTTTTAGCGATCTTTAAGAAAGTACCTTTGAGATTAATTTTTCGATAGCACATCGGGCCTCTCAATTTCATTCAACTTGTGTCTGTCTTTATCGACTTTCATCAGTCAATTTTCCCTTAACAATATTTCAAAAGAAATCGAATATCCATTCATAGCTCCTTCAGATATTAAACTCAAAGTTTAAGTCGACATGTCGGTGTGGTTTAGAATATGCTACAGAGGGTTAAGTAGCCAAACAGTCGGTGTGCTGGTTGTGACACTGTTGCGTTTCTTCTTTGTTGAAATTATTAAAAGAAAATACAAAATGTTGATTAAATGAGGTTTTATTTTTGGTTTGATAAAAATAAGGCTTTTACATCAAGTTGTAACTAAGCTTGGTTGTAAACTCTTAAACTTGTGTATCCAGGAGCTGAAGGCTGAGCTGAGCTTCACCGTTGTTGTCGTGGAAAGCTGGTCCGTCCCTTCTGGGGTCTAGTCGTCAACTGCCTTCTCCAACGTGTCTCTTTTAGTGACTCCTTACAATTACTGCTATCTACCTCCTACTCCTATTACTATCTACCTCCTACTCCTACCTCTCATATTCCCATTTAAAAGAAACTGTTCCTTATTTTACCGCCCAAATTTGAATTCTTGGTGCCAGTGTGTCTACATTTTTCTATTTTTAGAACACTAGCCAAACGCCATTTTATCAACCATAACAACACTAAACTGCATTGATGGTAACGCTCGATTTTTTTTAGATCTAGGTACAGTGGATTACCCATTCATTGCAATTACTTCAGTTACCGGAATGGTAGTAATCAGCTATTGATCAAACAGATTTGTTTAAAAAATATTCGTCTTTAATATAGCCGTTTCCAAAATGAATATTGAGAAACAATTGAACAAAAAAGGTAAATGTGAACGTACAATTTCCTTCAAGGCATAAAATAACCCTAGACGGATTGACAAGCAGTTAAAATTAATCAATCAAAATTTAAGAGCCTGGAGAAGATTTCTAATTAGTAAGTTAAGTATAAAAATCACTGCTAGTTCTATATTTATTTCTAGTTTTATATTCACTTAGTGCTCCTTTATTGTGACCTTTTTTTATGTACTATAACAAGGAAATATGGATTAAGAAAGTCACTAATGAAAACTACGAAATTCCAATGGGTTCCAATGATTGTGCAGAGATGTGTGACCTAGTGGATTGCTTACTGTTATATAATATCAACTCGATAGTAACCACGGGCTTTACCGTGACGATGATTTACTTATATTAGATAACAGCACACCGAGAAAAGGAGACATCATACGTACAAAAAAGTATATTGGCTATTTCATGAAGTTGGTTTTGAACTTGAAATCCTAACCAATATAAAAGTCACAAACTTCCTGAATATTACATTAAACCTCATCTTATATTAACAATATCTTATATCTACTAGCAAATATATGCACCCTCCGGGTGCAAGTATTTAAGTTTTAATGTAATGAAATATCGTATTAAATTAGAAAGTCTAATAAGAAGGCAGATAAAAAAGATATGTAACAGAGTGGGGGTATAATAGAAAAATAGAAATGAAACTTACTCTTCCATCACTCCCGTCTTTCATTGCTGAATTTAACTTATTTAACTATTTAGTTAAATTAGGAAATAAAGAATAAAATGACAATTATTTTTTCTTGTTAATGGATTTCATTTAAGATTCATTGAAGAGATTTTTGCTTATATTCATTAAAATAAAACCAAACAGTTAGAAATCAATAATAATAAGCACATATTTAATAAAATCACATTTTCACACTGCAAACCGCTATTCTTTGTATATATAAATACAATAGCATGTTATTCGTATGTAGATATGGACAACAATAATAAAAAGGTGAAGCAATTTTATTAATAATTGAGGTTTAAATATAAATAAAATCATGAAGAATGTGATGAAAATAACTATGTTAATTGTGACTCGATTACTAATATAGTTTCGGTTACAGACAGAAAAACACACAATCTCCATTATAATAAGATTTCAATTTTTTTTCTTAAATAAGCAAACATCTAAGAGAAAACAAAAATGCAATATCGTAAAAGGTTAATGATTAAAAATAAAACATATCCGAAAATGTTAATCATTAACATTGAATTATAAAGTTCAACAAACAGGATTCTAAAAGGAACTTATTAACATTTCTTTTGATATTATTCTTAATTGTATAATCCTATCTTGCACTCAGAATCCTAAAAGCATTGCTATAGTAACCATGCTCTTTCAATAATGCTAGTATCATTTTCCTGACTATATACTTATACCTTCCAAGCTGATTATTAATACATTCCTTAGCAAAATCATTACTATACTAACATCATCAGCAATGTATGTATATTATACGCGTAGCAGAAAATAATCAATTCAGTTATAATTATTTTTTTCTTTTACGTTCAATTAACAATTCATTTAGATTATATATATCATCATCATCATGTCGCGCTATTAGCGCGGATATCCATGACAATCTCTCGCCAACCTTTCCTATCATTCATTTTCCCAGAGAGGTCCTCTGCGCAGCAACCTGCATCTTTGCTTAGTTGGTCAATGTAGGTCCTTGATGGGCGGCCCGCACTATCATGTCCGTGTGTTGGCTTCCACAGGAGAACGTCACTTATGAGCTCATCCTTGCTTCTCCAGCAGTGCCCGGCATGCCTTGTCCGTCTCACTCGAATGGTTTGTAAGATGGGGGGCAGGTGGCCATATAGCTGTTTCCTCGTGGGGTGCTGCTTCCACGATTTATTCAGGACTGCACGCAGCATTCTTGTGCAGCTCCCGTCCAGCTTATTCTCAAGGCGCCTCGTTAGGGTCCAAGTGGTGCATCCGTACAGCAACACTGATACAACCATCGCTTGGAAGAAATGTCGCTTTAGCTTGTCAGTGAGATCGGATTTCAATATTACTGATAATTTGTTTGTGGCCGACCACGCTTTTCCTATTCGTGTATTTACATCGGTTTCTGTGGATGAGATATTACTACCTAGGTATATATATATATATATATATATATATATATATATATATATATATATATATATATATGAAGTGAAGGATTGAGTGAATCCGACAAAATGTGGTTGAAAATAGAGGAATAAGTGGATATAACAACACAACAAATAAATTCAATTGATTTTTCACGTCGGTATTTTGCGAAGGTTTGTTACAGATTTCTTGTGAAGACCAAAAGCTTTTTATTGTCTGCTTATTGGTCTTCACCACAAGGTTCCTAGTTCGATACTGGTCCTCGCCAACACAGCGTATGAATAGCACAGGGATCTGTGCGGTAAAGTAAGGAGCTGATGGTAGGTGTGGCGCTCCACCTGAGATGCTAAAAATAATCTCCTTGGTCTAGCGCTATTGGAAAGGGGATAGACTCCCTCGCTGTCTGGCTGATACCGACTTTAGGCCGCCCCGTCGACTTTACTTACTTACTTATATAGGTTTCGAATCGCACACGGGGCGGTCTTTGTATCTATAGCTCTGCTGATGAGGCCTAATAGGCCGAAATGTACATACAGAGATTGATTTTTCTCGATTTGTTTAGCCTTGAATTTAAATAGGTAATCCCGCCTAATTAATTAATTATTAATTAATTAACTTTCATAAATTAGGTTCGACTTCAGTTAAACACATATTCTCCCATATATATATATATATATATATATATTAATATATGGTTATCTCTCACTTGGTGAATTAATGGTGGACAACGTGTTAATATCAGTGATAAAATAACCCTAGACGGGTTGATATGCAGTTAAAATAAATAAAATACGGATGCATTATATTAATCTTAATTTAACATTGGCATAACTGAAACAACTTAATAAAGAACTACACAAAATATGTAAATATGTATATACACTGAACGCGATTCCCTAACTTCTAGGCATGAAATAACGCTAGACAGGTTTATGTGCTGTTTAAATCAATCAAACGTGGATACATCAAATGCCTACGTCTGTTAATTTTAAGTGAACGTAAGCAAAACTGAACCTCGGTTTGTCTATGCTGGTCAATTATGTTATTTTGCATTTTAAACCGAATGCCCTTGTCTTAATTAAATATTATTTATTTTTCTTTCTTTTTAAAAATTTTATAACACAGTCCCTTTCTGATTTATTGGTTTGGTTTGGTTTGTTTTACGGCATATCAACCTCAGTGGGCCATTTAATGCCGACAAAGTTTTGAAATAAATTCATTCTTAACGGATACTCAATTTCTTTTATAAACATATTTTTTTCTATTTAACCCACGGATGGGACCCTTTCAGGTCCTATCACTCCGGGCCAGAGTGTATGGTGATAAAAAAGGGGTGCTCCACATTCCCCAGACCTCCAGAACAGGAACCTCACCATCAATTAGAGTTTAACGTCATAACCAGGACATGAAGACCCTCAGCCACTACCTAGCACCTATATGATAAAAAAGGTTGGGGATTGCCATAAGGGCAATAGGGTCGGGGTATTCTGATTTATTGTCAAACTAATGAAGCAGCCGTTTTTAACACAATCTACTATGAATTGTATTTGAGTTTAAGCTTTGAACCTCTTTCGTCAATCGCTTATTTCTTTTTAAGAAACGATTTTCCGAGATGGCGATTGAGTGGACAAAAGTTCTTTCGGTAATTCAAGTGCACTTTTCTTTTGACAAACGATAAACAAAATTGGTTATTTTTAAGATTAATTTTCCGAATTCACAGAGAACAATTTCCTTCCAAACATCGAAATAAGGTTTATTCAATTAACGTGATGTAAAAAAGAAAGTGTCCACAAAGGTCGGATATTTTGGTCTTTATGAAACTATTCATGACTTTAATTACTGTTGAATTCATACAATGAATAACGGACCAGAGAAAACCGAATCTAATTCAAAGATTTTGCTAAAAGTTTACTTCATAGTAGAATGTGGATCAAAAACCGTCGTCTTAGAAACTCAATATGATCATTTGATCAATAGTTTTTTTTATTTGAGAAAACACATACAATATATATATATATATATATATATATATATATATATATATACTTTGGTGCGGTACCAAGTTTCTTGGTACAAGGTGATTCTAGGTGGGTCCTAATTCTCTACCCGTAGTTTGTTGTAGAGTTCAGGTTCCGTATGAGAGCTCAATGTTTAATTATTGTAAACAGAGCAAAGTTATTTGGGAATAAAAAGGCCTTAAATACCATGGGTATCGTGGTTATGGACCATTTCCACTCGCGAGTATGCTCACGAGCTTCTTCAGACCACTGATATATGATGTCTAAATAAAATATATCAGTGGTCTGAAGAAGCTCGTGAGTGGAAATGGTCCATAACCACGATACCCATGGTATTTAAGGCCTTTTTATTCCCAAATATATATATATATATATATATATATATATATATATATATATATATATGCTCCCAACTCCTTCTTGGTTAAGCTGATATATATATATTAATATATATATATGTATATATTATATATATATATATATATATATATATATATATATATATATATATATAATATAATCTATATATAAAGGAGAGATTTTGGTATGTACGTGTCGACCTATAACTCCAAAACGGAGGTCACTCAGATTCAAAATCTTGCATACATATTGATATCGTTTTTAACTAAGAAACACTCCAAATTTTGTTATTGATTTCTACTGATTAAGGGATATAATTAATTAATCAAACAAAAATCAAATGATTTTTCAAAAGTTATAGCATAGCTGCTGCTGATTGGTGTATCAGTTGGGTGGGGTTGTTATTATAAGCATATGAATTTAGCAAAAATGATTTTATTTTAGTAATATGAATTTTTATTAGGTATCAACAATTCAAATGCCAATTTTCACTTTAAAAACTAATTAAAATTGATTATTTAATCGATTTAAAGTCAAATTTTGGTTTTAGTCGAAAAGTAGTAACATAATGAGCATCAGTTAAAAAAAGCAAAATAATATTACATATGTAATTGATTTTTGGTACATTTTAAACATTAAATTCTGCCAAAAACATGACGAAAACGGGTGCTTTGTGTCATGTAAATTACGTACTATATAAACACGTTATTTTAAAACACTTATAACAGTTTCCACTTAGAAATAAATAACAAACAAATTAAATACACTATGTACAGGAAATTACTGAACAGCTGAGGTCCTGTCGGTGTATTCTACAATCTCAACCGATAGAGTTAAATAAGGACACAAGTTTAATACTTAGCCCTTTTTAATTGTTATTTTTTAGCGGTAGAAAAGAAAATAAATTAATATTTTTTATCACTTGAACGCAATAAGCAATAAAGAAATGAATTTGAGTTTTTGTCATATGTACAAAACAGTTTTTAGAAAAATGGATTTATGTTCCAAAACATGCAAAAGTTATCGATTACATTTTTTAGAATGATATTTTAAATGTTAACAAAAATAATTCAAAAAATAAATATTGTAATGTACAAATTGTCGATAATGGTTTTAATTCTATAAATTATTTTCCTTTAATTCTCTCTCTTACTCATTCACTCCCTGGTGTTCTTAAAATATTTTTTTAGTCCGGTCATGGACCGGGTACTTTTGCTATATATATATATATATATATATATGAGTAGGAAAAGGTGGAATGAAAACATCACACAATGCTGTTAAAGAAGAAAACAATTTATATATAATCATAGCTGATACTGATCAATATTTCGATTTTACAAAAATCATCATCAGAGCTCATTCACTCCCGTAGTTGTTTGGGTCGGAGAGGAAAGTCAAAATGAGTTTACAAAACAAAAAAAACCTTAATACTGCAAAAAACGAAAGACGTTACAATATTCACCAACGTGGGCATTTCGCGCCATATATATGTCGGTCATGTCTCATGTATATCTTTCGTCAACAAATGTAGCGAATTTTTTAGATGTTGGCAACAAGACGAAACAATTTAAACGGAGGGGGATGGGTGTTAAGAAATGTGACGGTTGGAATTCAAAAGACTTTTAGTAAAGGAATTTTTACGATTAATTGTTTTTATTATTTAAATTTTATTTTAAGTTCTGTAATTCATAAATGATTAGATATTTACTGTAATTAGTTTTTATTATATAAAGTGAAAAAGTTATGAGCGGAATATGTTAATATTTTAGAAAAGGAGTTTTTATATATTTTTATTTTACGATTAATTATATATATATATATATATATATATATATATATATATATATATATATATATATATATATATATATATATATATATATATATATATATATATATATATATATATATATATATATATATATATATATATATATATATATATATATATATATATATATATATATATATATATATATATAAATGTTTTACATATCTATTTATTTTGGTGACAAAGGACCAGTCACAACCATTTTGGTTTCATGCGTCAACAATCCTCAGGTGAACTTGTTTCAAATGCCTTCTGATGATTGTAGACGTATGAAACCAAAATGGTTGAGACTGTTCCTTTGTCACCAATAAATAGATATGTAAAACCTTTATATATTTATTTTATTATATTATATAACAGCTCTATTTTATTTTGAACACTCTACCAATAATACTGCGTTTGGTACACCGTTCCAGTAAAAGCTGAAACAGTGACAATCCCACACACACTATATTATATATATATATATATATATATATATATATATATATATATATATATTGGTTTCGAGGTTGATTTTGAAGGCTATCACAATACAGGTGTAAAGAAAAAATAATAAGGTAACAATGGTGTTGTTTTTAACCTGTAATTTATTCTTGATATTTCGAGATAAAATCTCTTTTTCAGAAGAACACTGGAACTGAAGTCGTTGTCGTCTTGTATGGCATTTCTAGTTAAATGAAATTTTAAAAAAAAAATGTTACAGATGGTATTTTTCATAACTGTATTTTCGCGTTGCATGTTTACGTGAATGCACTTTTCTGTTTGTACGTGTGCATATGTTGTCCTGCGAGTTTGAATGAAAATGCGTGTAGACTGTGACGTTATGACTTTATCCACGCGCGTGTATGCGTATGAATGACCGTATCCACGTGCGTATGTGACTGATATATATATATATATTAAATTAACCGTAATTTTTTGAGCGCATGGCATTTTAAGAATCAATTGTATATACTAATAGATATTTATTAGAGATGTATTACACAATTTAAATCCGTTATTTCAAGTGTCCACCTTGGACTTATTTCTTGAGGGAACAAAGTAAAAATGAGCAAATAGTTAATTGTTAATAGGTTTAATTTGTGATAGGGAAAATTCTCCAGGAAACGTAAAAATTCTTATATTATTTTTCCAAATTGTATCCTCCTAGGATTTTTTCTTAATTTGGAATTTTATGAATATGATACGTTGTGCTGATTTCCAATCCGTCTCATCAGATCAATATCTCACCTTCAAACGTTCTTCAATATATATAATATATATATATATATATATATATATATATATATATATATATAATTATATATATATATCATGTGCAAGTAGCACGGATATCCATGACAATCTCACGCCAACCTTCCCTATCATTCATTGCCCCTGGGAGCTCTTCTGCACAGCATCCAGCATCCTCACATAGCTGGTCAATATAGGTCCTGGCTGGGCGGCCCACACTAGCACGCCCATGTGTTGGCTTCCACAGGGGTATGTCGCTTATATATATATTGTATTTAAAAAAAATTAAAAGTTTTCAGGTATAATTACAAGGTCCATAAATGAAGAATTTGGTTGTACAATATGCCACTTCCCATAGTGCAGTGGTTTATATATATATATATATATATATATATATATATGTATATATATATATATGTATGGGGCCGGGTTAGCTCAGTCGGTAGAGCTACATTATATACTCATGATTATTTTCAGAAAGTACGGATGTGCTGATTTTTTCTTTTTTTAAAGCTTTTTTTTCTCCAGATGTAAGTTTGAAATTTTTTTGAAAAACTGAGTTATCTGGGGGTTTTCCATACCGGTAGAGTTTAGAAGTAAAAAAAATTATATATATATATATATATATATATATATATATATATATATATATATATATTTAGTAACATCATATATATATATATATATATATATATATATATTATATATAGAGAGAGAGAGAGAGAGAGAGAGAGAGATGGAGAGAGAGAGAGGGGTCTTGTGTCCCATCCTTGTCAAACGGGTTGGATAGATACCTAGGGTATCCCATCGTGGTGTCATGGTTAGCAAGCTAATCTCGCATCTCCACTATTACTGATCGGAGAGTTTGATTAAACTTGCTATTCAGTAGGAATGAATGTACGAGACTAGTCCCTTACCCTTGCGGCTATATGCGGCTGTCAGTCTGAAGTGAACAATTAACTGATACATTCCTACGCGGAATGTTTTTACAATCACAAGAGAAATCAAGAAAAGTAAACAGAGTACAGACGATATACATATATCATTGGCATAGCCTATCATTTTTAGCAAGTACCGCAGTCTATTTTGAAATAACGGTAAACTGAAAAAATACAGTAACGAAGTTATCCGCAGGTTCAGCTGGAATGGAGCTCTTAATGCCTTAGAGAGTCAAATGATCAGGATACGCTGTGAAATTAGAAGTGAAAGTTAGGAGATTTGAAGCCAGCGGTCCTTTTCTGCACACATATCTTTCCGTTTCTGCTGCATCCCCATATGCGTGTGAGTTGAGAATATATCGGGGAATAAAAAAATGTGTACACAATAAAAATGAGTCGTTTGCAGTACGTAAGTCCATTGTTAAACAAACCTGCTACTACACAAAAAAGGTATATGGTGTGATTTACTCGTTTTCCTTATTTTTGCCTTTTTCACTTTTTTTTTCAAATTCCACGTTTGTTAAACGTTAACTGGCGAGTTAACAAACGCGGAATTTTAAAAAAAAAATGAAAAATGCAAAATGGGAGAAAAACAGGAAAATCACAACAGTGAAACTGGATGTGAGATCTTCAAATCAACAAAGACCGGACCAAAGAGACAAAGAAATGTTGAAATAGATTTAAATTTATATCCAAACCAAGAGATCTATTCAATCATATATATATATATATATATATATATCATGTCGCGCTATTAGCACGGATATCCATGACAATCTCTCGCCAACCTTTCCTATCATTCATTTTCCCAGGGAGGTCCTCTGTGCAGCAACCTGCATCTTTGCTTAGTTGGTCAATGTAGGTCCTTGCTGGGCGGCCCACACTAGCATGTCCGTGTGTTGGCTTCCACAGGAGAACGTCACTTATGAGCTCATCCTTGCTTCTCCAGCAGTGCCCGGCATGTCTTGTCCGTCTCACTCGAATGGTTTGTGAGATGGGGGGCAGGTGGCCATATAGATGTTTCCTCGTGGGGTGGCTTCACGATTTATTCAGGACTGCACGCAGCATTCTTGTGCAGCTCCCATCCAGCTTATTCCAAGGCGCCTCGTTAGGGTCCATGTGGTGCATCCGTACAGCAACACTGATACAACCACCGCCTGGAAGAATTGTCGCTTTAGCTTGTCAGTGAGATCGGATTCCATATTACTGATAATTGTTTGTGGCGACCACACTTTTCCTATTCGTGTATTTACATGGCTTTCTGTGGATAGGATATTAGCACCTAGGTATTGAATTGTTTCTACTGGCTTAGGAGCTTACCGTTGAGTGTGGTTTATGTCTCCTTTCCTTTTGAAAATATATGTACTCTGTTTTTATCGGAGTTTACAATGAAGGCCAATATTATTTGCAGCCTTCTCTAGGCTATGCAGTAGTGATTCGGCCTGTGGTGGTGTATCTGCAAGGAGTGCAAGGTCATCAGCGTAGTCCGCATCTGTGATTTTCTGTGCGGGATATCGCATATATATATATATATATATATATATATATATATATATGAATTTAACATTTTGTAGAAAAAACAAGATGCTATAAGGCTGACAGAATCTGTTTCGACCTTTTTAATAGAGCGGTCTTCATCAAGAGCAATATAAAGGAAAGACGGAAAAAATAAACAGCATCGAAAACCAGCGTTGTTTTTGTACCCCTCCTTTTAAACGGTTTTTTCCGTCTTTCCTTCATATATTTGCTCTTGATGACGTCCGCTCTATTAAAAAGGTCGAAAACAGATTCTGTCAGCAAACTATTAACATCAGTTGTTTTTTTCTAAAAATGTTAATTCATTACTGTCGGATTAACTTCAATTTACTTCATATAAATATATATATATATATATATTATTATATAATATGAACAAAAAGTAATAAGACAAGCAGAAATATTTCTTATATGTTGTTTTATTCTCAACTACTAGTTAGGTCATCGTCAGAGAAATTCTATTTGAAGAAATTGTATAGATGAAAGAGAGCATTATAGAAAACTATAAAAAGAAGTGTTTATGAGGGTTTGACCATGCTATTAAAATCCGGCATGGACGAGTGTATATATATATATATATATATATATATATATATATGAAATTTAACATTATGCAAAAACATATGATGTTTGTTATGTAATTGCTGACAGTACTGTTTCGACCAAATCGATAAGTTGGTCTTCATCAAAGAGCGACCATAGATAGGAAGAGAAGATATCCGTTAAAAAAGACTGTTTACAGAAACGAACGCTGAGTTCAACCGCTGAAGTTTTTGAAAAACGCATGTTCTGTTTTAAAAAAAAAAAAAAAATAAATAAATTTTATTTTTAATTTTTAAAATTTAAAATTTTTAATGCATTTTTCAAAAACTTCAGCGGTTGAACCCAGCGTTCGTTTCTGTAAACAGTCTTTTTTAACGGATATCTTCTCTTCCTATCTATGTCGCTCTTTGATGAAGACCAACTTATCGATTTGGTCGAAACAGTACTGTCAGCTATTACATAACAAACATCATATGTTTTTGCATAATGTTAAAATTCATACTGTCGGATTAATTTCCATCTATTTTTCATATATATATATATATATATATATATATATATATATATATATATATATATATGATATAAGTGCATGATAATGAAAAAAAATAAAAATAATTATAACTGAAACATTTTTAATGACACATCAACCTTCGTAGCTTATTAAATGCCTATTAATCCTAGTTGAAAGAACAAGTAGCAGTACTATTCACTCATAGCTGGGAGAATGGGATTCTTTCATACTTTTCCCAAGGGTAATAGTCCTGAAGGTAAACGTAATAGAAACATCTGTAGTTTGAACTCGCTTACAAACGATGCCACACTCCAGAATATTACCGACTACGACAGAAATGGCTGTTTTCGCATATAAATATATCTATCTATCTATCTCTTCTGTTCATATCTATCTATCTATCTAATCTATCTATCTATCTATCCCTTTCTGTTCATATCTATCTATCTATCTATCTATCTATCCCTTTCTGTTCATATCTATCTATCTATCTATCTATTATCTATTCTATCTATCTATTGCCTTTCGTTCATATCTATCTATCTATCATCCATCTATCTCTCTCTTTCTGTTCATATCTATCTATCTATCTATCTATCTATCTATTATCTATCCCTTTCTGTTCATATCTATCTATCTATCTATCTATCCCCTTTCTGTTCCTATTATCTATCTATCTATCTATCTATCATCTATCTATCCTTCTGTTCATATCTTTCTATCTATCTATATTATCTATCTATCTATCTATCTATCTATCTATCTATATCTATCATCTATCTTTGTCATATATCTATCTATCTATCCCCTTTCTGTTCAATTATCTATCTATCTATCTATCTATCTCTTTCTGTTCAATCTATCTATCTATCTATCCTATCTATCTATCTATCTATCTAGCTTTCCCTTTCTGTTTCATATCATCTATCTATCTATCTATCCCTTTCTGTCCATATCTATTTATCTATCATCTATCTCTTTCTGTTCATATCTATCTATCTATCTATCTTATCTATCCCTTTCTGTTCATATCTATTCTATCTTTCTATCTATCTATCTCTTTCTGTCACATCAATCTATCTATCTATCTATCTATCTATCTCTTTCTATATATCTATCTAATCTATCTATCCCTTTCTGTTCATATCTATCTATCTATCTATCTATCTATCTATCACTTCTGTTCATATCTATCTATCTATCTATCTATCATTCCCTTTCTGTCATATCTATCTATCCACTATCTATCATCTATCCCTTTTCCGTTTCATATCTATCTATCTATCCATCTATACTCTCTCTTTCTGTTCATATTCTATCTATCTTATCTAGCTATCCCTTTCTGTTCATATCTATCTATCCATCTATCTCTCTCTTTCTGTTCAATCTATCTATCTATCTATCTATCTATCTTCTATCCCTTTCTGTTCATATCTATTTATCTATCTATTCTATCTATCTATCTATCATCTCTTTCTGTTCATATCTATCTATCTAATCTATCTATCCCTTTCTTCATATCTATCTATCTATATCTATCTATCCTTTCTGTTCATATCTATCTATCTATCTATTCTATCTATCTATCCCTTTCTGGTCCAATCTATTTATCTATCTATCTATCCCTTTCCGTTCATATCTATCTATCTATCTATCTATCTGATATATCTATTCTATCTATCTACCTATATCTATCTATCTCTTTCATATCTATCTATCTATCCATCTATCTCTCTCTTCTGTTCATATCTATCTATCTATCTATCTATCTATCTATCTATCCCTTTCTGTTCATATCTATCTATCTATCTATCTATCTATCTATCCCTTTCTGTTCATATCTTATCTAATCTATCTATCTATCATCTATCTATCTATCTCTTTCTGTCCATATCTATTTATACTATCTATCTATTCCCTTTCTGTTCATATCTATCTATCTATCTATCTATCTATCTATCTATCTATCTATCTCTCATAATCTATCTTATCTAATCTATCTATCTATCTATCTATTCTATCTATCTTTCTGTTATATCTATCTATCTATCCCTTTTTGTTCATATCTATCATATTATCTATCTATCTATCTATCTATCTCTTTCTGTTCATATCTATCTATCTATCTATCTATCTATCTATCTATCTATCCCTTTTTGTTCATATATCTCTATTTATCTATATATCCCTTTCTGTTCATATCTATCTATATAGAATATGCATTACTGATGATTCTACTATAAGAATGCGTTGACAATAATCTTGGTATATATGTAAATGTACATATATTCCCATGTACTTAGGAATTGATACAATAATTATGGAAAGAGAATGGTTACTATAGCAATGACTCTATGATTATGAGTGCAAGATATAATCATACGAATGGGAATAATACCAAATGACGAAGGTTAATAAGTTCTTTTTTAAAAATCCATTTCGTTGAACTTTATACATTCCCATAATAACAATTATTGAAAATCTGACATCTTTCGTCATTAACCTTTATCGATATTGCATTTTTGTTTATGCTTTGATGTTTGCTTATTTATTTTAAAAAATGAAATTAAAATGGATTCCATATATATATATATAATTATATATATATATATATGTATATATATATATATATGTATATATATATATGTTGATATATTATATTGATGATATATATGTATATATATTTATATATATATATATATATATTATATATATTGTATATATATATATATATATATATATTGTATATTATATATATATCGTATAATATATACATAGATATATATATGTTATATATATATATGTATTATATATATGTATATATATATATATGTTATAATATATGTATATATATATGTATGTATATTATATTATATGTATGTATATAATATATATATATATAATTAATATACCAAGCGTGTTGGTAGATCCTTTGCGGAGGAGAAAAAAACCCGGCAGAGAGTTTGATTGTAAAAATATACTACCAAACATCAACCAGGAAGAAAAAAATTTTTGAAAAAAGAAAAGACCAAGATATTCGTACCAACAAAAATAATCTATAGGTTAGTATTTGGCCAAAAAGAAAAACCAATTTATATGTATATATATGTATATAAGATATATATATATTCATATAACCGCTTAGGAGAAGCTAATTTGTAAAAAAGTGCTCGATACCTAAGTAGAGCCAAAGTAATAAGGATATCTACTGGAGTCGACGAACCTACTATTAGTTTCGCATAAAGCTCTTCAGGGCTAAAATCTGATTTTAGCCCTGAAGAGCTTTATGCGAAACTAATAGTAGGTTCGTCTGACTCCAGTAGATATCCTTTAATTATATAATATATATGTATATATATTATATACAATATAAAATATATATAGATATGTATATAACAATATAAATATATATAAATATATACTATATATAAATATAAAATATATAAATATAAATATTATATAAATATATATATATAAATATATATAATAAATATATATAAATATATATACATGTATTTATAAATATAATATATATACATATATTTATAATATATTATATTACATATATTTATAATATATATATATGATTTA
This sequence comes from Doryteuthis pealeii, assembly GCA_023376005.1. NCBI lineage: Eukaryota > Metazoa > Mollusca > Cephalopoda > Myopsida > Loliginidae > Doryteuthis > Doryteuthis pealeii. Next base: position 118,810,510 of record CM042144.1, read on the forward strand.
TATATAAATATATTTAATATATAGTATAATAATACTTATATCAATACGAATTAATACTTTATATCATTCATATTTAGTTATATAATATTATATATATAATAATCCGTGAATAGTATCTACAATCAAAGTAAATGACCATATAATCTCTCTTAACCTGCAACCAATGTTTAGCACCAGTATATCCAACATCGGACTTACTATTCCCGTCGCCATGTCGAGCCGAACGTTATGAGGCTTCACATACACACTCACCATGTTACACAGGGATCCTGTATAGTGTGTGAGGGTTGTGTGTGGACCCATTCCAACTTTTTGGCACAAGTCTGATAGGAAAGAATTGGTGCATCAGGGTTTGCCCAACAAAAGCCCAATCAGATCACCGACCTCAGGAATTTTTGATTCAGGAGTTATTTCCCGTTTCTCCTGAGGATTGGTTACCCATAACCCAGGCTTGAGGCCAAGTCTGCCCTACTATTTAACCCATAGCGTGTGGAAGAATATTTATGGATTCATGCATATATATGTATATATATATATATATATTCAATATATATATTATACTTATATATATACTATACAATTTTATATGATAGACATATATTCTATATATATATACTATATATATAACACACACACACACACAAGACACACACACCACACACACACACCATATATATATATATATTATTATTATACCCGGTAGTACCTATACTATTTATCCAAACGCACCGTTCCATGGAAAAATTCACCTTCTCATTTTTCTCCAGTCACGTATCTCTCTTCTATTAAGTATTATATATACACTACCATAATCAGCTACTACTCTGATAAACTACTTTATCGAACCTATGTATATCTAATGGTATATATACCATGAATATAATATTTATTCTTGTGTGCTAGTGGTGAAGCGTGTGGTTAGTCTCGGCTGCTTGCGGTCCACACCGTGTCGCTCGGTGGGTTCTGTTAGGATCCAAAGAATTTTGCTAGAGAGTTCGGTTCTTGTACCAATTAAGTATGGGTCACCACCCGCCTCTCCTGCTGATATGTTGGCCAGGAGTCTGCCATTGGTGATAAATACATGTTTGTTGTTATTTCACGGTTTTACATTATTTTCCGCACTTGCATGATTATGTTTCCTATCAAATTTTAAGCGAGTTGGTTTATAAGGTACTTGATAGATAAAATATAGCTTTATTCCGTTACTAGGCCAAATAAAAAACCATCAGTGAACTTGGATATAATTTTCCATGTTTATAGAGTCATGTCGCAATGGAAGAAGACGACGAGATGAGACTGAGAGGACATCTTGGGATGATGGCAGAGAATCGAGAGGAGTACGAAGACGGAACGACAGAAGAGCAGATTGCCACTAATACCTCGCCCATTATCAGATGACATGCATGACACGACTCTCCTGACAATTTTGTCTTATATATCCCTAAGAAATAAGTCTATATTATACATAGATATATGAATAAGTGAATGATTCGTAGCATAATGATAACTTTTTAACAACAAACTGGGTTTATTTTAATAAAAATTGTTCATTATTAGCTTCGCACATGCTCTCACATCACTATCACTGTCTAATATTCTTACAACGTCACAATATCAAAAAGCGCAACATACACTGCTTATGGACACAGTCTTATATATGTACAATCAATTAAAAACTCACATATCCTAGACAATAAGGTGTGAGTCATTATATCCTCGTCTCATACTTTATAGATCAAGCTGAGCTCTTGTAACTTAATTATAATCATCATCATCTAGACTTAAAACTTAAATACCTGCGCCCATGAGGGGCGCTTACTTTGTCATGTATGAATATTACCTAATGTTTGTTATCTCTGTATGTAATCGATTATTACAGATACTGAGCAGATAGACTATAAGTAGTCTGTCTAGACAAGCTAATAACTGACTCAGACTATTAAATGTTATGCTCCCAGAATTTCAATTGCTCCTCTCCCTACTAACTATGCGCGTCCGTCTTCTGAATACCACACTTTAAGTATTCTCTGTTACTGTGACAGACCCTGACCTTTGTGCGATAAACTTGGATTAGATGGATTTCGCACCCGCATTTGGCTACGGGTGACCTAATAGAATTAACAATCACAAAGCCCAGATAAGCCTCAGCAGAGGACGCTGAGGAGAACGAAATTTGACAGATTTATTTTTTTAAGTTCAGTGGGATGTGGAAGCCGCTACAAAGTATCCAACAATCTGTATACCACCAGAGTACTGGGAAAATTTAAGCCGTTATGGAAAGAAATCTCAAATATCATATAAAGGAACAAACGTCTGAATAAGAAACTTGTAATTGCCAGAAAAGAACCAAGTTTCTGGAAGCATCAGAATGAACCCCATGAAACTGTGAGGCAATATTTGCATAGTTGAAAGAAGCAACGAGATATTGCAAGTTTTGAAAAACTGGGTTCAAAAGACCATGGCAATAGAGATGAACTAATTCTCTAAGATTAATTGAAGGTATGGAGAACGTTGCATATAACTAAAAATCTTAGAGAGGCTTGAAATAAAGAAATGACACTTGAAGAAAGTGTTTGTGATATTTACAACAAACTATGCAGTTAACATTGGCGAAATTTCAATTTAATTCATATAAAAAGAAGAGCATCGAAGCTAT